>QFAX02000309.1:0-131760 GCA_003412495.2 Echium plantagineum
TGTTTTGGGTAAAAGTATATGTTCATCAGGTACATGTACCTTCAGTTTAATATTTGTCTATCATGTACCAATATCTTGAGTACAAGTATCGACTCTCTCCATATACGACTGTATACCTAACGAAGAAAGTGTATGCATGAAATCAACAACCAATGGGATTATATGTTAGAATTGACCACACCCAATAAACTTCTTAATATATGCTTAGTGAAGTATACATCAGTATATATATGTATATCATTATATCAAATACGTGAAGACCTTGCTAACAAATGCTAAACTGAGACCATTATGCATTTGTTAACTTCCATGCTCACTGAAATTAACATCAATATATATGAGGTGCCTTCATCAGAGATGGTTGATTATTTTACGTGCCTAGTGCCTGCAATGAAACGGAAACTCCTCAATGCTTCGGGGGAGATTCGTATGCCATCAAAGATGTGTTCATTGATCCTTACATTGGTCAATCAAGTCAAAAAAAAAAAGAATATGATTCGGGTAGAAATTGTTACATGCATTATATGTAGGCTGTGAGGAATTCGTACCTTATGACAACAAATAGAGCCAACGTCAATGTCGAAAGGAGTGCGAAGCTATGATATGAATGATAGGCAGGGAGCTATAATTAATCTGAGTCAAGATGTAAATACCAATAACGCAGTTCGCTCATCGTAGAATATGAGGCTAAGAATCGACATAAACAAAAAGGAAGTCGAAGGCATACACACTTTGTGGTCAATCAACAGATCAAAAGACCAATTATTTCATACTTACATATATGCTATGAAGAGTTTGTAAAGAGCGAGAGATTGATTACCAGATGAAGTCGATGTCCGATGCCAAAAGGAACGTTAACAGATTGACAGTCCGCACCAAGGTTATCGTGAAGTAATATAATAACCTGTAATAGAGCGAACATTAAATAGTTAAGGTTGGCTCATAAGTTACCTAAGGGGTAAAGAAGAAAACAAAAAGAAGAAGAAAGTAGCTAATAGAAGTGAACGTCGCTGTACTGATACAAAGATTACCAGCAGAGTTAAAGCCTTTTTATATAGGCAATAGATAGAGACATAGAGTATTATGTGGTAACCGTTCACCAAGATATCCTCCACAAGACTAACCTACATGAGATATTTGAGCTGTCAGTTACAACAAACTATGGAGGCTAACGGACTCGCATACATTCCTCATTAGAAGATTCATTATTTGCTTGGACTCTTATATTGATTTAGGAGTACCTCTACTAGCAATTCAATTTCAAATGTATATATGATGATCTGCAAGAAGCAAAAGCCACGTGGGATGTTAATTGATATTCGTATGATAAAGCCACGTGCAATTGGCAAAGGAAACAAGAAATCCTTATTTGATTTAACTCTAGGCGTTCGGGAATCGTAACTAAACGATACTTGCCATTCATTATCAATCGAACTTGACTACTCTAAAGACTCTACAAATTTGAGTACGTATGTCAAGTTCGAGGGGGCATTTGTTGATACTGAAATTTTATTCAATAAATACCCGAATTATATCGGTTAATTAAATTTCAAGTTAATAAATTATACTTCGGAATTTACTTAATTAAATCATGCGGTCCGATCAAATATGTACGTGTGACATTTATTATCAAATTATAAATGGTTACATGGAGATTGGATCGTCCAATTATGGTTCGACATATGAGAAATCGGGATCATAATGAATAATTATTTTCACCAAATAAATAAGTGGAAATGATTAATGAAATAGATAATTATGTCTTTTAAACAAATAAAAAGATATAATGATCGATCAAATCATATAGTTATTCTTTTTATTAAATAAAAAGAATAATTATTAAAGGCCCAAGCCCAAGTCAAAGCTCAAGCCCAAGTCAAAGCTCAAGCCCATGGATTTGTTTGCCTATAAATAGAGCATTCTCATTCATTTGGAGGGGGATGATTCATTTGCAAGATATACAAAAAGCAGAAGAAGATAAAAGCTCTACAAATCAGAGAACACTTCCTCAGCATTCAACCTGCAACTGAATTCATCAACATTCAAGCCTTTGAATCTTCGAATATTCAAGTATTCAAGCTTCAAGCATTCAAACATTCAACAAGCAAGTCCAAGAACAAGCTGCGAAGGCCCTTGACTTGTAGTCTGAAGTAGAATCAAAGGAACAAATAGAGATTGTACCCAAAATCATCAAACATATATTTTATTGCGACTGCTTATTTTCTTGTTGTCAATTAAATTCAAGACTAAAGAAAATTTGTTGTTACAGTCGTCAAATTGAACATAGCGCCACGTCATGCATATGTTCGATTACGTGTCGTTCGTTTTGCATGTGATCACCAAGTGTTTGCTCTCGTCCAAATCAAATTTTGTCTGTTTTTTTTAGCTATAATTCATCATCATCTTCACCAATCCAATCTAGTAGCTATCTAATCGAAGAAAATTCAAAGTTTATTTGGTCTTTTATCTCTTCAAGTTATTAGTACACTAAAATTCAAGAAAACATAGTAATAATTCAATAGATTATAGACAAAGAGTAGACATGCCTAGAAACTATGGGTTTGGAAGGGCGGATGAGGCCACCCACCCTGATTCAATGAGGGCTACCTTGTCCGAGTTTCTCTCTACTTTCATCTTCGTCTTTGCCGGAGAAGGCTCCGTCCTCGCTCTCGGTCAGTTCCTCGTCTCATAAAGACACGGATCATCACATATGTTTTATCTACTTGAACTACTTTCAGTCACTCACTTACCGATATTTTAAATGTTTGTTTTGAATGTCCCCGTTCGCTCCTTCATGAACATAAAAGTGGATCTTTCTTTAGAACAATTTATTTCATTGTTAGTATCGTCGTTAATTCATTTATGTGCTAATCACGAGGGGAATATATAATTTTAATTTCATGTTTTTAATTACCTTCCGAGTTTATGGATAAAAATTTCGTTTCAAAAGATAGTTTTGGAAAATAAAAATATGGAAACATTTCGGAAACAATAAGAAACATTGTGGAAATGTTGTAAAATATTAATTTGTATCACATGAATTTATTCATAGAAATTGAACGTCTTTAATTCAAATATAAAAGTGCATTAAAAACATTCGGGGATAAAATGTTTTTTTTTAACTTTAAATAGTGGTCGTTCTCTTTGTTCAATATATAATTTTGACCAATGTCGACCGTCAAGTGTCATGAGAGTGTTGCTAAAAAGTAAAATAGTTTTCGAAATTTTGGGCGAAAAGCATAAGAAATGGCGAAGCATGGAATGTTTCCACGAAACCGTCACCTTTCGAAACTCGCTTGTTTCTTGTTCCGGTAACTTGAAAAAAGGAAAAAATTCGGCTGTTTCGGTCCTTTCATATCGAAATTTTGAACCATGATGTAACTTATATGTAGTTTTCGAAGTGTGGACCTTAAGGATTATTCTTAACATAAATGATTTTATATCTCATCACTAATTTGAAGAACGAGTTGTTAGTGCAGATAAAATGTACAAAGATGAAGCTTTGACAGCACCAAATTTGGCGTTGATTGCATTAGCACATGCACTAGCTCTCTTCGCCGCGGTTTCTGCAAGTTTTAACGTGTCTGGAGGCCATATCAATCCTGCTGTAACATTTGGTGCTCTTGTGGGTGGTAGGATCTCCATCATCCGTGCCATCTACTACTGGATTGCTCAGCTACTCGGTGCCGTTGTCGCCTCCCTCCTGTTGAGGCTTGCCACTTCTGGCATGGTCAGTGAACCATGTACTTTTAGTCCGAATTCGTATTTGAATCGCGGATTTAATGAAATATATCTTCCTCTCATCATTGACAATTTTGTTGACCCTTTATTTCGATATTGCAGAGACCAGCGGGGTTTGCTGTTGCATCAGGAGTAGGAGACATGAATGCTCTTGTAATGGAGATAGTGATGACATTTGGGCTCATGTACACAGTTTATGCAACCGCCATCGATCCAAAACGAGGGACCTTGAGCACAATTGCTCCTCTGGCTATAGCCTTCATAGTTGGAGCAAACATTCTGGTTGGCGGACCTTATGAAGGGGCATCAATGAACCCAGCGAGGGCATTCGGTCCGGCACTGGTGGGTTGGAGATGGAAGAAGCACTGGATCTATTGGTTGGGTCCCTTCATTGGAGCTACCATTGCTAGCGTCATATACGAGTTCGGTGTGATCCAAGCCGATGCGCCGCCACCACACCACCCTCATCACCAACCCTTGGCGCCGGCCGATTACTAGATAGATAGCTGTTTGATAAGTTGCATTGTTGGTCTACCTTGGTCAATATCGAGCTTGTCCATGTTTGTATTTGCACGTCTTCTTGTATCTAATTTGAGAGATATCTGCATGTTTTGTATGTATGTTGTTGAAGAGAAACATAACTCCAGACTATGGTTATAAGATAATAAAGGAGCACTTGCTTAGTTGCATCATCTTCTCTCGATTTCTTGCCTAGAAACACCTTCAACCTTCACATCTTATACTCATTAACAATCATCTTTTTTAGGAGCAAACAATTGTCCCAACTACAATGACTTTAGGATCCAACAATAGGATATCCTTCAAACCTGCTATTGTTCAAACTGGATCTTAGGGAAATAGCTTAGTGGTAGGTGACAAAGTTGAGCGATGAGGTGATTAGGGTGAATATACACGGGTTCGATTCGTTTGGAGACAATACTTTATTGGAACATTGATGGCTTGTTTCGGGTTTTCGTGTACAGTTAGCCTTTCCCTTGGAGAGTTCTTACTAAGACACATTTCTTTTCTTGATTTACAACCCGAGCCTGGGGAGATTGAACTTCTTTACTGAAAAGAAAAATGAAGAAAGCGAAATATGCACTAGACTGAAAGCAAAGCAAAGGGAATGGAACAAGAGTGACAGGTACAACGTACCCTATGACTCCTGTGTGAAGTATTGGTACAGGTACAGAACCCATTACATGTGATCTTCTCTATACCCTAACACTCTTGGCTTTACACGAGTTTGCGATAAAATTTGGCTACCCAAGGGGCAAGCGTTGTGTTTTCAGGTGTCCTAGTGTTGACAGCATAATAATCACTCCAGAAGCAAGGGGATAATCTAGCTGTGAACTCCCCATCACAGTAAATGCAAAAAGGGAGCCATCCCTCACCACCATTCATTCTCCTCTTTTGCTCTCTTGGATAAGCTAATGGTGCTTGAACGTACCTGCAACTTAGGGAACTACATTAGATGAACTTGAGACATAATTCTCATCTTAGCTATACTGGAACATATTTATAACATAATCCAATTCAAGAACGTGTAGCTTGTGTGTAGAAGTATCATAGCAGATATTAAATTGATTTAGTGGGGGGTTAACATAGAAAGGTTCTTGTTACTGAGCAGTTCTACAAATTAGTTTACAAACACATGGAAATTTCAGGACTCGCATTGACTGGATGACTTAATATTTTAACTTCCCAAGTCGAGCCTATCAGGAAAAGCAAGAGCTTACCTGATACCATCAACTAGAGTGTCCCAACAGAAATGAGTATGACCAAACACATGACAGGCAGATGGTCTTCCTTCATTTCCATGAAGAGATCTTATACGTGCCTCAAGAAAGTCCGAACCAACAACTTTAGGGAGATTGGGATAGAATAGCATCCTCTTCTCTGGGCATAATTCTTGTCTGCAATAGTCAAAGTGACAGATAATCATCAACAGTTTAGATGTGCAAGCCAACTGGATATAGTGCAAAAAAGTAATCATTGATAGGAATGATCAAGAAGTTTACCACCAACCAAACAAAATTGTTTGGCCAGATCAAGCAAACAATAGAGATGTTATTAATTCGAAGTGTCATCTGACCTAGGCACAAAGTGAGAGAAGGTAAGAATTTGGTTGCATCTCAACTGGATTTCTTTAAGAATATCTGAATGTTTGTCATTCATAACATCAAAATGTATGGCAACTGAATCGTTTCCATCTTTGAGTTCCCCTGACCATTTGCAAGCATGATAATCCTTGCAAGCCTACATAAGCAAAAAGAATTATTTCACTAATCCTATATACTTATCATGTCATTTAGATTTGAATGAAGAAAGAACACAATTTTGGCCACATGATTATTTTAGTGATATAAAAAGAGTCAAATAAGTTGAGAATCCCTTGTAACCACATTTTATTCAATAGGGAAACAATTATAGCATTGCTAGTCGAGTGTCAATGCTAGAGCTACTTAACGGAGCTCAAGTTATAGCTCTTGATTTATCTTCCCTAATGTGAGATAATGATTTCATATTGAATATCAGTCATAATCACTTCTTTCCGGTCTGATCTTGATCTCCATCGAAAACAAGAAATGAGATGTAAGTATGCACAATCAGAATGTTTCACTCATTGACATCCAATCTCTATATCACCCATCTGCGTATTTGAGAAAGATACATGACGGAATAAGATAAATCTTGTGTAGACTATAGATCATGCACGTTATTATTAGAGATATGATTCAAGCAAGATGGAAAAATGAATAATTGCATCCCAAATGTTATGTGATAAAACAACTAAAACATTTGATGAAATAAGAGGCAAAAGATTTGAAAGGTCTTAACACATATAAGGTCACATAACAACACTTAGGCTTGTATATGTCGCATAATGAAGTATGTGAACATCTTACTAGGTAAAAGAAAAGTCAATCACCATCTCCAAAGGTGGCACACGAATATCGGGTATATCATCTTCAGTGTCAAAACTCTGAAATGATAGAAATTAATAATTTAACTTTAATACATCTGAATTAGCAATAATGTAAGTGTATGACACGATGGAAACTTGAGAGATCGTGGTACTCCTTAGTCCTTACGACCTTACCTCATGGTACCATGAAAACATTGGAATGATTCCAAGCCCATCAATTACCGAAGGCTTTGTCTCCACTCCCAGATTTTGACAGACATGGAGCAATTTATCCAACTTCTCCAGAGAATTTGCCTACAATCAGACGACTCATATGTTAGTCATACAGTTTCACCTAGTGTATTCCAGAGAGAATAGAAACTTGAGTGCATTGACTGAAATACTATTTTACATATCTCAAACATAGATCATAGACAGAATAGAAACTATGCTTACATATGCATTGTTCTCTCGACGAAGCCAAAGATCATGATTTCCCGGAACAAAGAAAACATGCTCAAACCTCTCCTTCAGAAGAGACATAGTAAGGACAAAATTGTTCAATGTCTCAGCAACATCACCAGCAACAATGAGCACATCATTCTCGTCCCTCTTATGTGACAAAGATCTAACCCACGACATGTTCTCATCATAATCAGTGTGCAAGTCCGATATAACAAAAACACGTAATCCTATACTCTCTCCTCCATTAAGATCCATTGGCAGGATCCGAGGCCGGATAACAGACGCCAGTTTAACGACATTTTTCCTGGACTCCTTATAAAGATACTTCCCGAAGGTCATCTGGACAGGAAAAGTCCCTACCTTTCCAATTCCTGGAAGCAATGCCATATAACTAGGGACTAGTTGTTGAACCATATATCTCACGCAAATGAATGAGCAACAATTTCACTCCTACACAAAAATTAACACCACCAATATTAATTTGAAGGATACTAAATGCTTATATAGTAGTGAATCGAAGCTATTTTTTTTTGTTCAAGTCGTTTGTGCTATTTTTCGGTCATTCCACTACGTTTTTTTTTTAAACCCACCCATCGCCCCTCCTGACCACTCCTAACCACTAAGTCATTCGATGTTCTTCGGTCATTCAACTACGTTAATCAAGGTTAAAACAATTCGGATGAAATAAATCCATTTCACTCGATTCACCTAGAACCACCTCAATCCAGACAAGATCATATATTCATATTAGCCCTTGATTACATTCCTAACACAAGATACTATAAATATTAATATTAGTAATTTGACCTATAACGTAGTTGCAAAATAAATATAGGAGTTTAATTATACATACAGAAGGAAATCAGAAGAGTGAATACAACAAGAAATAACAAACCTAGCGAATTGCAATTCAATAATTGTTGTAGTTGATTGGAATTCGAACAACGATTAGAGTAAGCTCACGAGATAAGTCCCTCAATTTTGATTATCTTCACATATTGCACCCTCAAATTTATCGCCCAAGTTGCATCTATTGTCTAGCAGTTTGCACCAGTGCATTTTCTGTACAAACAAAGATGAATTTGTTAATTTAAATTTACATATGTTGCACTTATGTCGTTTTTTTAGTTATACTACCTCCGTCCCTAAAAGATTGTCACATTTTGACTTTTGGTGGTCAACAAAGCACGATTTAAAACATAAATATCTATTATTCTACATGTGAAAAAATTATAAAAAGTTAATATTTGAAAAATATATATTAAGACGAATCTAACAAGGTCCCACAAGACTATATTATTTCTTATCGTTTAATGGGAATTCATGATCAAATTTTATAATGTTTGACTAACAAAAGTCAAAATGTGACAATCTTTTAGGGACGGAGGGAGTAATATTTTGAGGTATATCAAGAGGAAAAAATTATTTTAAATGTATATTGAAAATATAGAATGATATTTTTAGAAACGATCACAAGTATAAGGACACATTGAAATCAATGGCATAAAATACTTGAAAGTACTTTCTACTACCATGATAATTTTGATTTAATTAAAAAAATGTTTGTATCAATTAAGTCAATATATGACTTTTTTATAAAAGCATTAACCATTAAGTAGGCAATCTTTTTAGTAAGGGAGGCAATAAATTGAAGTGAGTATAAGTGTGTAACCACTAATATTAGTTTGGCGGACACGCGACATTAGTCGTAATGACAAAATTCTCGATTTAAGTAGTTACAAATGTCAAGGAATGAATTTTTATTAAAGAAAAAATTGTTTAACAACTAGAATTAACTTAGTCGACACGAGATATCACTCACATGCTCGCTATAAGACTCGATTATCAGGAGGAAAATTCAAAAATCGACAGAAATATCCAAGAATGCCCAACATCACTTGAAAACTCAATGAGTCTAAATCAGCTTAAAACTGTCTACTATCATATAATCATGCCTAACATCTACTACTCCCATTTACATAGAAATTTACTCATCATCTAACTACAATTTCACCCTCTTAAACATTTTTGTTGGACTTCTGTTTTACTTTCATAATAAAAGATGTAGGCATTAATTCTCTTTTGCAAGATTAAATGATTCAGAAGTCCTTAATTGTTTAGTTTCGACTCTCTCATTTTCTCTACGATGGTTTTCCCTTTCTCCCCGAGGTGTCTTCCTTTCTCCCCGAGGTGTCTTCTTTTCTCTTCGAGCTTTTCTCCCATCTCTCCCATCTTCTTCCGGAAACTAAGCATCCTTGCTTTTGTCAAAAGTCTTTGGGGCCTCATTTCATCATTTTCCATACTTTGCAAAGGTTCATCGCTGAAGCTCACAGACCGAGATCTAACCCGACTTTCTCCCATCTCGTGTGATGACATACTAGAGATAGTTTCTAATGATTCGGGTTTCTTTTGTGAGACCATTGAAGAATCATCTGGTAAATGATCATTTGAAGCCGAACGAGGAACAGGAGGTGGATTGGCAAATGGCACTAAGGATTTACTAGGTGTATGTGAATCATCATGCTTGGCTTCATCAATCTTACTAACTGCATTACCCTGCTCTGAACTTTGTTCTTCTTGTTTGTTGGTGCTATTAACAACTTCGCTAACTACATTAGCCAATCGCGAACCTGGGGTTTCTTGATTGTTGGTAGTATCAGCAACTGAATCTTGATGAATCCACATGAATGGAGCGACTTTCCGAGGCACCCAATCATCCTTGTCTGCTAACATAAAGGGAATATTTACACTCTCACAGTTTGGAAGCACCAAAGTTTCACGAATGGATGCCTGTGGAAGAGATGCCAGGATTAGAAGCTTTATCACTTTACACAACGGCTATTGTTACTAAATCGAAGCCAGATAAAGCAGAGCAACAAGTCCGCAGTAGAAAATCCTTGTTGGAAGGCTGCGGCACAAATCATCTAGTACAATCCATAGAGTGTAAAATTACCTTAAACCGACTAATAAGGAACAATGCGAGATGCCCACTTGTAACTTTATGCTCTCCAACAAACGAATCCAAGCTGAGCTCAATCTCAGGCATTGACGTGAATCCAAACCAAATTTGATCAGAAGGGGGAGGTTTTATGTATAGCCTCACGGTTCCTCGAAGAGAAGCCACCTTTATGCCTAAAGAAAGTGGAACCTGCAATCACAATTCAATGGAGGTAAGAAGGCAGGAATACTAATAATTCTTTGAAGTAACTCATTGCAAGTTTTCCGCGATGACAATGTCAGGAAACCATCTCAATTTTCTTTCTCACTTATTAATTGCATCCTTCAAAGTCCAAACACGATCTTGGATGGAAGTTAAGAAGAAATAAACTCACTATATATTTTGTTTGTCATATTCGATTGGCACAAAGTTTAAAACAGAGGTTATGCAATACCTCTTAATAAAAAAATATCAGGTTTTAGTATTATTAGTTAAAAATATGCTACAAACAAAAAGGGAGAGAGGGGTATATTAATTCTAATGTCAGTTCAAACTAGTTACGAAAGCTGCATATCCGCTTAATTAACTTTTGAAAAAGAAAAATGTATTCCAATTATTTGATAATTAATACTATATATTACAAACCTGTGAAACTTGTTTGGCAACAGAATGTAGCATGGATTTCCATCTGGACACCTGAGATGATGCACGTGTGACGATCTTAGAGCTTTTACTGTCATCTGAGAGAAAATATCAAAAAATTAATGCCACAACTCTTGAATGTATGTTCAATCACATATCAGAAGCTAAGAAGCAGAGCATTGTCAGGAAGCTAAGCACAGCTCCTGGTACCGGCTAGAGAAACCAACTAGCTCTGGCCAAGGTCAAGTACATATGAAAAATAGCACAGAATTTAGCTCATTCCATAACGTCAACCCAACTGGCTCAAGGCTGAGCTCATCGAAATTGATAGGAAAAATGTAACAATTTATTTGAGCTCTCTTAGGTTTTATATTAGATGAACTAACAAATATAAGGAAGAACAATTTTATTAATGTAGTCGGATGCAAGAAAAGAAACTGCCAAGAGATTTTAGTAATTAGAAACTTCATATCTTGATGAAACTTGACTGAATAGAGAAAAAAGTAAAAACAACCAGAATCAGCATATCTTCTACTCTACCTTGTTTATGATCTATTTCAGTTTTCGGCTCCATGTTGGCGATTGCGTCCTCAGATATATTTGATTGCTTTCCAAAGTATTCAATACCTTCTAGCAGGTCCGTAGTGACATCACCCACAGAGCTGAATTCATTGTTCAATTCTTCTTCCTTTTGGACATCTAGTTCCCCAACTTCTAGCCTCGTTTCAACATCCAAGACTGCACCACCAGCGTATTCAATGTCAATTTCAAAAGCCCACACTTCATTCATATCTGAAGCAAGAACTCTCATTCCATGGATATGGGGAGGGACATTGCCGGTGTCTACAGATGTGCATGTGATTTCCCCGATGTAACCGGGAGTACGCATATTTGAAAGCGTTCTCTGAAACAAGCCAAAATATAACATGGAGACGAATGAGAACTTCAACTCTTGCAACCAGTATCACATTAGCCATGACTACACTCTGGGTCCTAACATGAATTTGTCCATATTCAAATAATCAAAATGTTCATAATATCTTAGGATCTGGCATTAGCAAGGAAGCTAATTAGATCTAAATTGAGAATAAATGTTGTTGGCAAAGAAGAACACGTGCAGACTCAATGGTTATTCCAATCTTCAGTATGGTTACTTTATATACTAAACTGGTGGTCTTATACGAGATCTAATTGCAATTACAACATGAATTTAAAACATATATAACAAACCTGAATTCGAGATTGCAATGCCGTTTTTATCTGCATGTTATTTTTAGCATCAAAGAACAACCTAGATATTAACAAATTCCAGCAAAGGGTCCCTTCATCAGAAAAGATCCTGCCTTCACGGTTTTTGGATGACTGACCCTCCTTGCCAATGATGACAGACGATGTAGACAACGATGATGACTTGTTGCCCTCCGCATTATTAGGCTTAGCAGCAGGAACCATTCTTTCGCTTCCGGCTGGGAAAGCTGAATCTCCAAATGAATATGATTTTACGGTCTTTCTCTTTTCTTCGCCGCTTGATGTCGGAGTTGTGCTCGTTTTAACTTCTATATCTTTCTTTGATGCTTTCTTTGTGAGTCTCTTCAAAAACTGGCGGACCTTTGACGAAGAACCATCGTTCATAAGGGAAATATCCGCAGGATCCGCACTAGTCTCAGTCGAGGGCTTTATCAATGAAGGATATTCTGTGTTTAGGGATGTCACATAATTGTGAAACTCTATACTTAATTTGGTAACCCAATTAAGTTTTTCCTTATCATCACAAGAAGCAAGGCGAAGGGCTTTGCACCATGATTCTTTCTCCCAAGATGTCTCAAGATAAACAAAAATTGTTTTACATCCCTTATATATATCTGATTCTTTGCCCTCCACTTTAACTGGAAACCTTTTGCCCCTGGAAACAGGTACACAATGGAAGACATAGTATGTAACATCGAATAACTTCAAAAATAACACTTCAAAAATTATCTATCGTAGAATCTAAATTTTCACGACAGTGGCTATTTAATCTCTTAAGGATGACAGAATCTGCAAATGAATGAGGGGAACACTTAATTTGCAAGTAGGTTTTCAGTTATCAGTTCCTACAGTGGTGGAAGTCATCAGTCCGAGCCTGATTATCCCTAAAGCCAATGTGAGTGTTTCTGTTTGGATTTGCTCCCCCTCCATGATTCAATGAGAATGGATAAGAGGCTTGTGGGATTGACTGAGGGGGCATGGATGGCTATATTTCAGGGAGTGAACTCCGGGAGAATTTAAAGTGCATGGATACAAGTTATGCCTTGGCATGAAGGACAATTCAGAATTGCCAGTCATCTCAGTTAGTATTGATTATGTAATCTTTGGTCCTTCAAATTGGACGCGTCTAAGATTATTAGTTGAGATATCCAATGTGCACATTATATTGACTTCAAATTTGAAATATCCTCGAATATACAAAATAGTAAAACCAGTGGTCACAACTTGGAAGGTATCAAGTGATTAGGATCCAAAATTTCTCCAAAACATAAAACACTCACCCCCTAACCCCCTATTTAGGAAACAATCATTTCAGCACGAAAGTAGGATATATCTCATCTCCCCACAACTTTGACAAAATAATCGGTTTGATAATAAAAATTGATATAAAAGACAGTTGAGCAGGAGGATACCATTTTCTTGTGGGCAAGCCAGATGCCGATACAGCTTCTATTTTGCAACTTCTAAGTGGAATCTCTGTCTGAGAACCATCTGGATCAATTAAAATAAGACAATGATCCACAAGTTTTGCATGCTTGCGTTCTGGTGTAACCTCCAAAATTTCATTCTTTGGCCTTTGCTCCTTCGGTACTTTGTCAAAAGGCCAACCTTTTGGAATTTTCGAGGATTCAAGAATCCAAACAAAACCCTAAATATAAAGTGCCAACACAAAGAATTTGAGTTCAACAAGAATATAAACTCTTCTAAGATCTAATACTACCGAGGGGTGGATTCACATATATACATTAACAAGCCCCAATGCCTTCGAAGAGGCTCCCGCCTAGGAAGGACTATTGACACAGTCTTCGGTAGATCTTGGCAACTCAAATTTACAACCAACACACATCAATTATTACTAACATATGCTTCACAAACTTAACCATTTCCATAACCAGATATAGCATTATACATTCAATTTCCATTTATGTTCAACCAAACAAAGAAACACAATGTACAATCTTGAACAATAAATTCAACTTCAATTAAATAAAATTCAATAAATATACAATCTTTATTACAAGAATGGATAAAAATGTCGAAGCTAAAAGTGACTAACCTGTTTATTGTAAAAAATAGAGGGATCAAGATCGGTTGTAATAGCAGAAGAATTCAAGGAGTCCCCAATCGATTTTTCTTGTTCATCAGTTTTTTTATTCAACCATTCAATCAAGAAAACAACACCCACTGCTTCAATTGCTAAAACAGTTACTACTCCAAGAAAAAACCCAACAATTATTACCAACAACACAAACATTACTGAATTTGTACTACTACACTTCAGTTTTTCAAATCCCAAGAACAATTTGTGTACGAGTAAACAAGAATCTAGTCTAATTATCAAAAGGGTATTGTAAAAATGCGATTTTTTTGTGTGAATTGTAACATGGGCACCATCAAATTCGAAGGGGTCCAAACGTGATGAACCAAAAGGGTGGGGTCAGATGTTGTGTGTATACCAAAATAGAAGGTTTAATTTAGGCGCGTTAATATTAATGATAGCAGCAAGCTCAGTAAGCTGATTGGTTATTGTTAAGGTGCACGTTCATGTCGGAAGTCGATGTCCCTTCCGGGTCGATATATAAGAGCTTGGGCTACTCCCTCTATTGTCAATTGATTTTAGAGTGGAACCATATAGACTCATAACAGTTATATCACTTAAAGACCTGAGTCGATTAACACTCGACTTAGGAGTTTATTACGGAGATTTAAGATACCCGACTCATTCAATAGTTACCGACCTTATCGATTATTTCAATACTCGAATCCACTCGACTCTATTTAAACATTAGTTATTATTCAAGAATTTGTTCAACTCCTTTTGGTGGATGAATTTATATGTGTAAGTCGACGAATATGACATCCTAGAATGTGGACCTTATTGAAGCTCAAATAAACATGAATAAAAATTATTAATTTAAATTTTATAATGAGATTTGAATATGTCAGTCGTATATAACAACAAGGAAGTGTTATTAAGGGAAATGTTTTTCATATTTTTCATTTTTCTATTATTTTTCACTAATTCGACTTTTACACTTTTCAACTTTTTCATAATATGATAAATATTGGTATAGTCCTTTTCATTCATTGGAATATTAAAATATTTGCATTATTTACAATTACTTAACATAATTAAGTAAGTAACTATTTTAAAATAGTGAAAACTACACTTAATAACATCGTCAGAATATACACTAAAATGGATATTATATATAATTACAATAACGAAAACGAGTTCAAGACCAAACCACAAGGGCACGACCACTACTTTGAAATACACTACACGACTGTACTCAATGTATTGTTATTGTACATCAAAAGATAAAAATAAAATTCACTAATTAACAAGCAAACAACCACATTATTTTGTAACCACGACAACTAACTATTCGTCTAGCGTCCACTGAATACACTTGATGTTGATGTAATAACGCTCAAACCACAATTGTCAGGTAAATCACTAATCGCCACATTATTATTGAACCTGGTTTCGGGCGAGTACCCAGGTATGAATGCAAGCATTAGCAGCATTCCGAAGATAGCTATTGGAATAAGAAGCAATTCCTTTGGAGGTGGTTCAAGTGGAGGCAATAAAAGAGGTGCAAACAAGAGAATGAGCACTAGAAGAATCAACAATGCCACCCCCTTGTAAACGAACACACTTCGCAACGCATCAATCTCCCTTCTCTCTTGAGCCCTTCCCATGTTGTTATTATCATTATTATGAGCTAACATCACTACTTGAATTCTTGAAGGTAATGAAATTACTAACAAAATGGCATATATATATAGATAGATGACCAAAACAATAGTAATGAGAGTAAATAAAGCTAAGACGTTTATTTAGCGTGCATGATTTAGCCAACTGACGTACCTTGTTAGTGATTACGTTAATCCAAAAGTCTACCACGAATCGCTTTTATGGGGAAATACATGTGAGATAGACATTCACAAGTTTTGCCTCTTTAATTTAATGTATTTGGCTTACGCGCGAGAGCTTGTTTAAATTAAAGCTCATGAAATTTCTCATAACATTCTAAAACGTGTGACTCATATATCATCAAGCTTTGCCGCTTTGGCTTACGAGAGCTTATACAAAAAGCATGATATTACTCATGAAAATCCAAACTAGTTGAATGATATTAGTAATGAAAATGAAGAGAATATAATATAAAGGGCCGTATTTTGGGGTAAAATTAAATGAAGAGTTAGTTGGAAAAGGAGACGGTGAAGAAAACGCAAAAAGAAAGGTGGCATGATAATTTTCCGACGCGTGAATAGAGCCATGCAAGATTCATCGAATGGTTCGTTAAAGTTAATAATAATGAAGAGGAGGTAGAATAATAAGGTGCATGGCGTGTTCATCACCTATTTTCAGCTTCGTTCAATGTATAGGTGAAGGTGGCAAGGGGTTTATTATGACAAAAGATGAATTGAATTTAATGGAATTAATGGTCATCTAGCCAATGGATTGAGCTAGATAGCCACCTTAAATTTTAAGACCCTCAAAGTAAGGGTCCTGACAACTCTCTTACCTTGACGATTGATATTAGAAGTTAGCACGGAATGTGTCTCAATTGTCAGGGGTATCTTGGTTTCTTTGTACACCATTTCAATTTGAGTATCAACCTCAAAGGGAACCACAACCACATCAAACGAAGAGGCAAGGGGCAACCATATAGCACCAAGGCTCTTTACCATTGAGCTATGCTCCGGGGGCAGAGCACCCTTTCATCCATGAGTTCAAGGTTGGAACAGGAAGGGGATTTGAATTTATTGAAAGGGCGAAAGGTAGGGATAGTCACTTATATTTTGGATTATGTTCCTAGTCGATAATTTATGTTGAGAAAGTACTGATAGATCACTTATGTGTTTGAATGTATTTTGATGGTACTTACGTCTAATTTTCAGTTAAGTCGTTTTTTATTTGGTTATGTCAGGTGAACAACAAGTGTTATTACTTACTAGTTGAATTTATTGTTGTCATTTCACAACTAAAATTCCAAAAGAAAAAATAATAATTAAACGATAGTATTAACTAAGACGCATTTGAAAATATAGGTGATCAACCAGAATTATAAGTTATTACAATCGTCTTAGAAAGCGTTGTCACTAAAAGTGGTATGTAAGCATATTCATAAACATGTTAAATTGTTAAAAGTGATATGTAAGCCGATGTATATCACAAATATGTTAAATAACACTTAATAAAACTTTATTGATAAAAGGGGTTCATAAGTGGTTACATCTCACAAATACTATTCAAGTAAATATTTTAAATACTCCCTCCGTTTCTTTTTATTTGATTGTTTGAGAATTTTTTCTATGTTTCTTTTTATTTGATTGTTTACAATTTCAATGCACTTTTTACAATCCCAATGCACCTTTTTACAATTTCAATGCACCTTTTTACAATTCCAATATACATTTTTACAATCTCAATGTAATTTTTCACAATCTCTTAATAAAGTATTTTTTCCCCAAACAATCAAATAAAAAGAAACGGATGGAGTAACATTTAATAAAGTGCTATAGAAGTAGACTTGTCTTACTATATAGATACGGATCAGATTGATGGGACCACTAAGGGTTGAACCGGGCTGGGCCTCTACTTGTGCTTGGCTGGTTCATAGCCTCATAGGAATTAGCAGTTTGGGATGGGGCGGGCTTCGAAAGAATTATTGGGCCTAAGCCCTTTGTAAATGGACCAAAAGGGGATTCATCGTCAAAAGTTAAATATGCTTGAAGTCAAATACGAACCTAAGTTTATCTATAGCGAAACCCCACTCAAATTTGAGGAGAGGCTCGTCAAGGGCCCGGAATTTTTGAACTCCAAGGGCAATCCCTTAACTTGGTGTAGTGAAACTTCAATACAATCAACATTTTCAATAAAATTCATGGAACTAGATGATTCTTTAAAAAGACAAAATTGGAAACTAATAACAAAACTCAACAATTTAATTTTCAAACCAAAATTTAAGGAAAAGTAGTGAGCATAAATGTCAAAGCAAAGAATTGTCTGCAATTATGTGATGCAACGTGGCTCAATCAAATTTCAGAAACCGAGGGTTTGAACATTTACTTTCCAATAGATAAAGCAAACGTGTCCTCTATCTGGAGGTCTCAGACAACCACCACAACTCACCGTACACGAGGCAGTAGCCTTCCTTTCTTGGCCATGCCTATTCATACAGTATTAGACACTCTCTATTTTTCTATTGGTTATTTTAATTGTCCCACTATTTTAGGTAGGTCCACTTCAACCTATAATCGACACGTCTGGTTATTTCAACCACCAATAGAATCATTGAGCTGTTTGCTTCTTAGATATTTGTAAGTACTACTACTTGTAGCTCAATGTGTGTTTTTATTGGTGGAAATTAATTTCATCATAAAGTTATAGTTTGGATATATGATTCTTTAAATTACATAAATTATCGTAAAAAGTTAGAGTGTCAAAGTATTTACATTTTCGTGCTCTCGACTCTTCATGCAGCATGAGTTTGATAGAGAACTTTATTATGTTAAACTGGCTGGTTAAAGTGCCAGCACTAGTCTCTTGATCAGCTAAGACACATCTAGTGATTTATCTAGTTCGTGTACAGTCCTACTACGTGAAGGCCATTATGACGATAGTTACATCCTTTAATAAATTATAATCTTCACTTGTTTTTAATATATAATATGATTCATTTAACATTAAAATATTTTCAATGGTTAATTCCTAATAATGTATTTCAACAAATTTGAAGAGTTTTTTCGACGAAACTGATCAAGAGAATATGATATTAATAATACAACTTTATTTGGGTAATAACAAATATGATATTATTTTCGAATTGATCTCAAAATAAAATCTTAATATTATTTATTGATTGAGACAAAAAGTATCGCACAAAATGTAACAGATGATCCAGAGTCATTCATAATAGTCTCGCTCGCTCGTGTCAATTATTCACACGCATTAGTTATTAGTTCATATCCTTTATAAAAATGGTTGGTGGCATCACCTTTTCATCATTCTAACAAAATACCCTAACTCTCAAAGAAAAAATAAAAACATCAAAACCTAGCGATATATTTGACCTTTACAAGAAAACAACAAATCTTGAAAAAAAAAATGGATGCTAGAGATGGAGGTTGTTGTATTGCAAGGAACAATAATAATAACGGTGGTGGTTATGCATACGATGATATCTCGAAGGTGAACCGTATTTTGCTAAGGTACCGGCCCATAGCTCCCAAACCAGTAGCTTCTAGTGGCATAACCTTCAACAACTCGGCCAATGACTTGGCCGAGAAAGGTGGCCTATCGCGAGGTAAGCGAAAGGCCACCATGCAGAAGGAAAGCAAAACTAGCAAAAGAACTATCCGGAGACAAAAGATCTCCGCACAGAAGCAATCTCCACCCGTGGTGACTCTGCAACTTCTTCCAGAGTCACCCGAGTGGAAAGATTCTCAAGCTAGTAGTGATGAGAGTCTTGAAGCTGTCGATAATGTAGGGGTGAAAACTGTTGGATGTGAGGGACGCTCTAACACGGTTAGATCCCCGACAAAAACATCGTCACAAGGTGGTCCAAACTGGCTGAGTTTGGAGAAACATGAGACAATGAGGAAGGTGGTAATAAGCTCATGGGTGAAGGTGGAATCTGTAGCCTACACGTGGCTTGCTGATCCGTACGGGTTAGGAAGTACGGACAATGAGAAGGTGATGAGATTGGATATTGACACGTGTCCAGGGTTTATATCCGGTGGTGGAAATAGGGTTGGTTGGGTTAATAAAGCTTACAAGGAGATGTTTGGTGGCCGAGGAGGAGGATCGGAGGACGTGGTTGTTTCGTTGGTTTTGGGAGATGGAGTGGAGGTATTAGGAGGTTGCGCTGGTTTCACTTGCAAAGTGAGGGTTGTCACTTGCGGAGAGGGGGTGTGGAAGAAGAGCTCATCGGTCACTTTGCCTTGTGATGTTTGGAGGATGGATTTTGGTGGATTTGCATGGAGATTGGATACTAAAGCTGCTCTCTCTTTGAGCAGGTAATAAATCGAAAATTGAATCAAGCCTTATTCTATCTATTACTCCCTCCATCCCTTTATTTTAGACCCATTTTGACTTTTTGGGTCAAACTTCGAAAATTTTGACCGTAAATTTTTATTACCGATAAGAAATAATATAGTTATATTGGATCTTGTTAGATTCCTCTCGATATATATTTTTGAAATATCAAGTTCTTATAATTTTTACACATGTAAAATTAAAAATATTTACGTTTTAAATCGTGTCTCGGAGACCGTGAAAAAGTAAATGGTTCTTATAAAAAGGGATGGAGGGAGTACATGATATCGGTTAGATATATGCGACGTTTTCAATCAGTCATCTGTTCGTTATACCTTCTGTTTGGCCAGGTAAAAGATGGTTGATGCATGGTGTGTTTTAGTTCTTAGTCGAGAAAGAAGATGATATGCATTGAAGCAACATCCTTTTGCAAATGTAAATATTCTTTCGCTTTTCAGTTTAGCTCTGGTTTGTTTTTAACTTTCTTAAGCTTGGGATTCAAGAACTTGAATGGGTACGTAGCTTCATTTTTTGAGGTATTATTCGATCCATCCCATGTATTCACAAAATATGGAGAAACGGCGGTATTTTTCCAATTTGGTAAAAGATTTACTTATTTAGTTGATTGTATGATACGTAAATCGTTTAATGAGCGAGGGAATATATATATATAGCATATATAACCCGTCAATCGAGTTTGAGAATATATACTAGGTCACAATTTTTATCAAATTATTAGATTGAACTATAAGAACTACCTATAGAATTAACTTTGCATATAAAAATTATCTTATCACATGATTTCTTATGACAACATAGAATAATGGTAAAGAATGGTTTTCAAATAAGTTTGCTAATAGAATGTCTAGCCAAGAGCATCCTGATGATACTAAATACTTTCTCTTTTTATTTCGGTGAAATACACGTTTTATATAAAAGATCGAAGTGCTTATAAACAAATATTATAAATAAAATAGTACCAAGTATCTTTTAATTTTATTTTCTTCCACATTGAATCCATGTAGTAATTAATAATGGAAAAGCCTACAAATAAGCAATTACTTCTAATTAATAAGTACTATATTATGTATTACATATAGTACTATGTATAATAGAAATTTATAGTTTTATTAAAAAAAGATTTAAAATTTCTCTAAATGTTTATTTAATTAATTGTATAGGGATTAATGTATGGTGTAACTTACGCATTAAAAAGTATTAACTAGAAAAAAATCTTAATAAAACTATAACCAGCCCGCTATGTATATATCAAAAGTCCAAAAGAAATGAATTGAAACACACATTAGCTAAAGATTGAATTGAACCAATTTCATATGTCGTCAAAATGCGTTGTCGAATTTTAACACGCAGATATCATATCGACTCATTCCTTTATTACTGTTGAAAAGTATAAAGTTTACAACTTGTATATATAAGTAATAGTACCTCATATATATGTGTCCAGCTTTGTTCTTTTAAGTCACGTCTTTAATTTGTTTGGTCTTTTTTGGGATTTAAGTACAATTCACTCTTTTTTTTGGGGTAAAAGAATATTGTACATATATTCTTGTATCATAGTTTTCGATTTAAAATTGATTAAGGTTTTTCTTTTTCGAATAACTTATAAATTAAGTGTAGTAATCCGTAATAACGATGGATGAATTCACAGAGTAATATGATCATTGAGAAGAGTAAATTGTACAAATAGTCTCCAATAGTCTCATCAATTTGTAGTTTAGTCCCCACTCCCCAATAGTGTTACTATTGCAATTTAGACCCCAAAAGTGAAAAAAAAGAAAAAAAGTTGCACATTGGTCCCACATTAACTTTTAACACCAACACCTGATGAAAGGTTAAATTTTTGGGAAAAAATATTTTTTAAAGACATAAACTCATTTTTTTGTGTTAGAAATGAATGAAGTTTTGCATTTCAGCTTTGTAATGATTTTTCATGAGACACCAAAAATGAATTTAAATCTTAAAAATTCATTTTTTTGGTCCTAATTTGACATTTCATCTCGTCTTGGTGTTAAACTTAATGGAATAGTTAACGTGAGAACTAATCTGCAACGTTTTGCCCATTTTCGTGGACTAAACTGCAACGGTGTCACTATTGAAGACTATACTGCAACTTGGTGACACTGCGATGACTATTTGTGCAATTTACTCTAATTGAGAAGTGCAAGATCATGATGATCACTTATATGTATATATCAATATTGACCAAAGGACAAAATTGTCATTTGAGTGCTTCACATGCATCTTCTCTTTCCTTCTAATCTACGATAAAGATAAATCATAAGATGTATCTCAACTGATCAAGACAATTAACAAGCTTCGATAATTCCTAATTAAAATGGTCGAAAACTAGCTAGACTCTACCTCTTCAATATATATAATATTGATGAACTCTTTTCCACAAATTAACAAAAAAGTAAGTGTTATAAGGCCTTATATCACTAATAATACTCCCTCCGTCCCTAAAAGATTGTCATATTTTGACTTTTAGTGGTCAACAAGATACGATTTAAAACATAAATATTTATTATTCTACAAGCAAAAAAATTATAAAAAGTTAATATTTCAAAAATATATATTGAGACGAATCTAACAAGGTCCCACAAGACTATATTATTTGTTATCGTTTAATGGGAATTCATGATCAAATTTTGTAATATTTGACTACCAAAAGTCAAAATGTGACAATCTTTTAGAGACGGAGGGAGTAATATTTTTCAATAGACTAATCAATTAATTTTATAGTATTATATTATGATGTTAAGTCATCACTTTTCTTCCTTCTCCCAATAAAGGTGGAAGAGATGAAAGGACGGGTGGTGGAATGAGATGGACTTAAGATTTGGGGACATACACCAACAATTACTACTCCAATAGTAAAATAGATGGTGTACTTACTATGTATATGTATATTGTGACTCATGATTTATATATATATAAAAACTTAAATAAATAATAGATAAATTAAGAACACATGTAAAACTTGTGGGGGATGAGTTTGCATCAATCTTCAAACCTTTATGTCTTCAGCATCTCATCGATCTTCCTTTAGCTAATGTATTTCGTTTTGCCAAATTGCCCAACATTTCTTTGTGTGTTGGCGTTTCTGCCCAATTGTTTTCAAACAACTCAATTTATATACTGTTGCTTTCACTTCTCCAAATGCTTCGCGAACGAGGATTTACACTATTTTGGACGAATTTTTATAATATTTATTATTTGTAATACTATTGTACTTATACTTTCAAGATTAATTTACAATAACAAAATCCAAATTTCATCAAACCATCCAAGCAAACTACAACTGATTCGTTCAACTATTTCATCAAAATATAAGAAAGAAGAACTATATATACATACACAAAACATAAAAATCTATTTAATTAATTCTCTACAAATTAAAATAATAAAATATCATCTAGTTTAATTGATGAGACGTCTTCTAAGAGTAGAACTTGTAGTCTTTAGCCTGCAGAATAATTCCCCTCAGTGCTCCAATTGGGGCTAAAATCATGAGGATAACACCTAGCACGATACACACCTGTAACATTGAAGAAACGTAACGCATGAGAAAATAATGAGATAACTTAATTAAGTATGAGAAAAGTAAGACAATTTGGCGGTAGAGTTCGTTAGTGTGACGATTTCACACTTTTGATAAAAGCGACAATGTATATAATGTTATAAACTCACCCAATTTATTGTCCAAGATAAGCTATATCTGGTTGGCTTGTAGAGTTTGAGCCACATGATACATGGAAGCTGCAAAATAGTTCAATGTAATGAGTACACACGAGCGTGCAAAAATCATACGAAGTATAACAAGTGATTCAAACTGAAGCAACGGATTAAGCTAAGGGGTGCTTACGA
Source organism: Echium plantagineum (assembly GCA_003412495.2). Classification (NCBI taxonomy): domain Eukaryota; kingdom Viridiplantae; phylum Streptophyta; class Magnoliopsida; order Boraginales; family Boraginaceae; genus Echium; species Echium plantagineum. Next base: position 23,881 of record QFAX02000309.1, read on the forward strand.
AATATGTAGTTGGAGCAAAAGCGAACCCCCCAAAGAAGCCAAGAAGACCACCAAAGAATGGAAATGTTATTGCCACGAACATGGTCAAAACTGGACATTAAAATGGATTAAAACCAAGAGTTAATATATATATATGATGCTTGCAAAAAAACAATTTAGTAGCTTGTACAATTTTCAATAAACAAAAAATGTAACTATTAAGTTTTTTGGTGTAAGTGTATTTGCTCACCAACATAAATTGTTCTTGTGCAAAATCGCAGTTTTGTAGTTGGACTAAAGTTCCGTGACCTCACTAGCCAACCTTCCAATGTGTCGAATACCGGCATGGCATAAATCTAAATTCAAAAAATTAAATATAAACACGACGAGCGACATTTCACTTAATGGAATTATTAAATAAATAAACATGATTCGAGTTTGTTACGTTACCTGATAACTTCCAATGACATGGATCACCACAAACATATTCGCCATGGCGATAAGCCATGCCGGTTTCTCTAGAGATATGAGGATGTTGTCGTCGACACTGTTTCCAAACACGGCATACCCAACCCATGCAACCGGGAAGTAACACAAAGCAACAATAATGTAGGCTACTATCACCCCTTTCCACATCAATTTCTTCGATGGCTTTTCCGGTGTAGAGGGCATCGTTGCTTGAATCTCCAACACCACATTGTGTCCGGCATAGGCGAAAGCAACATCACCTAGTGCACTGAAAAACTGGAACATTTTTCCTACACCGGTGGAGGCCCTTGGGCTATAACTCACAGTTTCTCGGATGCCTTTATCTGCCGCAGCTGCCCAAGCTATCGTCGAATAACTGCATCAACATGACAGAGAACATTATCAACCAATTCAATAAAATATTGTGTCGTGCGTCTAAACAATCTCGCATATTGAAACAAGACATAAATCCTAAACAATATGTTACATCGCAGTCTAGATCTTCTGTTACACTTTTGTACGACTGTCTCTGTTATATATACTTCTATTATTTGTCTACTTTTCCAAACTTTCAATCAACATATCTTATTATTCAGTCATTTTGATATCTATATCTAACTCAAATAATTATCATTTATATGTTTCGTGGCAAATATTTGACTATATATATTCATAACTAATATCACTAAAGATTAAAAAAAATGTCATAAAAAGCAAAAAGTAATCAATTATTAAAATTTGGAGGTAGTAATAAAACGTTAGGAGAACTATTTGTATAGGTTAAGAAAGTGAACAGATTACATAAGTGTAGCAAAGAGTATCGCACAAAACCTCGTTACACTGAAGGTCGTAATTCGTAAAGACGGAATAACGTACCTGAGGGACATGACTGCAGCAGCAAAGGAAACAATAGTGATGGAATTAAAGTTGGGTAAATGAGAGAGGACAAGATGAATCGAAGCAAAGATCATGATGAAATAAGTGTTCTTGATGGGAGGGGCATTTGGGGCAACAGTATCATGAAATTTCTTCAAGGATCTGCCACCAGTAACCATATAAACTATGCCAGTTCCAACTTGTACCAACAATTGTTGAGGTACAACAATCCATAGCCCAAGTTTTTCCCCAAAAGCATGTTGACCCAATTCATGGTAACGGTCAAATCTCTTGCCCGGAACCATTTCGTGCATCTCCACCATTTGCCATAATGTATATAAGGTGATCACCCATGATACTATAATAATGGTTACTCCAGGACCCCTGAAATTTACATAAATTTGTTTCAAAATTATTTAGAAATTTGAATTAGAGCGTACGCAGAGAATTAATTGTCGGTTTGGTCCAAATCAACAATTACCTCCACAAAAAATACTTAATACAAAAGAAAACAAGTGACTACATAGGTGGAACTAGGAGGGTCCCGCCGCTGCCACGGCAACCCAATTTTTCCAGGTCTTTTCGTACACTTGTAATACTATTATAGTGAAAATACATCAAAATATAATTGTTTTGAACCTACTTTCGTTATCAACATGACTAGTTTGTTTGAAATTATCTTTTTTTCCAAAAATAAATATAGGTTAAAAAGTACATCAAAATATAATTATGTTGAACCTACTCATTCTTTGTATTAAAACTAGAAGTTATAATATGGTCGACTTATAGATAGCAGGTTTTATCGAAAAAATGATAAAATTGCTGAAATAGTCCCCGAAAATGGGTTTAGGTTGCCTTTTGGTCCCTGAAAGTATAAAAGATGCAAATCAGTCCACGATATTGGCCAACGGTTGCAGATTGGTCCAAAATTTAACGGCGTTGTTAAATGTTAACGGTCCATGCATGCGCCTCGTGAGTTACATGTATTGTTAATAAATTAAAATGGTAATAATAAAATTAGCTTAGGAGTGAACTACAATCGCCATTGGGGCATTAAAAATTAACACCTTAACCAAATTTTGGACCAATCTGCAAGCATTGGCCAATATCGTGGACTAAGTTGCAACTTTTATACTTTCGAGGACCAAAAGGCAACCTGAACCCACTTTCAAGGACTATTTCAACAATTTACTCTCGAAAAAATAGTGAAGTTATAAAACCGTAAAAAGTATTTTATTATAATTACGACATTTTCTATATTCATGTATATCATCATAGGCACGTATATAGATTCTGAAACTTACTTAATTACAAATCTGATTATTATCTAATTAAAGCCAACAACATATATAAGATGAATAATATGCCATATATCTACGTACATACATGTTAATCACATTCAATAATGCATATATATTATATATATATATATTGATAAATAATACTCATTATATATGATAATCGACAAGGCCTATATATACAATGTAATGTGCGAGTAGCGCTTTGAATAAAAAAGTGAATAATTACCATCCGAGTTCAGACATGGCATAAGGGAGGCCGAGAACTCCAGCACCAACCATGGCGGTGACATTATGGAAAGCGGAGTACCACCACTTGGCGTTGCGCGAGGATGTTATCGGAAGCCATTCGTTCAGTTCCTTCTCCTTCTGCTCCTTTCTTCTTGCTTCGATCTCCATATTATGGAAAGTTCGTCACAACTTTCTTGTGTTTGGAAGAGTTTGAAACAATAAAGATTTCAGAGTGTCGAATGTTATTGTATGGGACGTAATTGCTTTTATATATAGAGCAACAGATTTTATCAGTCTCCTAATACATTTAAAAGTCTATCAATTCAACAACACTTAAAATCCAAATAAAATATGGATTTAAGTCTACTATAGTCTATGTAAGATCGTTTAATGCACAATAATTACATATATAGACGTGTTAAAAATATTATCTATATTTATTTGCATGCTAAAAAACAAAAATATTATTGATTAAATATTTTAACCAGGGGAAAATATTTGGATGATTAAATGAGATTTCTTTTGTGAGCAGTGGGAATTGGAATAATGTTTGGTAGTGTGGACATTTTATTTTTTATTTCATTTTCTGTATAAAGCAATTGGATATTCTTTTTTTGTATATAAAGTATTGATTGGAAAAAAAATGAAAAGTTGCCATATGATTTTTTTGGGCGCCAACCATTATATATATATATATAGTATACATAGGTTTTTTGTTATTCGAATATAAGTGATTGATTTATTATATACCCTTACTAAGGCGATGAATAAACTGAAAGCTTGATTTATTTCGAAATATACGATTCAAAAAGCTCGATTCAAGGATCGATAAGAACCCCAAACGTCAGGCCGAATCTTAAATTTTGAGCTTCGACAAGTAGATAAAACTGTTAGAACACATTCGGCTCGACACTGGTACATGTATAGAGGCCAAGGCTATTGGGCATTTAGTAGCCCAATGTCTCACAACCCATTTACTATATAGGCTAGTAAACAGTTCAGAATTCAGACCTGAACATAATTCACTCAAAACATTTTATCGAGTTTTTTGTGTGAAATTGATCGTATCGGTTTTTTAACTACATAAATCGATTTGGTTAAAAATTATTTCGGTTTGAATTGGTTCGGTTGATTTTGAGGCAAAATTCGTTTCGGTTCTCCGGTTTGCAAAAAAAGAGAAAAAAGAAAAGTGCACAAATTCAGAGTAAATAGAGTGTACACTTCCACATGAAATCAAAAAGTAACAAAAATAATAAACACAAACTTACTTCTTTGCTCCAAACTAAACTTCAAAACAAATTATATAACATACGAACTATGGAGGTAGAATTTAGAGTTTTTAGAGGGATGGAGGCAGATTACAAAAAGTTGAAGTAGTGCTATTAGACTATTAGGTTTTATGAATAAGGTATAATAATTTTGAACTTTAAAGTGAGTGTTTCTCATTTGAATACTTGGGCTACTGATCTGTTTTTTAAACTAATAAATTATGTAAATAATGTAAACATTAGAATTAAGTATAATTTTTGAAAATATTACAAATATAAATATTTTAAATAATATATATATAGTCATATTCAGTTGGATCGGTTTCGGTTCGATTTGTACGATTACAAGTAAAATTAGCAGGCGAAGAATTTTAGAAATTATGAACCTCATAACCTGAATATAGTATCATTATGGTTATATGCATACATTAGGAACATGTTATAACTTGTAACCATCCCTTCTCAAGCGATTGCATATACTCAATTAACCACAAATTTGGTGACAAGATGTGAAAAACAATTACGATTCATCAATGATATGATTCATTAATTTTTATTCATCTATATTTATAATTAATTTCAATGTAAACAATGATATACTTCATATATCATTTTAATTTTTAAGATGATACAAACAATTAAGAAATTCAAAAGTACTGTATCAAAATTATCTTATGTACCTATAAATTATATGTACTAAAATTCGTTAAATATTGTTACAAATTAAGTAAAATATAAAAATAAGCTTATGTAACTTATATTAGTATTTGTTTTGTCAATTGTTGCGTATTACCTAAAATGTATTATCAAAAGAAGAAAACCCCATATTTATAAAACGGTATGACTTGCATTCTCAAACATAATAATTCGAACAAAAAATGTAATGAATCGTAATTTCCGACCATCATAATTCATATCATAATTTGTGACATTAAGTGAACATGTGCTAGTTAGTGTTTGGGAAGTGTGGCTGTTGGTTGATCTCCGGCATCTATGGGCAAGGCCAAATTCATTTAATTTTTGGAGCAAAGTGCAAGACCAAGAGCAATCAACACTTGACAGTACACTACAATAATCTTGCCTCCATACTTTATCCTCTTATGCTATTATTTGAAGCTATTTTTAGTACAGTTTAATTTTTATCTTCAATTGGTATTAATTCTAGTACGGTCTAATTGGGTGAATAGTTAAGTAGACTCAGATTCATGCACAATTTTAATAAAAATTAATAAAAGGTACATACATACTTCACAATAAAAATTACCCTAATAAATATTAGTAGTATTTTTATGAACTTATAACATTTTTTCTTTTTTCTAATGTTACCAAGCGATTAAATTATATCAAGTTAGAAAAATAATACATAATCGATCCAACCCTGAGAACTAAATGGGCCATCAAGGAATGGCCCAATATAGTATAGGAGCCCACAACACGGTTTGGAAGAGGCCCAACATTAATGCAATTGGTGTGACTATTTACACGGGGTTTTGACTTTTATATTCCAAAAATTGATTATGACACTCCAATTTTTCTATTTTACCCTTCAGTTTACTCTATAAAAATTATAAAAAGTAATAAAGTGGAGTGTGGTTATGAAATTTGGAGTGTAAAAAATCAGAGACCTTTACACGACACATACATCCCTGGGGTGTAGCACCCGCTCAATTACTATTCCAAGGCAAATACGACCAGTTGGATGCAATGCCGTTTGTTTCGACAGTGATCACCGCTAATCGCTTTTGGTCATAAATTTTTGGGGTTATCTTTTTAATAAACGCCGATTACAATTCTTTGTGTTATTCGTACAATAATTGGTTTAGAGATGAGTGCTCTTAGAATAATCTGTCTAGCGCTCTGTCAAGACGGAAGCTGCGGGTTCGAGCCCCATCAATCCCTATGAATCCAACAAATGCATCAATTAATCTCTCCACATGAAAATAGCTTTGTGTCTTGAAATACTAGTAGTTTTTACCAAAATTAATATAGTTAGTTTTTGGAAAAGAGACAGAAGCCCTGGCAGAGAATTAAATCAAAATAATCTCAGTGTCCACTTCCAGCCCATGTCGATCTGTTCACTTTAAAATCTATGATTTCTTGTCTTTTATACCTAACCGACGAATTACTCATTCACTGGATTATTGGAACATGTTTTTATCAGTGTAGGGCCCACGATATTTAACAACCAAATCGACCCAATTTCACTTTTACTGACCTTAAATTACTCCATAATTGGATATGCATCAACTGAGGGAGACAGGAGCAAATGTCAGTCGTGGAATTTACCATTATGCCCATAGATGTAAATCAATGCTTTTATTAATAAGAGTATATAGTATACAAGGATGACCATAAGCCCTTAAATCTTACTCCATCTCATATACATTTATATTGAATGGAGTATTTAAAATTGTTTAAGTTCAAAATTAAGATATCTCTAAATTTAAATTGCTTTGAATTATTTAAACTTTGACACGTATTAATCCATGTTAAACTTTTCTAAGGAGTGGCTGGTTGCGGTTGAATTGATGGTGTAGAAGGAGGGGATGTAGTTTTGGTAAAAATAATGATTGAAGGAAGATGGAAAAATGAGGAACATAGTAGAATTTGAGGATATTTTTAACAAAATCACACCATGGATGGTTGGTATTTAGATAAAGTTTTTATAAAACATGATACTTTTATCGGATTTTTTTAACTTATTTTTCGAGCTAAATGAAGATAAAGGTTATAAAGACAAGTAAAAAACACAAGTGGGAGGGAAAATGAAGATAGAAGGTTAGATTAGTGCAAACAAATCTGTCTTGAAAAATCTTGATCGAGGCCATTAGTAACGAAGGGCAAATAGGTAAATGCAAAAGAAACAAAAACAAATGTAAAAATTTCACACAAATCTTCGTCTTATAAAACGAACTAGTCTTAAAGTGCGAACTTCAGAGCTTCATTACATAACTAATTAAGCTCACAGTTAACTAACTCTTCACCGGAGAATGAAGCTCCGCCTTCCACCACCACCTTCACCGCCTCTCCTCTTCTTTTTTGCTACATTCATAATAATAAGCAGCTCATTGCTCACGCTTTCATCAGCTGCTTACAATGTGACGTACGATAAGCGTTCACTCATCATCGACGGCCACCGGAAACTCATCATCTCCGCCGCTATTCATTATCCTCGCAGTGTTCCGGCCGTAACTTCCTTTTCATTTTTACTTTCCCAAATGTTTTACTATTTGATATATTTTATTTTTTAGTTTCTAATAAGTTAGGAGCTTGTGAAATTAACTCTAATTTATATTTTGAACTAATGTCTTTGTATCATGACGAATGAGTTACAACGTTTAGTATGTTGTGTAGTTAAATTAATACTCCCTGCGTCCCTAAATGATTGATACATTTTGATTTTTCATGGTCAACAAAACACGATTTCAAACATAAATATCTACTATTCTACATATAAAAAAATTATAAAAAGTTGATATTTCAAAAATATATATTGAGACGAATCTAACAAGGTCCCATATGACTACATTATTTACTGTTGTTTAATGAGAATTGTTGATCAAATTTGTTAAAGTTTGACCATGTAAAGTCAAAATGTACCAATCATTTAGGGACGGAGGGAGTAATTTGGAAACTCGATACTTAGTCTCGAGTTTTAGTTGTTTTAGCACTGGAGTTACATAATTGTTGCACATATGTTTGTTGTAGAATGTTGCTTACTTTTGAGAACTCTAGGATAATATGTATAACGATTGTGTAAATTTAGTGACTAATTTGCTCTGACAAAATCTCGGAGGATTAAGTTATTGAGATGAGTGATTAGTTATGTCATTAATGTGTGGATTTTGTGGCAATGATGATAGATGTGGCCAGGGCTAGTTCAATTGGCTAAGGAAGGAGGGGCGGACGCAATTGAGACTTACGTATTTTGGAATGGTCATGAACTTTCACCAGAAAATGTAAACATTGTACTTTGGGTTTTTGTAGTATAATGAGCTTCGATGGGATGATAAGGTTTAGACGTTTCATTTTGATGGGATTTTATTTCTTTTTTGTTATTCGATTTTGTAGTATTACTTTGGAGGAAGGTATGATCTGGTTAAGTTCTGTAAGATTGTTCAGCAAGCTGGTATGTATTTGATTCTCCGCATTGGACCATTTGTTGCAGCAGAGTGGAACTTCGGGTAGTAAATTCAACCTATGTTCTTACAATTCAATTGTTGATTATTAAGTTAACTGATTTTAGGAATCCTTGTATCTAAGAGGGTGACTCGGCTAAGCTCTCCTGCCTCCAATTCCGAGCTTTTTACGCAGGAGGGTAGCTGTAGCCAAACATCTGCTAAGCCACATTTGAGGGATATGTAAAAAAGGAGATATCATAAATTGCACCGATTTAGCTAACATGCAACTTACATAATGTTGCAGTGGTGTACCTGTTTGGCTGCATTACGTCCCTGGCACTGTTTTTCGAACTGATAGCGAACCTTTCAAGGTGAGGTTATACCAAAATAATGGTAGTTAAGACTTAAGAAGGTCACTTGAAGAACTTTGAATTGATGAAGTTTGTATGTGTGTTTTTTCTTTATAACAGTTGAATCTGAATGTATATTTTTTTCAATTTCAGCATCATATGCAGAAGTTCTTGACTTACATAGTGAATTTGATGAAGCAAGAGAAGCTTTTTGGTTCTCAAGGCGGTCCTATCATTCTCGCTCAGGCAAGTGGAATTCTTAAGAGAAGTTAGTGAAAGTCCTTGTTACATTCTTTAGATTTTGAGTGAATCAAACATTAACTTTTTTTATATCTAACATTTAATTCTAACAATGTTGTTAATCCTATTCCACGGTTGCTACCTATGCTATGAGGTGGTGCGGTATAATTTTAGAACATTTTATAGTTGCTATCATGGTTATAATGAGTATATGGTTTAACGGAAAGGCAGTTAGTTACTATAAGTACTTGTTCTTATAATTGACAACTGACCATCAATTGACTTTTAACTTGCAGTGTTTAGGACATTAAGAGGTTACATGGAGTCATAAATCGAACTTGTAGTTTAGATGTTTACGCAAATTTTCTGAAGTCTGAAGTAATAACTACCATTGCAGGATTATGTTTTTATATTCCATAAAATATCTTTTTCTCTAACAAGTTTTTAGTGTTCATTAATGTCATTAATAAACAGAGGACCAAGAATTCCAACACAAACAGAAAGCAAATAACATTTTCTTTCAGATGATATATGGCATTCATACGCGATATCCATTTCTCACTATTTCTTTCTGTACCTATAGGTGGAAAATGAGTACGGATTTTATGAAAATGCTTACGGAGAAGGGGGCAAAAGATATGCGGCTTGGGCAGCTAAAATGGCTCTTTCACAGAATACAGGTGTTCCATGGATAATGTGCGAACAGTTTGATGCCCCTGATCCTGTGGTAAGTGCTTACTTCCTACTGTGTCAATCACATGCCCATCTCAAGGAAGTTGTCATGGAAGGAGATAATAAAGAAAATGCACGTTGGTTTATCAATGTTCCATACTCGAATAGATCCTGATGAACAAGTTCCTTGCATATTTGCTCTTTTGGCTGAACTATTCTCATCAATATGCTGAGTCTCCTTACTGTTTAATTCCCAGTAATAGTTTAGTGACGACTTTCCAGCCTACCAACAGAGAAATAGTTTCTACTGTTACAAAATTTCAACCTGCATCCCCATCAAGAAAATGAACGATAGGCATCAAACATAAATTGGTGACATTGAGTAGTTTGTTTAAATATCTACCTTAAGTAGTTTGGGTTTTTTATTTCTTATATTATCCACCTTTGGCTTCTTTCTTGTATTGGTAGAGATCCTTTTTCATTTGATCTTCCTTTGTTCAATCAAGTAACTTCTTTTGTTTTCTTGTTCTTTTCGCAGATTGATACATGCAATTCCTTTTACTGTGACCAGTTCAAGCCAATAAATCCAAATAAGCCGAAGATTTGGACAGAAAACTGGCCTGGATGGTATATCTATTTTTGCATGTGACTCTATTTGAATATAAGTTTCAGGCCTGTTATGGATATTAACCTCTAAAGTTACTTATTGCCATCAAAGTCAACTATGACATGGTGTCATCTAGTTCAATGCCTGGCGTTATTCCAAAAGAAAGAATATTGATATAAGGATTTTTGGACTTAGCATTACAATAAAACTGCACGCTTGATTAAGTTAGTAAGGTCTTCGGTATGCCTGATTGTTCTGGTTTGAAGTCCTGAAAACACCACAAGGAGAGAACTTTTGTTTGTTTCAATTTAGTTATCTATTCAACTGTCACATGCATTCAATTAGCTGATAAAGTTGCATATATTAGGTTCAAAACATTTGGGTCCAGAGATCCGCATAGACCGCCTGAAGATGTTGCATTTGCTGTTGCCCGTTTTTTCCAGAAAGGCGGAAGCTTACATAACTACTACATGGTAATTACCTTAGACAATTATATGGCCTCCCCATCTGTGACTGTGTGTCTGTTTTAGTGTCATTGTGTGAGGCATCTTTCTTTCTGGAGATTCAATGATCCATGTTGTTTCACTGACTGTCCCTTTCTTTCTATTATCCGAGTCTATAATGTACTATTGTATATAGATTTGTTTCTTTCAGTATAGGTTGCAAGTTGCTTTATTGCACCTAGCTTGTAGGCTTAATGATGTAGTAATCAGTAATCATGTATCCCTCAAGTTTCTCTTTCATAGGTTTCTTCCTATTTTTCTTTTCACCACAGTATCACGGCGGTACAAACTTTGGACGAACTGCTGGTGGCCCGTTCATCACTACAAGCTATGATTATGATGCACCTATTGACGAATATGGTACATGTTTTCCCCTTTTTGGCAATACTTACCTGCTAAAAAATATCTTCATCAGCTGTCTAATTTAATCCCAACTGCTATGAATGTGTCTTTCAGGATTAGCTAGGCTTCCCAAATGGGGACACCTTAAAGAACTTCACAAAGCAATAAAGTTGATTGAGCATGCTTTGCTTAACAGCGAATCCACTTTAGTTTCACTAGGGCATTTACAAGAGGTGACTTGTTTTCTTAAACCCTTATGCTTCTTTAGATTCATTATTTACTAAACAATATTGCTAATGATGGTGTTGCTTCATTTTAATTTGTGGCAGCTTCATCTCTGTGAATTGATGTTACATATCTTGATCTTCAAAGATACACTCGAATCAGTTTCATCTTAAATCGTGATCTCTTATAATAATTTCTCTGTTAAATTTCTAAAACCTGACATTAAATTGAAATCCAGTTACAACGAACTAACCTTCCTCAAGCTATGATTTCCAATCATATTATTACTTCGGACTTCTTATTTGTTTGTCGAAATTGAATCCATATAAAATGGAGCAGTGTTCGGGATATTCTCGTAACTGGATGTGCTTTCTAAAACATGTAAATTTAGTTGAGCTTTATTTATTCCTTCCAATGTTCATGAAGCAATCATTTTGGACTTTTGTAGGCTGATGTATATGAAGATGCTTCAGGATCTTGTGCTGCCTTTATATCTAACATGGATGATAAAAGTGATAAGGTGGTGGAATTCCGTAACAGATCATATCCTATGCCTGCATGGTCTGTTAGCATTCTGCCAGACTGCAAAAACGTGGTGTTCAATACAGCAAAGGTAAGCTATAATAAAAAAGATTAAAATATCTAACACAGTAATACCGAACGTGATCTGAGTCTACTATGTGCCCTATGAGCAAAAATGTGAGAAGTTCACGGAATAGAGAATTGCTTTAACAAACATCTAACGTCGCATCATGTGGAGTTTGTTTTCTTTATATGATTGTTTCCTTCTTTTAACCTGCTAGGTTAGTTCTGCTACCTCTGAGGTGGAAATGGTGTCTTCAGATTTGCAGCATACACCAATACCACTGCATAAAGACTTAAAAACACAATGGGATGTATTCGTTGAACATGCCGGCATTTGGGGGAGCGCTGATTTCTCTAGCAATGGTTTTGTTGATCACATTAACACTACAAAAGACACAACAGACTACCTCTGGTATACGACAAGGTGCGTTCCTTTAATAAAAATGAAGTATTGCCTTCGCAGTGAGCATTTTGATTCCTCTATATTACATCAGCATATCTAAAGGATAGCATATGAAGATAAATGTTATTTTTACATAGTGTATGCATCTTATCTAGTAAACCGTTTTCATGGTGTGCCTGTGCGGAATAAGCATTTCTAACAATTCAACACATAAGACATGTTATGTTAACAAATCTTCTGAATATTAGTGTAGATCCCATTTCGGGTATACTAAACATAATACTCGAATGATCAACCATATCTGTTAATAATCCAATAAAACTGGTTAAGAACATCTTGACAATTCTTGAAAAGAAAAATCGTCCATATACAAAGAGTTGATGGCTCCGGATTCCAATTGATCTCGCGGGTGGATGAACAATGAAATAGTGGAAACAAGGAAACCATGATTTTCACTTGAGAGGTGTAATTTACACTCTGTGAGTAAACTGCTCTCCACATAAAATCTTTAAGGTTTTAACATGAGTTGTCAGTAACTTGTTTGTATCGAACTTGTGACCTGATCAATGGCTCTCACTGTCAAAACTGATGCATGCTGTAATATCTTCTTCCATTTTTGAAGTACAGTATTTAATCTAAAATTACTCTCATGCCTTATTTGGAATAACAGCTTTCAAGTTAGTGAGAAAGAGGAATTTTCAACAAATGGAAGCAATGCGTACCTTTCAGTTGAATCAAAGGGTCATGCTCTTCATGCATTCGTCAACCAGAAACTTCAAGGCAAGAATTTAATCATATGCCTCTTGAACTCTTCAGCGAAGTATTCTTTAATTTCAGTAAGCAGATTCCTGCATCATGTACCATGTTTAAGACTTAATTCTGTTACTGAAACTTGTCGTTTGCAGTTAGCGGCTCTGGAAATGGCACTATACCTTCTTTTAAGTTTAGAAAGCCAATTTCGGTCAAAACAGGAATGAACGAGATTGCTTTGTTAAGTATGACAGTAGGCTTACAGGTGACATACTATCGCCTTTGTTATACTTTTATCGAAGTTGACATCACTAATATTTTACAGTTTCAGAATTACATGGATTAACCATCTAAATTGTTGAGATTTTGTAGAATGCAGGGTCATTTTATGAATGGATTGGGGCAGGTCCAACTAGTGTCAAAATTGAGGGACTTAAAAATGGAACAATCGATTTATCATCGCGTACTTGGACTTCTAAAGTAAGCAATATGTCATGCATTGCCATTTTTGTAGTGCACGTTTAGTATTAGCAAACCAGAGGATTTTAGTTCTGATTCTCGATCAATATTGAACTTGCAGATTGGATTACAAGGAGAGCATTTAACGATTTATAAGCCAGATGGAGTTCGAAACGTAAACTGGACATCAGCTTCAGAACCACCAAAGTTACAGCCCCTCACATGGTACAAGGTAGTATATATTTACAATCTTGAGCTTGTCTGATTCATTTTGATCTTTTTATATCTGTCATGCATAACATATGTAATGTTTCTAGGCTGTTATTGATGCTCCCCCTGGCAATGAGCCTGTTGGACTTGATATGATTCATATGGGCAAAGGCCTCGCGTGGTTGAATGGAGAAGAAATCGGAAGGTATTGGCCTCGAAAGAGCTCCAAACTCGAAGAATGTGTTCAGCAATGCGACTACAGGGGAAAGTTCAGCCCCAACAAGTGTAGCACAGGGTGTGGAGAACCAACACAGCGATGGTAAGTCCTAAGCATTTAAGAACAAGAAGAATGCATGCAAGCAGAAAACCGCAATTGGATTCTCTAACATCCATCAGCATTGAAGGGATTGCACTTCATTTACTGCCACGATTTGTTGTTTCCCTGTACTCCTGTCTTCCTTATCCGACGAGTAATTTAGCTTAATACGCTGCAGGTACCACGTCCCTCGATCTTGGTTCAAGCCGTCAGGAAACGTTCTTGTGATATTTGAGGAAAAAGGTGGAGATCCCACTAAAATTAGGCTTGCTATACGAACACAAAAGAGACTGCCATGAATCCCATTCAGTTTGGGGATACAAAAGGGTGGGCAATAAAGTTTGTACCTGATCCTCCTTTAAGAAATTGACTTCCATAAGCAACAATTTGCAAATGTCTATATGATTAAAGTTAATATCATTCTCATATATGATATAAAGTATGAAGTATCAATTTCTCCGATGACATTTGTATTACCTTCTGCACCTGCACACCGAGCACTTTTATACAATATAAAACCTACCACGAGGAAAACATCGATAACTGAGGAGTTAGTTATTCAATATAAAACCTATCACTAGGAAAACATCGATAACGGAAGAATTAGTTATTCATGTAATGAATGAGATCCGTCTGTTTTCAAATTCCAGGAAGATGCTAAGTCATTCAAATTGGTCACGTGAAACTCACAATACAATAGGAAGTTATAAGGACTTGAACTGTTACAATGTATATCTAATTTAAATGAACATAGACAGTAGGCATCCGAATATTTGCAGCTATTACTAATGGGTTTAAATTAAGAGGAAACGAACAAATAGACCATGACTTCAAAAAGGTCTTTAAATTGCCAACAGGGAGCTGCCTATAATGAAGGATAACAATACAACGTACCTGATGCCTGACAGAGGTTAACAATGACTATAAAATGTAACAAATACTAGGCCAACGACTAATACACAACCCGAAAAAATACAATAGCAACGGGGTTACATGTCAATGCCAGAATATTGCAATCTTCAAGCTTGGGCTTCGTCCAAGGAACATCACTTTCTCATCAATTTTCAACAGAGCTCGAACAGCGCCAAAAGCCCATGATTTTTTAAGAGACGGTGCAAGTGAACTTCAGCTCACAAGAAATAAGGCACTCCAGTTCTAGGACCTCTCATTTGATTATTTTCGTCAGTCTCGGTGAAAAACTTAACCTCCCTCTCCTGGAACGAACAAAAGCAGTATGAAAGAGTTAGACAAGCACACAATTTCACAATTGCAAGGATAACAAAAGAACATAACATATGCTTGGCCGAACACCCCAGCCTTGCATTAGATATATATATATATATATATATATATATATATATATATATATATATATATATATATATATAGAGAGAGAGAGAGAGAGAGAGAGAGAGAGAGAGAGAGAGAGAGAATTGCAATAGATTCTAGGCTTAACAGAAGAGTAATAACAAAAGATAATGAAGCATGCATTATACCTAGAGTGTAGTGACTGGCATAATGAAGCTATATGAAAGTTACTGCAGGTGTAGCTCAATATCTAATGATACATAAATTGTCATGAACTACTCGACAAGTAAACACCCTTCGTCATTTCAGGCAAAACAAAGGTCAAAGATATAAAGACAGCATTTTGTATTATACATCTCAAGAATGTGATGGCATATTACTAGATCTTGTACTCTTTTTCAGCAACTGTCACCCTAATATAATTTGTATCAGTTTATGTATAGAAGAATGAGAAACAGCAGGAAATTCATATTCTTAAAGTCAACAGCAGCGTACCATATTTTCGTTGAAGCTCAAAATTGAAGCCACATTTCCACAACGATAACAGTAATTAGGTGCAGACCATACCTGTTGATACCAAAGGAATTGTAAAATGATTTGTTGTTCATTTGAGGTCAACAGCTCAAAAATGTGGAATGGACTTACAGTTACAAGTCCTTTATCTTGGAACATGTATTTAAGGCCTTCCTGCACTAGCTGGTGGGCACGACAAACAAGATCAAGTTTGTTGATGTGGTTGAACTGCCAGACACATTAAAAGCATAAGATAAACTAAACATGAATACCTGATGATGTACATCATTCCATACTCATACCTCCGTTGTAACCCTGGATCCAAATAGCCAGCCAGCACCACGAGGACTGACTGCCCATGTCTCTATGTCTTCAGGGTCACTCCACATAATATCACAGAAAGGGCCTTCATGGGGAATCTCACAATTCCGTTCAATGACCCTAATCTAGTAAGAGTAGAGAGTAGACAAAGTCATTATTTGTCGCATAGAATTTGAAGTCCTTCATAGCCAAAAAAAGGAAGCACTTTATATTACCATCTTTTCCACAAGGGGTAAAGCTTATGAACCCACTAAACATATTACGTGTTCATCTTCCACTCTTATTAAATAAATAATGGAGCAAAAAATTTACAAGTCTATCATAAACACATTAATTGTTTGACTATGTTTGTTATGTAAATTATCTATGACTAGAATGTAGCAACGATTTACTTCTTGAGCCACTGATTACCTGGTCAATAGTTCTAATATCAGGAGAAAGACCACCATGTACACACAGCACCTGCAAAATATATGTAAATAGTAATTAAAATCATAAGATAACAACTCAGCATCTACGCTTAGTATAGGAGAATCGTGCCGATTGGCACACTTGTGCACGAAGTGAGTGTCTACTTCCTGACGAGAGTGTGCAGAATGCTTACTGTTCCATCGATAATTGCTGACAGTGTCAGATAGTCGAACACATCCGTGCAGTACCTCCAAGCATTAGCATTCCCATACTTCCTTTGGCACTCGTCATAGAAACCATATACCTATCAATGGGTTAAAAGTTGAAACTCAAAATCGTTGGAAACTAATGACTTAAAGCATTGAAGTGATGTTCAAACAACTTTAGTTAGCTTAGATTTCAGCGAATTCGGAAACTGGCAGCAAAGGTACTATAAAATGGGAGGACAAGAGAGAGATCCATCAATAGCACAATGCGCTAAACAAACTACTCAAGATAAACAAAGTTGGAAGTGGAGCGCCCTTCTACTCCAAAACAAACACAGAAAGAAAAAACAAGAAACACCACCATCAATTTAATCTGAAGGAGCAGGACCAGGGATCCAAAGGAACAAAATTCAGTAGACAATCTGTTAATAAAGATGAATGGGATTTTTTGAATAGGGAACTATACTTCTGATTCAAAGACAAAAAAAGCAACTGTTTGGTAGGAGAGATGGGAAGATGACATATAGCGAGAGGAAAAACACAACGGTTAAAAAATAAAATAGAAAGATACGTAACAAAAGTTGAAAAAACAAAGAGAGGCGCATATATATATATATATATATATATATATATATTATAATACGAGAAAACACCATGAGAAGAAACTAGAATCCAACAGGAGATTGTTATTTTCTTACAATTTGATATGCATGAAACCAATAGAAGGACTTACTTGGGTGAGTTGCCTACTTTCATGATTCCCACGCAGTAGTGTAATGTTGGCAGGGTATCTAGTAGGATAGAAATTAAAAACCATTGATATAAGTCTATTGTGCAGTTCAAACATCATTGAATGTAAAGCTATAATAATGGATTCTGGAAACTACATAATCATGCCCCAATGTCTTTGAAGAAGCTCTCGGTATAAGCGGGGTAAGAAGGTGTATGGGGGTGGGGGTACGCGACCTTATCCCTATGATAAAAGGGAGACTAGGATTCTGGAAACTAGTATAGAGGGAAATGAACCACTGAATAAAGCTTACATGGACTCCAAAATCCAAGCAAATTCAGGAAAACATGAAAGCAAAGAAATCCATGTATTGCCAAAAATAAACATATATGTGACAAAAAGTTAAATGCGGGCACTTACGTTTGCAAAATTTTAGTGCAACATAAAAAGTAACAGTCAAAGAGTGAAGATTGTTATGAAATTAATGCATACCTTGCTTTGAGCAGAAGTAAAATAGTAAAGACTTCTAAGCTATTATAGCCACGGTCAACAAAATCTCCCTGCCACCATGAGAGACAATGAGTTGTAAAATTTCCACAAAAGAAAACAATTCCTCAAGAAACTCGCATGGAGAAACTATTTTACCATAAATATGTAATTTGTATCTGGAACATGACCACCAGTTTGAAAAAGCTTCATCAAGTCATGAAACTGGCCATGGATATCACCGCAAACTGTGACTGGACTGTTGACAGGCTGCACATTTGACTCCTCGATCAAGATGTCTTTCACCTATATCCAGTTTCAATTGTCAAAAGCTTATCATAAAGATACTAATAGTGCATGCGAAAACCAAATTTACTAGTGACATCAAATATTTATGTCAAAATTTTCCCAAGTGCCATACAAAATTTTTACTCATAAACAACTGAAAAGGCAATCTTCAATATGTTCACTATCCGTCGAACAAGATATTATATGTTTTCGTTTCCTGAATGCTAAAGGATTGCTATAGGACTGTAACTCATGATCTATGTCCACTCTTTCGGTCTTGCTCTACCTCTGTGTCCATTGAACTATCAATCTATCATAGCTTCATATCAACTTACCGCTGCATCTAATAGAAGTCTTACTGTACCATCTTAAGGAGTTCCCACTCAATATACCCGATTGTAAACTCGAACATTTTTTACATTTCTTGCAGATTCTTGATCTCAGTTGCCTACAATACCCCCTTCAACACAAGATCAACATTGGAATTACTTCCTCCCAGAACATTTAATCTACCCTTTCCCAATTTCATCACATTGTTCATTTTAAACCAGAAACACATTAAACTCCAAGCTTAAGTCAATCTATATATGTAAATCAACACAAACAATACACAACTCCAAAAATAAATACTAATAAACCAAATATTAGCAATAAAAATGAAAAATATACAGAAAACCCTAGAAAATTATCAGCTTCGGATTCAGTGAGAAAACCCTTAATTACAAGAGATATACATTAAAAAAAACGAAGAAGAAGAAGAATACAAATTCGCAAAGGAGCTGAAGCTCATCTTCCGACAAATGTTCGCCATCTTTCACCTTTGAAATCCACGAATCCAAATCCATTTTCATATCACTATTTTATCAGAATATATATGAAATTAATTAAATAGATTTTTGGATTAATTAATTTGTTGATTTTTACATGAGAATTTGGGAAACCCTTTGAAATTCAATTTGGGGGTTTATTTTCCTAATTTAGTTGATTGGAATAATAATTTAAAATATAGTGCATCTTATATATGGACAATATTTTTGGAACAATAGTGACCAATGGACTCTTTTCTCCCTGCCACAATCATTTCCTGCGTGGCTTTGATAACGTTTTTCTTTATTTGACCTTTACTCAAATAGCTAATTGGTAGAATGGTCCCAATAAGTGGAGATTTGTGTAGTTTGATCATCAAAAGTGGTATTGTTGCGAAAATAGTCTCTGAAAGTGTGTATAATTGTGCATTTTGGTCCCTGATCTGTTAACATTGACGGTTTTCGGCGTGAATGGTGAAGCTTCGGGGCAAAAAAGAAACTCTTGAGAACGGTCATAGATGTAGCTTTGTCTGGTCTGACACAAAATGGTGCTCCTTGTTGGCTGCTTTGCAGGCAGAATAACTAATTGGGAGAATTCCATTGGGCGTTAACATTAATATTCCAGTCCGAATGGTTGGAGACTTCAAGCGCAAGGGGATAGTATTCGGGACACTGCAACGTGGTTGTCGATAGCATATCTACAATCAATGTGATTACCATCATATCTACTACTTGTAAGTTCAGACTGAAGCTCTGAAGGATTTCGTTACATGTGCTGCATATTAACACCAATATCAATACTTGATTAAAATAAAGGGATAGAAAACATTTATTATGTAATCATAAACCTCAACTAGAAACTCGTGTTCATATATGAGAATAACATTTAGTCTTTAATCTTTACTTCTATATTGTTGTAATTAATGTAAGTACAAGAGTAGTTAATGATATAGTTGACGTAAGCACTAATTTACAACTTTTTTATTTTATTTTGGGGACTAAATTCTCACGTTGTCGTTATTGGAATTAAATTTCAACTTAGAAATATTATTGGGGACTTTTTCATGTCAAGGTCTCAATGTAATGTAACATTGGCAGAGAACACAATCTATATGGTTAATCTTCTCTAAAAATATACGAAGTAGTAAAATTAACAGAGCATGTAATCCATAGCCTTTAAGTGGGTACACACTCTTTTGTCTCTTGTAACACAATCTAAATATTGAATATTTTGTTGCATGATAACAGTTCGAAAAAAAAAAAACTGAAAATTGAGTCTTATAGACAACTTCCTCTACTTTGTTTCGTTTGTATATAAATTATATTAATTAATTTATAGATATAATAAATTTGACTAATTTAATAATAATCATAAGAAGAAGAACATGGATAGTAGGAGATGAATATAATAAAAATAATAATTACCAGAATAATAATAATACTATTAAGAATAATGGTAATAATAATAATAAAAAAAATAAATAATAACAACAATAGTAATACTAATAATAAGAACAATAATGGTAACGCGGCTTGCCAAGCCCAAATTCGAGCTCGAATTGAACGGTCAATTTGTGGGATCCTTTCTTCTATTTATGAAGTAACACGGCTAGCTTAACCCATATTCGAGCTCGAATTGAACATTGTGAGATCTTCTACATGAACATTGATCTTTTGTCACACACCATTATTACTATATATATTTCATATTGAAAATAATAATTGTCAGTGTAAAATTGGCGTGTCCTGCACTTGGATGCCACTATCATATTAAATGATCCGCATGAATTTAATAAAAATATATGTTTTATGTATTAAATATACCATATACTAGTGCCGATGGTATCAATAGTTCGTTGAACTACATATTCACGCATGCGAGAGTAGCTGACCTACTCATTAACGTCTCCTGGTTATTTGCTTCTAAAATTTCTTCATTGTTTCAAATACAAAAGGAAACAAGAGAAACATATCTGAAAAACCTTTTAAAGTCACGGAGAGCACGCTGACAAAATCTTCCCGGTCAACAGAGAGAGGATTCTATACCGTAGTTACTAGATATATTGATATGGCGGACCACCAGAGAATACATCCGTTGGTGACCCAAGACATGGAAGCACCACAACCTTCATTGCGTCGGTTGCCTCATCAGGGCGCGCGACTCGGGTCTGACAAGGGAATTCGTGTGTACCATCAATCACCTCTAAGTGGACATGCTGTTCCTGCAATTCCTTCGCAGCCACCTCCAAAACGCAGGAACTCATGTTGGTGTAGATGTGTTTGTTGGACAATAAGCCTGCTGATTCTCCTACTAATCATCATTGCAGCTATTGCAGGCATTTTGTTTTTGGTATTCAAACCAAAGCTTCCAAAGTACTCGGTTGACAACATCCGAATATCTGAGTTGAGGCTTAACCTGGACTTCAGCCTCTACGCCAGGTTCAATGTGAAGGTCACGGCAGAGAATCCCAATGAGAAAATCGGGATTTATTATGAGGAGGGAAGCCACATAAGTGTATGGTACAAAAGCACTAACCTCTGCAACGGTCCTTTGCCAGAGTTCTATCAAGGTCACCAGAATAAGACAGTGATGGATGTTGCTTTAACTGGTCAGTCACAATATGGCAGGACCTTGATGGCTGCTTTGCAAGAAGAACAACAAACTGGTAGAATTCCGTTAGATCTTAAAATTAACGTTCCAGTCCGAATCAAGCTCGGAGCGTTGAAGCTTCCCAAGGTGAGAGTACAGGGAGACTGCAAGGTGGTTGTTGATAGCTTATCAACAGACGATGTAATTAGCATCAAATCTAGTGCTTGTAAGTTCGGGCTGAAGCTCTGAAGGATTCTTTCTTCTTCCTTCTGCAATTTTTTTTATTATTACTGTATTTGTACTCCTTGTCCTCTGTGTTTATTGATCTCAGTTGGGTTGTTTCTGAACTCTTGTAACTGCCTTTATATACAGAGGCTAGTGTTCAACAGATCAGATAGCAAAACTGTCTACAGTCTACATACAATTATATACTCAATTATACTCCGGCTGCTGCACGTTTTTATTATCTTCTATGCCAAATTCATATGGAGTACAGTTTAGATGCAGGAGTACTAATAATATTCGCATAGAAGACAGTACACTTTACATGCAGGAGTAACAAATAATATTTCAGATAGGGGACAATAAAAGCACAAAGCAGGAGTGTATACTCAGATCTAATCAAGAACCTAAATCAGAGTTGTACAACATCGACCATTTTGCTGTGTGCTGCATATTTTCTCAAATACATGATTCAAATAAGAGGGTAGAAAATATACAAGTGATATAACTAACATGCTCTATAATCAAGGCCATTTAAGTACAGATCAAGCATAAACCTCATTCAGTCACTCGCAACCATACATGCGAATAACATACTTTATACTACTGTAATTAATATTCAAACTACAAGGAGTCATTAACCTGCAAGCAACTATTCATGTCAAGGTCTCAATGCACTGTAACGTTGGCACAAAACACAACCTATGCTTAATCTTCTCTGGAAATCTATGATGTAGGAGTAGTAAAATTCACAGAGCATATGGTCCATTGGGAACTTAGTCCAGTGATCTTGAGCTCTTGAGAACTGCTACCAGTCTCACTGTTATGACCAGCAACTACATGACCACACATAATGGAAAAATGTTAATGTCAATCTTTATCTGATAGGTTCGAAGTTCCATTATCAAATGATATATACAGACTACAAAGTGATGCATTACACGAACCATCGCCAAAGATAACTAGTCACCAATCAGCGCTCTTGGTCTGTGCTCTATAGTAGACATCGATAGTCCAGTCTGAGCAACAGCTCTAACAAATGCCATGTTCGCAGTTAAAGTTGGAGCTTGCCAGCAATCACCAGTGCCAAAGACCACCTTATTTTTCAAGGCAAGCTTTCTGGTGATTGGAAGGTCCGTCATGCGTATTGACGGACTGTCGCATACTAACCTGTACCAGAAAACATAAAATAAAGTGAAGTGTGGAGTGAAAATGTCTACAAGATTGAGATTCGCAAAGCTTTTACAAATCAAATGTATTCTAAACGAACATGATTTCAGCTAGCCAATCCTTGTGGCCAAGAAAACCTACACTTTTGTTCCAAACATCTTCTACTACAAAGTGACCTTGAAAAGTGTAACCACGTTATAGATGATTGACAAACTAGAAAGAGTAAGGGGGAAAAGAAGACAGCACATTCCACAAAGGCTCTAGGCTCTAACTGAAGACAGAAAAGCAAAAGCAACTATCCATCACGTAAAACTGCCATCAGCAATTCGCACAGGGAAGATGATCACTATTGAACATAGAGCATAACAAATATTTTCTAGAACATTTTAACACAGATCGAATTGAGTGGGAAAATAATCATCCACAGGTTCCCCATCACTAAAGCCACCCCCCTTCCCACCCACCACCACCACCAGCAGCAGAAAGAACCACAGATCCAAACGAATTTTTGTCAGAAGGTACAAACTATTGGGATACCTCTAAAAACATAAACCAACAACATCACTCGGACTTTGCGGCAGAGACAAAAAAAGAATATCAAGAAACTCACGTAAGGTGCTTTAGAAAGTGATCTGCTCTGAGTTTCTCCTTAGGTCCACCACACATGGATACTAATTCACAGAATTCTGAATATACACTCTGGCATATGATTCCTCTCTTCCCATGTAATACACTAGCCAACTCAATATGGATTGGATTCTGAATCTCTGATTCGACCTGGTGAGCAGCTCAAGATAAGTTATACTGTGCAAAATAAGCAAGTAATATAAACATGCAGAAAACTAAACTGAGCACGCTATCATTGATAAACTACAGTTAGATTAAAATCACAAGAAGGTAAGCAATACTGTGTAGCTTGAACTGATGATGGAGACTACCTGACCAATTACAAAGTCATAATTCCCCTTGAATCGGCTTCTCAGTTGATTTTCTGATGTACTTAACAGTTTATCTATCCCTCCATTACTAATTCCCGACACAATAGCAATCAATGCTGTTGTGTCAAAATTTACCAGTCCCGATTTTCCAGGATCAGCATCTGATGTGTCACATTTCATTACAGATACAAGAGAGACTAAAGAATCACTGACATCCAGGTTCACGTCTACATCACCGACTGAGAGATTAAGGTTTTCCAGTTTGCTTTGGGACGTGCATTCTCTCTTCGACGACATTTCTTGGGATGCACAGTGTACCTTTAGTTCAAGAAGGCAAGCCTTCTCATATGATTTGGAGAGTACATCTACCCACTCGTCTTCTACATTCTCTTCAAAGAACATGCACTCAAAACCCTCGCAGGAAAAGTCCTCCAAGTCAATTGCTCCATATTCCTCCCGAAGCTTCTGATTAACATCGTGCTCAAGTCCATTAGCGAACAAAAGCACAACTGAGGATGGTCTCAGCGAAGTACATGACTTGGCTACACCTAACACCTGCTCGATTCTCGTTTTCAAACCCTTATTCCCAGACTTCCCATCCCACGTAACATATTTCGAGTTTCTAGCTGACACAATAATCCAAACAGGCCTTCCATTGAGAGAACATACAATATCAATATAAATGCTCCTCGGGCGGGTAGAAACCTCCAGAGCTCCTTTGTCAGCTGATGCTGAAGGAATAGATTTGCAGACACGCGAAACTCCAGTAATAGATGGTTGTTCCAGTACCCGAACGATTGCCTCCAGATGACCAACATTAACGCTGCCATTAGTGAAAACCTTCCATAGTTTATCATCTTTAACCAATATTATTCAATTTTCAACTGAATTTACCGTTAACATGATAATTTTAATTCAAATAACGTTACGTCTATCAGTTAACATAACTATTTTTATTGAAATCAAAGTTACGTGCCTCAATTAATTCCGCAAAATCGGTAGTACCTCAGAGGCGAATGGTGAGTGTGGAGATGAGATGAAGAGAGGCGATTGAGAAAGGAGAGCTCTGATTGGACCAATCGGAGAAGGGTGGATTTGCAGGAACTCGATAATTTGTTGAGGACTCGAATACGAGCTTGTAGAGCTACGCATCTTCGGCTACTTTCTCGAGCTGCTGTCTGCTTGCTATCAGTCATGCTTTCATTCGAAGTTACAACTGTGAAGATACACTGGAACTGATTTCCCTCGCTATAGTTGTAATGGGAGTTTGTCTGATCTGTTATATCACTACAAGAAAAAGGGCTTTTTATTACGCCAGCGAAAAAGTAACAAAAGCCCCAAAAATCGTAACGAATGGCTTTTTGTTACGATTTTTGGGGCTTTTGTTACGATTTTGGGGGCGTGGTAAATGCAATCGTTACGCCTAAAAATCGTAACAAAAAGATTTTCGTTACGCTCCGTAACAAAAGCTTTTTTTTGTTACGATTTTACCTGGCGTAACAAAAGAATTTCTTTTGTTACGTTTTCCTGGTGGGTAACAAAAGCAATTCATTTGTTACACTATCCACATGCGCAACAAAAGACATTTGTTATGATTTTGAGGCGTAACGAATATGTTATAAAATGTTACAAATGATATTTGTTACGCTCCCTTTTACGTAACAAATAATAGGTTATATAATAAACATCAAATATACAAATTGATAATAAATCGAGAATTTAATAATAATAACAAAATAATTTATGTAATAAATCACTTATAACAAAAACATTGTATTATATTATAAATCCAGAATATACAAAATATCAAATCCGAAAACACAAATTACTCTGTACAATGACAACAAAAAGAAGTAAAAAGAAAACACCAATATTCTTAGAAAACAAATTAACCTGTAAACGAGGCTGACTTGCCATTGAAAGTGATTTCAATTTATTTTGTGATACGGACAGGAACTGAAACAAACATCCATGAAAAGGACAATTAGTGAGTATAATACTTAAAGCTACATTTCAGTAAGGACAATTAGTGACTAAAATGCTTTTGAGTCAGCCAGCATCTTATATCTGGAAGAAGTTGAAATTATAATATTGAAATGGAAACCACATAAATGAAATAAGTCTATCTTACCAGATTGTATATGAACAACAGCCCTCAGATGCACATCAAGTTTACTTAGCGAAACAATATTGTTTTCTATCTATTTCACCTTGAATAACTGTAAAAGAGAAGTGACCAGTGAATGTATATAAGTTAATAAAGTATGTTCAATAAATTAATAGAAGTGTTTCTTAAGAAATCGACAAAAGATCACTGTAGATATTCATAAGAGTTACAATCTATGAGATTAAAAAATAAAGCATGTCCATTATTG
The DNA here is from genome assembly GCA_003412495.2 of Echium plantagineum. NCBI lineage: Eukaryota > Viridiplantae > Streptophyta > Magnoliopsida > Boraginales > Boraginaceae > Echium > Echium plantagineum. The sequence goes on from QFAX02000309.1 coordinate 50,148, forward strand.
GCTTTTTAAAGAAATGAAAGAAAATTGTACTTAACAAATGGTACTCGCTACTTTCTAGGAAACAGGTTTCTATATGAAGATTAAAGTGTTGGAAGAAATAATATGACGAACAAACTTGACTTACATGATTGCAGTGTCAATACACCTCCCTTGAGCTCCTAGAAATTCTGACAAGCCTGATGAGCATGAAAGTTCTTTTGCACATCAATAGCGCATTGCAGAAACTGTTTCTTCACCTTTTCTAGTATATCGATCTGTCACATATGAGGATGGACAATCAATCAGATTAATATCCAGGTAACTCTGTTTCTAAAAAAAGTCCACGACGCAATTTTATTGATTACATTACTCATTGTTATAAAACGGTTAGCTATAACTTATAGCTGTTAAATTTTGTATGCAACCGGAAGTACCACAACCACCAGGCCTTATTCTACCAATGTATGATTGGGTTCTCTCAATGCACATTTAAGAAACTGTATGGTAGAATGTTACCAATATGGTGGCTTAATACAGTTTTGCCATTGGCGATTATATATTTTATCTCATTGTGTACCACTAGGAGTCAAAAGAAGTGATACAAGAATCTTATCTGCCACGTAAAAATTTGGCAAAATTATCATGTAAGGTTGAATGGTCTCCTGTGCTCTTATAAAAATGGCTGCAATTCTCTTTGGCCTTTCAGTTCACCCACTCTTTCTGTTCTGAGTTCTGATACACATAAATAGTGCATATATAACAATATCATCTCACGATTAAATAAGAAAATTAAAATTTTGTATTACTCCATAGACTCCTAGAGTAGTGTGATACAGTGGTACTGTAGGATTATTTTTCTAAAATTTCTTGCTTTTGAGACACGAAAATACAGAAGTCAGTTGCACGCTTTAATTGCTAACCAAACGCCAAAATTTTATAACAAACACCTAACATATATTTAACGATTTTTGCTCATCCATTAACTCGGAATCTCTGCTTCAATTATACCACAACTATAGTTTACTCAATTTTATAGATACTTTGATTTTAATAATCAGAACCCAATAATAAATCAAATCATGTGAACACAAATTAGGTAAGGTATTCACGCACAATTAATCAAAATTATGCTTTTAAATTCAAGGATTAACAAAAAATATGAAAATATAAACATCAATTATTTAGGGTTATTAGCATACCTGAAATTGGTAGAAACACTGGAGAATTGATGGAGAATCGCCAGAGAATTGATGGAGAATCGCCCCGGAGAATCGATGGAGAAAACTGGAGAATCGCTGATGGGGTTGGGGGGTTTTACGTACTAGAATAAAGAAGAGATGAGTATTATACGTATGCCGCCTCTAATCTCTATAATGCCCAAGTATAAATTGGTTGTATCAGTGGCTAAACATATCTAATTTATTACGAGTGAAAATACTAAGCTACCCTTTTATTTTTAATTTAAGAAGTCTGAACTAAAGGCAAAATAGTACATTAATTATCATTGTTCAATAAATTTGAGAAAGCATATTTTTCGTTATGCCAATTTGGAGTAACAAAAGATCGAGAAAGCGTAACGAATAATCAAGTTTTTTGTTACCGTGTATTAATCGTAGCAAATGATGACATTTGTTACGAAATTCGTTGGGTAACAAATAAATTAGTCGCAAATACCACTATTATTTTTGTTACGTTATGGTAATCGTAACAAATGAGTAAAGTATTTGTTACGTCGAACAAAAGGTAACAAAAGCAAGCATTTGTTACTTGCGCACGGGCGTAACAAGCCTTTTTCTTGTAGTGTATGCACACCCAAATAGTGATTTTTAGGTGTCAAATTATAATTATGCCCCCCTATTTACAAATATAACAATTGAGGGATTTCACATAGGGGCAAAATAATAAATTCGCCCCAAAAAAGAACACTGTTTTGGTGTGTGCATATTGTTGCCTGGAGTTTGTATATGAGCCCAATCGAGTCGAATTGGGGCTCGATAAATTTTAATTTTTTTTGGACATTTGGTTAGTATTCGTGCCAAACCAGGTTTATGGCTCACTTTATTTTACCAGCCGAGCCCTGAGCCTATGTTAGAACACAACTTTTACATCCAAAATGCTCTTCGGAATTTATGAGTCAGGAAGACTTTTCGAAATTCAAAATCAATTTTGGAAAATTATAAGTAAAATGCAGATTATTAAAATCAAATGTTCGCAAAGTTAATAAATAGTAATTGGTAAGGAGAAACAAATATGAATTCAATTTCAATAGAAATTTAAATATTGTAATTTTCTCAGTTAATTGAATAACTTAATGAAAAAGGCTTTAGTAACCAGAAGGTTCTGGGTTCGATACTTACCTCATCGCTAGTTTACAAAAAAAAAAGAATTATGAATAAATACTCATAAATTGTTCAAACTCTATTAGTTATTTCCAATATATTCTTTTAATATAAAACTCAAGCAAACGAGATGGTTCTAGCTATATATCGACTTGTAGTTGGTCTCATTATAAGTCTAGTGGTGTTGGAATCTCACATCTAGGGCTGTAAATGAACCTGAAAGCTCGACTCGGTTCGGGGTATTTGGCTCGAAAAAGTTTGGTTCGTTGCTCGATTCGGAATAGCAAACGTAGAGCCAAATCTTGAAATCAATATTTGACTCGATTCGCAAACGGTTCGCAAAAAGCTCGGCTCGACTCACCATGTGAAATTATGTAATAATACTGTAATATAGATTTGTATGAGATCGATTAATCGTCCATTTCTTTGATAGATCTAGCATATTTGGTTGAATTTTGAGGTAAAGATATATACTTTAGTTTTACTTTTATTTTCTTTGATAGATTTAGCAAATTTAGTCGAATTTAATTTTGTTTCATCACCTTCAAACCAAATTATTTGCCCAGTTCGGCAAGAGTTCGGCTCGAATTCGTCTGATAGAATTAGAGCCGAGCTTCTCATTTTGATGTTCGGCCATTATTCGGCTCGTTTACAGTTCGGCTCGAGGACGGTAGAGCCGAACTAGAATCTTCCGATGTTCGGTATTATTCGGCTCGTTTACAGCCCTACTCACATCATGTAAATGAAGCCGAGTTAGAACCTCCCCAGACCTGAACCTCACTATACTCCACCCGAACCTCTCTATAAATCTAATCCAACTCGAACCTCATCTCATTATAAATTAAGTGCAGCTCGAACCTTACTTCCCCCCAACCTTATTATAAATCCTAAATCCAGGCGAGCTCCAACTTGTTTGTGCACACTACCACCGGTAACAACCTAGTCAGTTATTGGACGAAGTTGCAGAACTTATGCAGATGGCGACGGAAGAGGAGGTGTCGATTGAAGCGGCGGCGGCGGAGCGGAGGGAAAGACTCCAAGCTCTCCGAATGGCCCACCAGCTATCCAAGACCCCCGACGACGACCAACTCAACGACACCAATAATAATCATACGGAAGATGCTGAAGAAAATCAAAAGTAATTTCTTCAATTTCTAACTTCTATTTATTACTCGAATATTTTTGCTGATTGCTTTCATATGTGATATATTATTTAGGAATATTTGACTTCTTTGTTTGAATTCAAGATTTTGCTAGAATAAAAAGGTGTTCTTTTTTTCTAGAGTTTCAATTAGGGCAAAAAATAAATCTGTTGTTGAACATTGTCCTTTTCAAGCTTGATTCAATCTCTAGATGGTAATTACATGATTTGTCTGAATTGGAGTAATATTAATTGTGTGATCAAATTAATGAATCAGTGTGAGCATGAAATTTCGGAACTATCTTCCACACGACAAACAGCTTCAGGACGGGAGGCTTCCCCCACCAGTTCTACCCAAATTCGAAGACCCTGTTGCCGCAGCTGCTCCTCCAGAAGAGACCAAAGAGGTGCTACATTGATTTTTATAATTACTCTCGCTTCCTGTTGATACGTTCATGAACTCATTGTTGTAGCATTGTCGAAAACAACCTCATTGTTACAGCAGGGGTAACCCCTCCCCCCCCCCCCTTTGGCGCGAGTCTTTTAAGAAGCATTGGGGCATGTTAATGTTGACAGTTATGACATATTATTGTTCCCTGCTGCAGGACCCGTTTCTGAACATTGCCCCAAAAAAGCCTAACTGGGATCTCCGAAGAGATGTACAAAAGAAACTTGACAAACTTGAACGGCGGACACAGAAGGCGATTTTTCAATTAATGAGTAAGTGTTTATGTTTGCTTGGTGTTTGTGTCATCACATATGATTCTGATTAAACACATATTCTGGCTAAGATTTCTTGCAACTTCGTTTAAACCTTTGGGATTCCGTTCGTTGATTAACATGTATCATGATCTATAACATTTGAGGTTGTATATAAAAAGTAGGAAGTACCTTCTTTACCTTTCATTGTCAAGAAAAACAGAAAAATTTGAGTGCCTGTAAGCTGCACAAAGCTTTCTCAGCAGAGGCTTCATATAATGACTGTGCAACATTATATGTCAAATGTTCTTTGGACTAGTTTATGCTTATTGTAGATTGTCTTAAATGGAATGTTGACATGCTGTCTTGTACACACCTTTTGGGAACAGTTAACGTATGTGTAGTGCATAAGAAATGTTTGGTTTTGCGACAGAGCTTTGATCGACTAATTTTACTCTTGCAGAAGAAGAAGAAAATAGAAGGAAACTCGCAGAAGAGAATGAAGCTCAAGATTAAAAAGAAACGTTGAGTTTAAAGTAAACCATGCTACTCTAGAAGTTGAGTGTGACGCGTTGTAACTGTGAAATTATGAATTGGAAAGCTTTGTCATGATTTTGTACTCTGCTTTAATCCTGCTAAAGTATAGGAGAATATCTTGGTCTAATACTTCAGATTATCGCTATTCATAATCGCAAATATTGTGTTCTTTCATCGTGCCAAATTCACAAATTGTGTTGCTTTTAGATACCAGTCTATAGAACAATTGTAATCAGTATAAAATACAGTCTTGCTGAGTAGCTGTCGCCTGTCGTAGAACACAGTAACAGTATTTGGTATGCTAGCAATGAAAAATCTCTCCACTTCATTCATGAGATTAAGCAAATCATTATATCCAGAGTTGAGATTACACAAAGGATTAAATATTTGTTGGGAAAATAAAACAATCAGGAATTGAATTTGGATTGCGAGAACAATTCGTAAAGCAACCCAGCTTAACCTTTGGCAAGCATGGCAAGTACAAGCTTCACATGTAGCCAGCCAGGTTGCCAGCCCTTGCATAACCCATAATTGATATTTCTGCAAACAGATGGATGTTTGGACTTTTGATCAGCCATTGAGTTTGTTGGCACTGGTGTGACCCTTGTTTATCGCTTCATCGTTCCACGAGGGATCCGCAACAGGGAGCTGATAGTCGTCAGGCTTAAGGGCCAGTGCAAAATCAGGTAGTGTCGGTGCAGTTTCCATAATCCTACAATCAATATAACAAATATAACTATTTTTCATTTTAGCTAAGGTTCAATACCCTTTTCTTCATGTTTAACCCAATTGAATATAGGTAATTGAACTTCCCTATCCTGAAAGCTGTCGATATCAAGCTACTACAGATGTGTAAACAGAAGATCGCTGAACATCGTGGTTTTTATAACAAGTAATCATATTTAGAAAGGCTTACTTTTCATAAGTGTAGAGGTCCTTGTTGATTCGCACCTTGCTAGAAGTATCCTTAGGGATCTTCTCCATAAGAAACTTCATAGTGCCCCAAAGAGGCGGGTTCCTGCATTATAGGAACGAAGTTTTGTGAATATTAAAGCAACTATACACTATAATCGCAGGAAGAAGAGGGTAAGTACCTAGAAATAGGAATGGCTGCATTGAAAGCTTCACACGCCTTCTTACTTTCTTTAAGATACCCATCTGCAGCTTGCAGGGCAGATACAGCCATGCAATGGAATTTTTCTGTATTTCCTTCATCAAGGATCAAACCATGATAATAATATGCTGCAGCCTGCCAAAATGAGATATTATAGTGAAAATTAGAAGTAACTAGTCCAAAAACAATGAAAAAAGAAAAATCTGCATATATCGCTGTTACTAATTGAATGCTTAGTTTAAAAATACTCTATTGAGATGTAAATGACAGGTATAGAAATAATAAATCATGTTCATATCATGAATCAGAAGCAACACGAAGCGAGGAAAACGAATAATGAATTACCTTTGCTTCAATGTATTTCCACTTGATGAACAATTTATGCTTATCTCCCCATCCGTTTGTTAAAGGAAGATTCATGATATTATCTTGTGCCTACAATTAAATAAAGAGGAAATCTATAATATAATATCAAATATGGATTTGGTGATGCATAAAAAGGTCATCTGATAATACCTGTTGCCAGCATTTCACCATTTCACATGCAAGCCTTCGTTTTACTGCCAACGTGGCTTTAGCACTATCAATTGCAAGTCCAAGTTGAATGTCAACAGCCTGATGATATTTAAACAGTTGTTATAGATATTATGTATATCAACAAACGACAGGTAAGAATAAAGAATGCAACAGAGCTTATACTTCCTCTTTCAGTGAGGTAGCTTCATATCTATTTCATTTTTTGTCCCATTGAGTTGGCCTATTTCCGAAACAATTTTATAAGTGTCGTAAGTGCAGCCTACTCATACCGTAGACTAGGTTAGACACCTAGGCATATTCATTAAGTTGACGAATCTTAAGTTTGATGAGAAGGTAAAAAAGAGCCGCCTGAACTGAAATTAAGGGAGTAATGGTGCAACAAAATAAATACTCCTAGTCGATTATGCCTGAGACCTACTGACATACCTGCCCTAGTGCTTGGAGGCAAAGTGCTCTTAGATTTCCTTCAGCAAGATCTACTGGAAGATATCTCCTGAAGAAAAAAATATAAACAAAATCGCATCAAACAAATACAGCAAGCTACAGATGTGATGATTGCAAATGATAGTTACAACTGCAGTCAACCTATAACTATGTTGTTTGACATACTAACCTGAGTTCTGCAGAGAACTGGGGAAGAATGTTCTTCACTGCATAGTCAAGGTATCCAGCCGCCTTTAAAAAAAGATCGATAGACGACTTCTTACCCTCTGTGCAAGAATTTGCTTAGAAAAAGGATAAGAGTACAAATCAAATCAACTTGAAGCATACAATTAAAAGTTAATGAGGAGCTTCTTAAACTGTATTCTAGGTTTTAAGCGAAAAAAAAAATCAAATCTACAGCATATAACACATAACTGTAACCATCCAAATTACTGTATAATTCATACATATGCTGTGTTTTCATGTTATGGTGTGATGATTGCAAATGATAGTGATGTAGAGTTGCAAACACCATAAACACAACCCTTTAATCTATTCGGGAAAAAAACTGAGTGTAATGCACATACTTGCTTCAAGCGATGCTGCTGTGATACAGAACCAATTTGAAATGTAGAATACATAAATTGAACAACAATGCTGCTATACTACACTATCAGATATGTATTTATAAAGCTGCAAATGCCCACCTTCTGAAACCTTTGGCTGATAACCATCAGCAGATGTTCTTGGAAGAAGCATTAAGTTAGCTTGAGATAATGACAGAGTTGCCATCAAGTGTAAAACTGACAGTATCTCGTACCAAGCACTAACCATTGTGGTCTCCTGAAACAATTTGAAAGTTGGTAAGAGGAAGATCTCCCAAGTCGAAGAGCATATCATGCATGACCGTAAAACTAAGAGAATGCTTGTTTTTGTTTGCAAACCTCCTCCTCGTCCTCTTGATTGACCCAAACAAATTTCACTTTGTGTTGCAGTGGGCACGCTGCATAATTGACATCAAGATTCAGAACATACAACACAAAGTTATACCCATATTTGAATTGGAAATTTAATGTCTTACCATCTTTAACAAGACCGAGCACAGCTGGTAAATAATCCTCAAGTGCCTGAAGAAGATCAGCCAGGGTAGAACCTCCTGCAGGAAAAAGGGGAAGGACATCGAAATGAGCTCGATCTAGAAACAACACAAGCTTAGTCCTCTTGTTTCTTCAACTAACCATGTTGAGTGGCTGACTTTCTTCTTGTTCTTGTGATTGTTGGAGCTTCTTGTGCAGCCATTACAACTATCCTTGTTCTAAGGGCAGAAAGCCGTTCCAATAGAGTTTTTGGTAGTTGCTCACCAAGTGACTCGGAAAAATCGACAGGATTAGGAATCCTCAAACCGGGAACAAAGACAGAAACTTCCCCAATGTTTCCTGGCCTTCTCCTGCTTCCAACACCGTCAGCGGGAGTCGATACCAGGCACCCCATATTCTTGTAATCCCCTTAATTATAATCTGGCAAAATGCTAGAGATCAACAAGATGAAAAAAAGTGTTTTCAGTACAGGAAGTAATACACATTAATTAATCTTCTGAAATGAGCAAGAGCTTCTCAATATGTAATAAGATTGACAAGATGTTCTGAAAAATGAGCAGCATAAAATGTTCAAGTGGTTCCCCTAATAAATATTCAACCAACTAAGGCAGTTGGCAACTCACGGGAGATTGCCAACACAAACATCTCAGCTCATTGAGCTCAGAGGACTTGTTCCACACTGCAATAAGCATTCACAAATTCAGAACGAAACAACGAATAAAAAAAATGCTCACCGGATTATGTTTAATCACAGACTGAATCGATGAGCCAGATTCTCCAGTAACTTCTGCATCAGAAAAAAAATTCTAAGCATTTACACAATAAAATACAATATGAATGGTATGACAGATGAAAAGATTCAATAAACATAAGGAAAAATAAATGATAAAGGTGACTTCAATATCACAAGAAAAGCATGAAATCAGCCAGACATGATGTAATTCTTCTACCAAGCAGCTAAACTACCTTCTGTTGTCTCCACATTAATTATAACTAACTTATAAATCTAACTGTCTCTCCATTTAAATACTTTTTTCCAAAATTATATGGCACTGTTCCCAACAGAAAGTCCATATCTTTAAAATCCCCATAAAAAGATTGCTTTTTTGTTGTTGTTGCTGTTTTTAGTATATGTGAGACATGAAGCTTTGAATTTCAGTAACATCTAGAGTAAAGAATTGCTCTTACTATTAGCTATTACTGCATTTCAACAAAGCCAACAAATCCTCCCATGTACTCGAGGGCAGGGGTGCGTAGGGGCCGTTAGCTTTATAGTTTCACACTAACAAAGTAAGCAAATGATAGAACCAAAGCTTACTTCAAACAAAATTATACTCCTTAAAACATTAAGCAATTATATTAAGTCAAAAGCTCAATAATAAAGGGTATAGTACAAAAACCAAAAGTATAAAGAGATTAAGAGGAAATAGATGAAATTATACCTGCTCAAATACAGAAGAACCCATGATATCCATTGAACAAAAGAACCAATAAATGAAAAAAGATTGAATTTTTATGATACTTTGGACTAATTCTTGATTGGGTTTTTGTCAAAAATTGAAAATTCAACTTACAAGCTAATCAAATTCTGCCGCTTAAAGAATCTAAATATGAAACAAAATTTTGAAGTAGAGTATAAGTAAATAAATTGATGAAATAAAATGCAAAGAGATGAGTGAATAATGAATATGGAATTAAGAGTCTCTAAAGGTTGAAATTTTGAGGTTTGAAAAGTTGATAAGTTGTCAGCATCATCATTATCAATCATTTTTAAGTACGGAGATATGATGAAAGAAACAAATGCTGTAATAACTTCATACATATCACAGTTGTACCATATTGTTTTTTACTCCAATTATTAAAGTAAACAACAACCTTTTTGTTTTCAAATTGAAATAGTTTAATTACATGCAAGCTTGGAAATATAAAAAAATTTCCTATTAAACTTTCTCTTATATATATATTTTTGTGTGTGATATTGTCATATTGAACAAAACTAATAATAATACTAGTATGTACCATTAAATAAAGTTGATATTTGTATCTAAAAGATAGATTTTAACCTAAATGATCAAGTTTATTAGTCATCAAAATTCAAAAGTGAAGTTTAATCCATTTACTCTTTACGCAGCTTGCGAATTATTTTAAGAAGTGATTTTTTTTGTTTAAGTGATAAAAAACTTAAATTGCAATTGATATACATTCTACGACTTACCTCTATTTTCTACTCAATGTGAGACGGTTAAAAAGACAGTTTAACTTTCTTTAAGTGAAGTTTAATTAGCTTATGAAAGTATTTCATGAGTACCAAGTTCATTTTACCAACAATGTTGGTTGTGAGAATAGCAATATCATCAAACGTGTGGTTCTAAATGGAACCTTTTGAATGTCCTTTTCTGTCTATATTATAGTGTTAACTTTATGGGCAAATGGCATCAAAGATCACTGACATTATCTAATATTTCCAATTCGATCACCCTCATTTAAAAGTGTCTATATTGGATCACTGAACTGATTTTTTTTGGTTAAATTTAGTAACTGGGCTGTTTTAAAAGATTTTGGGTGCATTTTGTAAGTTTTTAGCAAGGGTAATTTTGTCCCTTCATATTTATAGACATTTAACCCTCGTTTTTTTAACTTTTTTAAATTTTTTTTAACTTTTCTTTTTTAATTCTTTTAACTTTTTTTTAAATTTTATTTTTCTAAAAAAATGGGAAAAAAAAAGAAAAAAATTATTAAAAATAAAAATAAAAAACAAAAACAAAAATAAAAAAGACTAAAAAAATAGTAAAAAAAAGATTTTAAAAAAAAGTTAAAAGAAAAAGTTAAAAAAAATTAAAAAAAATATTAAAAAAAAGTTAAAAAAAAAATTTAAATTTTTTTTATAAAAAAGTTAAAAAAAAACAAGGATTAAATGTCTATAAATATGAACGGACAAAATTTATCTTGCTAAAAACTTACAAAATTCACCCAAAATCTTTTAAAACGGCCCAGTTACTAAATTTGACCAAAAAAATTCAGTTCAGTGATCCAATATAGGCACTTTTAAATGAGGGTGATCGAATTGGAAATATTAGATAATGTCAGTGATCTTTGATGCCATTTGCCCTAACTTTATTATCAATTTTATGATTAAACGTTTTTATATAATTAGTAGTGAGAGTTAATGACGTTCATTTAGAATTTGAATTCTAGCTAATAAAATAAGATTTGATAATTTATTAAACGAACACCAGCTAACCTTTGAGAAAACGAAAGATCAGAGGTCATCAATTACTATTTATCTTGGCTTCTTATACTTGGTTTGTAACTTTTATACTAACTAGTGAAAACTAGCCCGATACAAAGCCCACTCATCCACCTTATCATTAACAAAATGTTACCACATTATCAAGATATTTGACAATTAATTAAAGTTAAAATAATTCATTAAGGAATGTAATCCTCAAAGCTACACCTGATCAACTAAGAACTTTCCCTTGCTCCTAATCTTTCATGTATTACATACAGTATCTGCATCCAATTTCTAACAAATAATCCATCCACCCCAATTTAACCGTGCACATTTAAAAAATAAATACTCCCTACTCCACTTACTATTCAACCAATATTTAATTATATAGCTTTGATATTATTTCGAAATAACAATATCATGTAAACAAACCTCAACTTTCGAAGCTTACATTTAGGAAAAATGATTATACAAGGGTCGTCTTTTAATAAATAGAGATTTGTATAAACAAGCAAACTAATCGCATACACACATCAAGGCTGTAAAGAGATTAAATTAAAGAGCAGTGCGCCGTGCAGGTATAAGAATATAAGATGTATAAGATTCAAAACGAACACATTGCAAAATGTAGACCATATTCATTGTAGGCACATTTAATGATCGTTACAAAAGCATAGCCTATTCATGCAACCATACATCACATATTAGCCCAAAGATCTTGAAGATTACAATTCTTAATATTATAGTATCGGGTCATTATGTTGCTATTGAATACCCTGTGATGCATGTCCTCAAAAATATGAGATCTGCTGCAATAGAGCTGGACATAAACATCGAGTGACCATTCCCCGTGGTTTCCAGTTAAAATTAAAAGTTCAAGGGACACAAAATTATCCAAGGTAACCAGTAAGGCATGAACTGTCGATTACCAAAAAACTTAACGATACCAACTTCTAACATTACAAACAGCCAACAGGAAAAAGCTCAACTCTGAGAACAATTCAGGTAAAATTACCTTTTGATGACTTGATTGGTGCTGATCAACTGTTCGCTGAAGCTCGGTTTGGTAGCATTAAAGGACCACTAAAGCTTCGTGCTTTACGAACTTGTTGAAACTTACCTAACTTTCAGGTTCACTCTTATACACAAAATCAATTGAACATGAATCCCTTCAGTGCATTTGTAACAAAGTTACATGGTTAAAGAAGTTCTTTAAGAATAAAACACATTCACACCAATCAAATAATGAATTAGATTTATGCATTTCCAAACCTTTCTAATTCTTATGAGCACACATTTCTTATCCATCTGGAACATAAATAAGTAAATGCCATGTAATTTTCTGAAGCGGCCTAAGCGGGAATAACTTGAGACCAAAACACAAAGAATAGCATGATTTATAACAATGAAACATTAGAATTGGAAATGGTCCCCTGATCATGGAACTACGCTCGATGAATCCAGGGCAACCTCTTACAGTTGATAAGTATAACTACTATACATCTCTTTTCTCCCTCTCATATTACCCGTGCATGTAATGTAGGTCTGCCGTCCCCTTTACCTCCTCAATACTTGAGGCAATCAAAGCAAATGTTGATGCCTTGGGGGCAGGATTGATAAAACTATTTCTCAGATCAGCATCAGCTTCTCTGGGACCTGAACTTACATAAGAAGCACCCAATATGTACATCTGAATCCATAAAAATGAAGAAAACAGCCTAGCAGCAAATGCGACAATGTGCATAGTTAAGAGAGGAGTAATATGCTCCACATTCTGAGCGAAACATTAATAGTTCATGATTACCAATAATTAGAGACCTATGATGTGGATCAAATGTTTTAGAACATCACGGTATCGGACACTTTAAATGATAGTATGTCTTAGGAAGTTCACGTTAAAGGCTGATGTTAATAGTGCAATATATTAGAATGCATTATCCTCGACCCCCTTGACTCATCCTACAATCTGGCCACAACCAAGTTCATCAATTCTAAGACTAAAAATGAATTAGAGAAACCGGTTATACTAACAGAAACCAATATATGAATAAACAGAATATTCAATGATGAACATAAATAATTGCCAATGCCACTTTTGCAATCTAAACCAGTATCATAACTCAGTTAAATTCACTTTTAACTCTTCACTAATTAGCTACCATTAACCAATTTACAATTTTTACACCTTTGCTACCAAGTACCAACTCCATATGCAAATCCAAATCATAAATACCAATTCCAGATAACCAAACGTATACCAATAAGAACTAAAAATAACAATGCAAAATATCATAATTAACTCATAATCACCATGTTGATACCAAAAATCACTTGTTAAGCAACAAAAATTACACATTATATCTAACAAATAGAAAAAGGGCGATAACTAAATAGCTCTAATAACTAAACAAACAATGCTAAGATTCAAAACTAATCTAAAAAATCACACATCATATCTACCAAATACACAAAAGGGCAATATATAAACAGCTTTACCAACCTCAAATCCAGTCACGCTCATAAATTAAGCAAATTAAAGTTGGGTTTAAAAGATGAACGACTTTTATACCAAAAAACACTTGTTACCTAAACATCATATTCACCAAAAAAAAGGGCATTTAATAAATAGCTCTACCAATCTCATTCTAACCATTCTGATAAACTAATCCAACTGAAGTTGGGTTGAAACAAAAAATCAAAATCAATTTAACTAATTTACATGTGTGCTACTCCACCAACAAATTACACAACGAAAACTACAAGATTGTCATAATCAGAAATCAAACTAAACTTATACACACAACTTCACACAATCATGTAGAAGTCCAACGGATTGATTGCTCTTCCATTGACACAATCAAACTAAATAATTTCTTTACTACAATATGATCATATACTAAGTTGACAAACAATAACATATGAAAAAAACATCCAAAGCCTGGCAATAAGAATTCCATGTCTTCAATAACCATATTCACTTCATTAACACTTGGCTACTTTCTAAGCAATCAAAGTAAAATTAAACAAACTTTAGAAGGTGTTTGATATGGGGTGGGATTTGGTGTCAAAATTTGCACCTGTGCCTAATAAACCTTTCAACAGTTAATAGAGAATATAAAGATTATCACAATATGTCAATATCATATTCTTCGAACTCAAGTCAAACTCTTAAATTGCTTATGATACTCCTTAGTCCTTACCATACCAAGATAAGAAAATTTAACATCCGACATATGGGAATCTTTTGAAAATGGAGAGAGTAATAAAGCAATCATGGTTGCAGATAACAGTTTGGTATCATCGACATTGTTGTAGCAGGTGGAATGGAGGGTACGTCAAATTGCTTTCAGCCGTGGCAACAAGTTGTATCTATTTCCAAATTTTGAGTTTCTCAAGTCCCTTTTTTTCCTTGGGAGCAGGGGCGGTTTTCCAATTTAGTGGGATCCCGAAAAAGTCAAGTCTGAATTCTGCAGGTGGTGGAGCTGGAGCTGGTGTTGGAGCTGGAGCTGAACCTGAACCTGATGCTGAACCTGAACCTGATGCTGCAGCTGAACCTGAAGCTAATGCTGCAGCTGAACCTGATGCTGGAGCTGAATCTGATGCTGAACCTGATGCTGGACCTGAACCTGATGCTGCAGCTGAACCTGATGCTGCAGCTGAACCTGATGTTGAACCTGAACCTAATGCTGCAGCTGAACCTGATACTGGAGCTGAACCTGATGCTGCAGCTGAACCTGATGCTGAACCTGAACCTGATGCTGCAGCTGAACCTGATGCTGGAGCTGAACCTGAACCAGATGCTGAACCTGAACCTGATGCTGCAGCTGAACCTGATGCTGGAGCTGAGCCTGATGCTGCAACTAAACCGAAAGCTGAAGATGATGCAGACAACCCAAAGTCTGGCGTATCCTGGAACACTGCGATAAGTCTATCAATATCTCTATGGTTAAGACGTCTGCATAGATACATTGCTGGAGGCTGGCTTCTACCATATGTCCATCTCCAAACTAAAGTTACAGCCGCCGCCACAATAATTGACTGCCTGAATGCGGTAACCGGAATATCTGTAAAGTGTAGTCACAAACTTAATTCCGCTCATTATTAGTCACCGTAGAATGACAACAAATTTAATGCAACTCATTATTTCACTATACATCTCCTCATCTCATATTAATTGAGATAGTCTAAGAATATCAATTCAGGAACCACTAAATTTTAAAATCCTTACATTAAAGTTTTTGCAATAATTTCATATTAACATGGTCTAACAATATTAATTAAGTTTTTAACAAACCATTAGATTAAAGTATCAAAAAGACTTACACTGCATCCACTGGCATATAACGTCAATAGTGGTTTGAATCATTTGAGGGGTCAAATCTTTCATTTCTAGAGAATAGAACTTGACGAAATACAAAATCGGACAACGAAGGTCCCAATTGAGCTTTCTAGCCACGAGGTCCTCCATTCCTTCCAACTCGCTGCTCGACAAACCTCCGTTACGATTCTAAGACAAAAAAGAAGCTAGGTCAGCAATAAAAAAGTAGAAAGTGAATATTACTTTAGTGTATAAATTCAAACTTACCAAGAGCCTTTTGAGATTGAGGTCTCCCGCGACCCTCCTCCAGGAGAGGGTCAAGCAGCTAACCACAAGTAAATTGTGCTTCTTATCCTATATTCAAGGTGCAGATAAGTTAATAGTCATTTAAAGCTATAGTAAAATACTATTTAAATGTGCGTATAGTGGATCCGGAGTTAAAACAAGTACCGTAGCACAACTGATTTGGGGATAAGCCCGGTTGTAGTAAATAATGGCTTGGCACCCAACAAATCCATCCAGCTTAAAATATTTAGAATTCTGGAACCACAAAAGTGTTAAAACTAAATTTATAGTATAAAATATCATCGTGTTCTCTTTTTAGGAAAAACTATAAATTTACTACCCCCTCCACCTCCCATGACCCACCAACTTGCAAGAAGACCACCCACTAACCTCCAAGCCCTACCTCCCCTTCCTCAACCCTGTAAACTAAGGTTAGTTAGAGTTGAGTTTTAAAATTCAAAATTAAGTTTATTTATCTATTACAATTAGTTGAAATTTGCTAAATTGATATTTGAAATTAGTTTTGCAATTAAAATTTGAAATGAGTTAGATATATGTTTATAAATTAATTGCATTCAAACTTCATTCTGTTAGTGACTTCATTTAAAGTAGTTTGAAAAAAATTACATATGAGTTTGAAATTAAGTTGAGGATTGTTCTTATAATGATTTAGTGAGTGAGTTGTTTGAAATTAGTAAACCTAGCTAGATTAATAAGTGGTATGGACACATATGGATGCAATATGTTGAGTGTTTGGATTGTTCTGTATTTCATTTGTGGGGTTTGATATGCAGTTTAAAAGTTAATTTGAATCAATTCTACCGTGCAATCGTATTATCCATTTCTTGAGTTGACTGCCATAAATGATTATATGTTAGTTATTGTTTTTTAAATGGTGACTTCATACTAGAACGATAGTTCTAGAATGGAGGATGGGGTTGAGGGAAGGCATAGGCTTTCTTTCGTCGGTCATTGATATACTGTAATGTCCATTTTGTTCAACACATGTTTGGTGAGCCTGAGTGGTATTAAGCTGTGTTTTCAAGACAGGGCGAGCAGGATGTTTTAGCAACAAATTCTGAGGTGACTAGTGGTGCTAGTGTAGGAGGAGTTGTGTCTACCCATGGAATTGAAATTGCAGTTAAATTAAAACCTGTTGAACACCTAACAGAGCCTCTTGACAATGATAAACCGATTATACGTCAGTTGCCTAAACCTTTAATTCTGAATGTAAGTAGCCTTTTAAACTTCTGTATCTTAATTTAATTACTACTCCCTCCAATTCAAAACATTAGACTTTTTCATTTTTCCGTATCTTACTTTGATTGGCAAAAACTAATTAGTTACATTATAAGAAACTATAAAAAATTACTTTTATGAAAATACTCTTAAATATAAATTTATCGATACTAATTTTATATCTTTTGAACCAAATAATAATACGTAATTGACCGCCAAAGTTGGACACATAAAAACTAAAACGACATGTGATTTGAATTGATGGGAGTAAAATTTTGAGCAAGGAAAAATGGGAAGTTGGAAGCCTTGATCATTATGTTTGAGTAGGTAATTCTATTGATTTTTTGACAAATTATTTATAGTAGATTAAATTCTTGTAAGGTCAACAGGTTACTTATATCCATCCTTACGCATTGCAGGGATGTATACTTCAATTTCTTTTTTTCTTTGTTTTTTAACTTTCGTTCCACTATATTGGAACAGTTTTGCATAGTGCTCACCTATATTCCTTCTACTTTGTGGCTTTAACAAACGGCTTTGATAAGATAATAGCTTTCGCCAGTGGAGCTAAATATAACATCTTATCCCACGGGATATATGCTCCTTAATAAGTCATGTATTGCCCAAATGGCCTTCCAAATAGTTCAAGTCCATGTTTCAAAAGCATAAGCTACCATTTATTCAGTACTGCTCTTTTAGCATATAATTCCTTGGACCTATTGCATTTTTTAGTAAGATTTGATCTATAGGGTCTTAATAGCTTATAAAATATCTCTATTTTGTCCATGTTTCCTTAAGAGCACCCAATTTTCAAGAATGTTTTTGTTTCCTTCACATTATATACTTGGCTTGTTACCTGGTCCTGCTATGCGAATGACTGAATCTGCTATATGCTTGGAGGGGCGAACGGATTGTATGTTCTCATCAGCTTGTCGTTCAACTCTTGGTTTGTTTTGTCTTTCATGTGAAAATAAATAAATATGCTATATGCTTCTTGGGGCGAGGTTAGTTTTAATTGCATCGCAGAATGGACTGTCTTTATTGGTCACATATCGCAATCCATGCTCCATATTTTAATCAAATTGGGCATGCTTATGTTTACATGATTGACTAGCCTTTCGTAGTTATGTTCTTTCTGCTATATGTTACCTTTTGTATCTGTGTTTGAAAGGTATTTACTAGTAACAAATCCTACATGTGTTGATTTATTGATTTTGTGCATATTACTTTAGTCTGAATCAGGTGTGTTATATCAGTTTTTGAAACAAAATTGTTACCTGCAACTACCACCACACTATTCTCCACCCCTGCTCCAGTTTTGGGTAATACGGAAGGAGCGGGTATCTGCAGATGCAGATGTAGGTAGAATAGATGATTTGCAAGAAATCAAGAAGGTAGTGTTGCTGATGCCGAGGCAGCTGCTCCAAAGCGGCCTCGACCTCGCTCTAATCTTGGCATATTGCCATAAGTTTCATTACTAATGTAGAATGTTATGGTGCTATTTTCTTCTATTCAAATTTCTCCAAAGCGGTCCACTATAGAGGTATAGATGTAGTGATGGTCGGATATTTTGTTTCGATGGATGTTGGAATATATGTTTTATATATTTTGACTTGATTATTATATGTACGTTCAAATTAAAGCTATAGAACAAGTAGTTGGTATATTACAATTGCTTGAATTTATGAATTTGATTATGATTTTAAATTTGATTTGGTTATTAAATATTCTACTTATTCAATATGCTATATACTGTGCTAAATTTTATTATATATTTAGGTATATGAAATAATAAATAAATTAACTTCAACTTAGAAGACATTTAGGAGGCACCATCTAGGTACGACTTATTCAACTTAGAGGGCTTTGTGAAAACATAACTTAGAAGGGAAGTGCCTAAGTCCTTTTCTACAGTAGTGTATATTTGTTTGCTAATATTACGTTATAGACCCGACTATTGCTATAATTACCTATCATGTAATAATTTTTCGAGAAAAAGGCATTCTCCGGATAATTCAAATCGAAGTAATTGGATGTTTTAGAAAACTTACCTCCGCAATCACTCTAAGTGCATGAGGTCTATAATGACTATTCCAGGACTCCGAGGGAATTTGTCTTCTTGGTAGGAGTTTGACCTCCGACTCCTCGTCAAACAGCTCATTCAAGAGATAACGATCCATTCAACTTCTGTAAAACACACACATTCAAGTTATTTTTACAAATTAAACCTACGTACTCTCAAATACTTTGAAATGACTATCAAATGTTACTCAGTTTGGTGCGAGGGCCGAATATTTTTTATATAAAAACGAGCTAAGTTACATTCAGCTATAACAATTGGACAACCAATTTTTGTTGCAACAATAGCACATTATTATATTGATTTAATTCAAATAAAATCCACATACACTGGAATCTTAATTTTCTAAGCTAGTCTATTTCAAGGTGTTACTATACATGTAAATAAAGATGTTCTAAATAGATCGATAACCACAATTACGCAAGATAATGAGCTTCCTAAACCGGTCAATCTAGGACCTTAACAACTCCGAGTCACAACTCGATAACCACAATTACACAAGACTAATGAGCTTCCTAAACCGGTCAATCTAGGACCTTAACAACTCCGAGTCACAACTCGATAACCACAATTACACAAGACTAATGAGCTTCCTAAAACGGTCAATCTAGGACCTTAACAACTCCGAGTCACAACTCGATAACTCATCTTTCCATCTTCATTAGCTGCATTTATGTCTCACAAAACTAAATCACAAATATTACATGCTTAAATCAAATCTAGTTAATGAAAATTAGTAGATGAGTACGTGTTTTTAAGCACATGAAATTTCACAGTATAATCAAATTACCAAAAATGGAGGAATATGTAGAAAACAAAGCAAATGTTACCTACATTTGAATTAGTGTTGAAGATGAGAGTGAGTGAGGGTGGGGGGTGGGGGGGAGTGAGTGTTCGGTACTAAATAGCAGAACCGATTCATGCAGGATAGTACTATTATACACCAAAATCTGTTTTTATCTTATCACACTAGTAACAGACTCATCAACTTTCGATACAAATTAATCGATGTTTAAAAATTCAGGATCGTGATTAAACACGAATTCAATTAAAACAATTTTATGTTTTTCAAACGAATGAATGGAAGGAGTACCATTGATATTATGCTTAAATATTTTTATGATACTAGTTTTTGTAACTATATATATAAATATAATAAATGATTTTGATGATTACTACGTGTTTCGAAAAATAAAGAGTCTACTAAAATGAATTGAAGGTATAGGTATAAGTATCCTCTATTTATCACGCCATCATATTTATTGACAAATTATTTTAGATAAATAGTTTGAAATTCAAATTTTCAGAATATTTATCGAAATAAAAATCATCAATAAACTCTTCTCATTAGTTAAAATTTATTTATTCAATCAATTATAGCTTATTTTCTTGTTGCCTCCTTATTCTTTCACTTAAGTAGTGTGTGCAAAAATAGACCAATCCGCCTAAAGCAACCCAACTCGACCAGAAAATGCGGCTGGTCGACGATTTGGGTCTGAATTTAATTATCGGAAACCCGAAAATATTGAGATTGGTATGGGTTTAGTCTTACGAAACCCGAAGAAACCCGATCGTCCCCCTAGCAAATACATACTAATATAGTAATTTGTAAAAATAACTTGAATGTGTGTGTTTTACATCAAAAAATCGAAAATTATGCAATTTTACCTACATTTGAAATTAGTAAACAACGATGACAGTGAGGGGGGGGGGGGGGGGGGGAGTGGGAGTCAGGTACTAATAGCATAACTGCATAACTGATCCATGCACGCTAGTAGTACTACTATATAACTTTTTTGTTTTTATTTTATCACGCTAGTAGAGACTCATGAACATGAACATTGGATACAAATTAATTGACGTGTGAAAATTCAGGTTCCTGATTTTTTTATTAGAAATTGTTTTTCATTCATTAATTTGAAAAACATAAAAGTGAATACTCCACTAATTTTATTTTAATTGACTTCATGTTTTTTAAAATACGATTTTAATAACCAATTACTTTATATTATTAAAAAAATTACAAAAAATAATATTGTGAAAATATTTTTAAAAAACGAATTCAATTAAATCAATTATATAAATATTTTTCAAATGAATGAATATAAAGCAATTTATAATAAAAGTTTAACTTCAATTCTCAAAAATTTAATTAAAGTGAAATAGACCGAGTATTTATGATATCATGCTTTAATATTTTCATGATACTACTTTTTGTAATTTTTTATAGTGATGTATATATAGAAAAAGAGAGTGAATAGGCTTCATTGATCGCTAACGTTTGCTAAAAAATTCAATCGATCACCGTAATATGACTTTGTATATTTTCGATAATGTTGAGTATTTTGTATACTTTGGGTCACTCACGCGTTTTTTATGTACAACCACCGAATTTTTGACATTTAAATTTTTTTACTAGAAGTATTTTTGTGCTCATGATCTTCAATACTTAGGAATGCAATCAACCTCGTTCCATTCCCACCTATTTCATTCCGTTTCTCGCTACCAAATGCAACATTAATATTATATATTTGTATATAAAAGCGTAAAATTCATTAGTATGTTATTGTTTATAGGGTTAATGGCAGGGGAGATGTGTTTGTCAAATGTTTCCAGTCGATCACCTATGATTTAAAACGTTCCAGTCGATCACATACGTTTCAAAGTTTCTAGTCGATCACTCATTCTGTTAACGAACCGTTAAATATGTCACGTGACTTGCATGTGACTTTTTCGAGGGTATTTTAGTAATTTCACATGCTATTATGTTTGTTAATGGCAGCAATAGTCACATATGTTTGATGAATATTTTGGGTGTTCCTTATGTTTGCAAGAGGTCTATGGTTCAAATCCCTCAAGCAACACTTTATTTTTTATGGTATAAATTCAAACAAACAAAAATAATTGGACTATCTAGCCCAAACGGTGTACCGTGTGGGCCGATACGGTATTACCGTTTGGGCCCGACAGGCCCGCTTTCTAAAGGGGCCGGATAGGGGCCATAGAATTCTTAAGGGCCTTTGAGGGCTTTGGGCCGGGCCAGGCCGGCCCTTCCTTAACGGAACAGTGCAGTCCGGCCAGGTTCGTTTGAGACGTCTAAACAGACCCATGTTCGCTTCGAAGTCCTCTTTGAAAGGGGCTTGTGGGCCTAACGTGCCCACGTTAGAGTCCAGCGTGGGGCCGTTCGAGCTGGGTCTAATTGGAGTGTGACTTTGTGAATTGTATATTAATGTGCATGCAGCAAAAATATATATTTGTTGCTAAGAGGGTTTAATCCCTTGACCTTCAAGATGAATAGAATTGAGGCTAACCATTGTATTTGTACCAAACTAATAATTTGTTAGTCTTTGTACTATTATTACTAAGATAGTTATAATTAATCATCTTGAATACCCATTCTATGTAATTAAAATTTGAATTTTCCCATCTCTCTTTATGATTGAATTATGACTTAACAATACATTAAAAAAATTTAACTACAACATCGTAAGAATATTATATATAAACATATAAGTGAGCTCGAGTCGAACAAGGGCCATGTTACCTATAGTGGCCCAGGCGGGACCATTAACTTAGTTGGGCCCATCTTCTATTCAAGGAGGCCTGCCTGATCCGACCCTGAAACTGCCGAACCCATCCGACCGGGTTCGTTTGACACTTCTACAGTTCTACTAAGGCTTATTTTCTTTTGGCCCCTGCATTACCGAGATGTTTTTGTTCCGTCCCCTGAAGTATTTTAGTTTTCAAATAAGGAACCAAACTATCCTTATTTTCAATTTACCCCATATTTTACATTTTTTCGCCAAAAAAATGATTTGAGATAAGGGTAAAATCGGAAATACATGTACAATTAGATTTTGGGGCAACCTTTTAATAATTAAAAAAGAGGGTTCACTAATCAAATAAAAAAAAATAGTTTTGTTATTAACCAAAAAAATAGTTTTTTGATTTGATTAGTGAACCCTCTTCTTTAATTATTAAAAAAGTTGCCCCAAAATCTAATTGTACGTGTGTTTCCGGTTTTGCCCTTATCTCAATTCATTTTTTTGCGAAAAACGCAAAATAGGGAGTAAATAAAGGAATGATAGTTCGATTCTTTATTTGAAAACTAAAATACTTCAAAAGCAGAACTCGATAGTGCAAGGGGCCAAAAGAAAATAAGCCTTCTATGTCACTATACAAACACTTTTTAGGATTTGGTTTTATATATGGATGTTAGAGCATTCGCAGCAGATTCCTCATAAAAAAAAATTAAAATCAATAAATTTTTGGAGTAATATTTATATAATAAGAATTGTTCTGGGTGTTTGTAATTGTTTAGCAATACACCATAACAAGAATAGGGTAATATAGTAAGACTGTTTTTTAAGAGGGACCACCATGGACATAATAGTAAAGTTACTTCTAAAGTTAAAAAGTTGGAGTGTTATAAAAACGTGGAGTGACAAAATCAAAAGCCATATCTATTACCCCTCAATAGAAATGAGCACGACATTCCAAGAAGTACTTTATCTATTACCAACATTTGAGTTTCTGCAGACCCTTCTTTTTCTTCAGAACAATCTCATCAGAAGGTGCAAATTCCCAATATAATGGGATCCCCATCAAATCAGTTCTCCACTTTTGAGATGGTGAAGTTGTAGCAGAAGTTGTAGCTGAAGTTGAAGCTGGATGCTTTTTCAAGTGAGTATTCAACGCTTTAACAAAGTCTCTTATATCACATGGTTGTACTGGAGGTGAAGGTGGAGGTGAGGGTGGAGCTGAAGCTGACGGTGGAGCTGAAGGCGATAACTTCTTATCTTGTTTTATCATCTGAACAAGACAGTTGCGAATTTCTGGAAATTGAAAAGCGCAGCTGACATGTTGTATTTCTTCATGTGAAAATTTATCATCACTCAAAAGAGATATTATAGCCGCCCCTACAATGACTGACTGCCGAAACTGGATAATATCAAAATCTGCAAAGTGTAGTATATTTAGGATATTCACTCCAAAAAGCTAAAAAAAATGTCAGTTTCAAAAACCAAATTACAACTAAAAAAGTTACTAATTCACATATGCATTATGATGAACGTACCACCCATTACAAAATTTCATCAAATCAAGCCAACTTGAGGAAATTCAAAAGTTAAAGGCGAACAATAACTAGAATCGAATACTTCCACCATAATACTTACGTTGCATCCAACGACATATAATCTCCTTAGTACTGGAGATCATCTGAGGGGTAAGAAACTCGAGTACCGTGGAATAGTATACCACAAAATACAAAATGGGACATCTCATGTACCAATCGAGTTTTCTAGCTACAACATGCTCCATTACATCCAACTTAGTAAGTTTGGGATTCCACCATGTGGATCGCAATTTGTTATGGTTCTGAGTCAAAAGAGTCATAATTAGTATGTTTTTGTCGTTGTGCCAACAATACTATTTCAAAAATACATGATTGAAAATTAATCGTTATTTAGCAATAGATCAATTTAAACTTACCAATAGCTCTGTGTAATTGTAAGATGATGTCGAGTGTATTCTCCACGCAAGACTGAAACAACTAATCACAACTAACTTGTGATTACGTTTCTATTTTCCGAAGTATAGTTAAATTAGTAATCTTATAAATATAAAAGGTAAATCATGAGTAATAGAGAATTAGAATAAGTACCTTTACCGCAAACTTGAAACTACGAGAAACAACCCGGTCATAGTAATTAAGGGCACAGTAGCCCACAAATGAATCCAGCGCAAAATGGCGAGAATTCTTTAGCCAAAAAATTGTTGAAAGTTAGTGGTAAGAAGAAAAACTTGCTCATACATTAGCATATAGGTTAATTTTTTGAAAACTTACCTTCACAATCAATTCAACTGCACGAGCTCGATAAGGAGCAGCAGTGTCCCGCCTAGCGTACTCGTTATTTGCTACGAACTTTTCTTCCGATTGAAACATCTGATCCATGAGGAAATCCGTACTCCTATAAAACAATTTTAAAAGTTGCATGAAATTAGGGAAATTTTATTCAATTAGTAGATTTACATATTGAAATTACTACCAATATAGTTGCGAAATAAAAGATGTAAGTAAAATGAAAAGAGGCTAACATTTTCGTCGATGAAGAATTGGAGGAGGAGGGGTCGAGGGTAGGGTTTGGTGAATTCGTTTTTATACGAAGGCAAATTTTATGAGTAATTATTGTATCCCTCTCTCTAATGTTTCAAGATGTTTTGGTTAGGACTATAATAGTGATTGTAAATTTTATTTTTAGTAATATTATGAAAAATTACAACAAAAATAACGTTAGTCCAAATAAATACAAATACAGATTAAGCTCAAATACAAAATCTCAAAATTTTACCAAATTAATTAAGGATAAAATACACACTAAGCTCAACCCTAATAAAGATTTGAACTTTAGGTCACAATAAATACTCTCTCCGTCCTTAAAATATTGTCACATTTTGACTTTTGTTGGTCAAATCATTTAGGGATGGAGGTAGTATTAATATATATTGTATTAATTCATTATTTAATTATTATTCAATGCATATTTTTGATTTCCTCAGAGAATGTTATTTGAACAAGATTAAGAATTGGGAAAATGACATGGACCATTCGAGTTTTTTGCTTAAATTAATTATCAAGTGCTAAAGTGCATGGACCAACAGGGGTGGTTGAATTTGGTATATATTAATGGATGCATGAGGGTGAAAAGGAATACATCAACAATTTAACATCTTTTATTACAATCACATAAGTAAAGGAAAGTAAAAGAGAGAATTGACTAAGTCTTAATCATCAGGTCAGTTATAAACTTTCTTACTCTTCCACTTTTTTACTTCTCCTAAATAAATTTTGATATATATTAAAGTCTAATACTATAATATTTATTAAAAAAATGTGAAACTAGCACGATAGATGTCTCCACGCACACACTTTTGAGTTTTGCCCTAAAGTACACGAAGAGGTAATTTCCTTGTGTGATCAGTGATGTGTCTCACTTGATCAAATTACTAGATCGAGCTTTCGTTTAATTTATTTTACCTACTTCAACACAAGATTTGTTCCTTATGAAAGTCGAACTCACACTGCGTAAAAATGTAAAACCATTGATACTAATTAGACATTTAATTTTTTATCGGTTGAGCTATGCTTGAAAGCGATATGTAATACAGTACTACAGTACTATATTCATTGTGACGGACTGACGGTTGGTGGTGGAAACCGGAAAGGCGAAGGAAAAGGTTTAATAGGTGTGGGGTGATTTGGAATAATAATAATAGCTCCAGGCTGTTCATTTTATGTGCTACTTGTTCCAAGGCATTTGCAACCAAAGATGGTCTAGATATACAACTTGAATGATTAAGGCATTTGCACATCTTAAATCTTAATGTGGACTAGACTAGAATCACATTACTCGTCATGACTTCATCTATGGCTCAGAGCCTAGAGAGGTACTTTGGTGTCTAAATATATTGTAATGAGAGGCTCCATAATAAAACGGTCCATTAATGACCTCCACATATTCCTATCTTAGAATATACGAAGAAGGTGAATTGTGAACATGCCTCACCTGCTCTAGATATTTAGTACAATCCAATTGACTCCTTAAGTTAAGTCATTATCATTCTATCAACTTATGACGTTGAAACATTAGTAAAACACATACATGTGCTTCATATTCTATGGTAGTTGTTTAATCACCTTTTATTGTACAAAAATACATATCTATATATATCATTGGATATATTCGATTAGTTCATGATAAGTCTTGTACTATAATTTAGGAATTAGTTATCGATTATATTTAGACTCCTTGTCTACATTATAAACTCATGTATAACAAGCATTATATATATCATAGCAGGACCTCCCATATTGACGAGAGAGTCCATTTAAATATTGTTATTATTACTAGTATGTGTTTAGATTCAGTATACACAATATTCATATTTTTATATCGATAAAAATAATAATAACTTAAATTGTAGCGTGCGTATTTGATTCGTGTACATGTTGATGTAATGCAGTATGCTAGTTGTGATATTTATATGGTACGTAGTGCAATAACCTAATTGCTTGTAATAAGTCTTGGCATAATAAAAACGAAAAAAGAATTTACCATTATTATTGTTCAATAAAGAGGTCCACTTTGTTATTCACCAACGTTGTTTAATATGGGCTTGCATATTTTCACGGTATCGAAGCACGTTCATATTCAATACATAACGAACGTGAGCCTTATATACTTGTACTGTGAAAATAGTTTTCCAATGTTTAATATCTATTCTATAAAGTTGCTATTGCTTACTATATGCTACTCTTACATATTGATCTTCGGATGAAATTGAAAGAAAAAAACATGTTACTCCCTCCGTTCCTAAAAGATTGTCATATTTTGACTTTTGTTAATCAAATATTACGAAATTTGATCATGAATTTCTATTAAACGATAAAAAATAATATAGTCTTGTGAGACCTTGTTAGATTCGGCTCAATATATATTTTTGAAATATTAACTTTTTATACTTCCTCCGTCCCTAAAAGATTGTCACATTTTGACTTTTGGTAGTCAA
This sequence comes from Echium plantagineum, assembly GCA_003412495.2. Classification (NCBI taxonomy): domain Eukaryota; kingdom Viridiplantae; phylum Streptophyta; class Magnoliopsida; order Boraginales; family Boraginaceae; genus Echium; species Echium plantagineum. Next base: position 77,739 of record QFAX02000309.1, read on the forward strand.
CAAAACACGATTTAAAATATAAATATCTATTGTTCTACATGCGAAAAAATTATAAAAAGTTAATATTTCAAAAATATATATTGAGACGAATCTAACAAGGTCCCACAAGACTATATTATTTCTTATCGTTTAATGGGAATTCATGATCAAATTTTATAATGTTTGACTAACAAAAGTCAAAATGTGACAATCTTTTAGGGACAGAGGGAGTAATTTTTTTGCATGTAGAATAATAAATATTTATATTTTAAATCGTGTTTTGTTGACTATCAAAAATCAAAATGTGACAATTCTTTAGGAACGGAGGGAGTATTTTTTAACATAGAGGTTGACTTCATGCATTCGAACGTTGTTTAGTGCTGAGTCCTCTATAAAGTTGGTCGGTATGTATTGGTTTAGACATACATAACAATGTAACATCGATCGATGAATATGAGGGAGGTGAAGTGTAACATTGATGGGGTCACCTATATGTTCTCTTAATATCCTTTTCTAACATTTGCAGCTTCATTCGATTTATTAAAAAAGTAATTTTGGATTGAAAGACAAGCTCCAATTTCCTTATTTGAGTTACATATCGCAATTTACCTTCTTCGAATTCGCATAACCCAGATAGAGGTGCATTGAGATAGTTAGGATGACGTATTCTATTATTAGCCTCATCAACTAGTTTGAGACATCGAGGATTGTATGTATACACGTTTTGCTAAATATGTAAATAACGGTGAAAGATTCTTTTATTACATACTGAGAATCTAATACTTCCAAAAAGTGTCTGAATAATGGTCTTGAATATTAGCTGTTGTCCAGGAAACATTTGGTTTAGGACACCAGTGAAGTTGAGGATAAAATATTTTTTGTGAATTATTATAAGAGGCTGTATGTTTTGTGGGGCACCGACCAGTGAGCTTTCTTTGAATTTTCCTAGTCTTCCAGATATGTAATAATAAAAGACTGGTCTCCTCCCTATCTAATAATTCAAAGTTCAAACATCTCATTTTTGAAGTCATAAACCAACCACACTCATTAAAACAATCATATTGATTCAAGAATGAAAAACATGGATGATCATCACCCTCCAAGCCCTTCAATGGCTTCTTCAGATTCACCTACTTCCTCATCTTTAACTGATGCACCTAGTTTCAGAACTACCAGTGAGTTGTCTGTCTCCTTTCTTGTTGTTAAAACTCGGGTACATATTAAAATCAATTGGTTATATATTAAAATCAATTGGTTATAGAAAGATAAAACTAGGTAGCATATAAATGACGTCGTCGCGTCGTATGGTTTGACATATTTAACATGGGACGGGTCCTCCTCCTTTAACACTTAGCTTGTTTCCTTCTTATGTTGAAAGGATTGGATGTTGTTGTTGCAGGAAGTGAAGATGAGATCCGCAAAACGAAGTTTGGAAGAAAGGCTTACCGTTATGCTTGTAGAATTCATGAACATGGTTAGTATATTTATTTCGATTGTTCTTTTGTAACGGGAGATCTGCAACCATCTAGTACTATTACTAGAGTGCGCACTGGATAGACCTCATAAAGTTTTTGCTTGTTCTTGAGAGTTGGGAGGGGGGGGGGGGGGTTCAATTTAGTCTGTGTTTTGTAAATGAATAGTTTTTGTATTATAAAATCTGAATGTTGCTGGTTGAACTGTGAAATGTTTCAATGAAAAGTTAATTGTAAGATTTCAGTGAAATGCAAACATTTACTAATTCTGGTGTTATGGAATGAATATGCAGTGAAAATGGGGCCTAAATTTTCTGAAACAGTGAAAGGTAAACTTAGTCTTGGTGCTAGGATTGTGAAACAAGGAGGGAGGGAGAATATATTTAAGCATATTTTCGGTGTCGTTGATGGAGAGAAGCTGTTAAAGGCTTCCCAATGTTATCTCTCAACAACTGCTGGTCCGATTGCTGGGATTCTCTTCGTTTCTACTGAGAAAGTCGCCTTCTGTAGTGAAAGATCCATCACTCTCCCCGTCCCCTCATCTGGCAACAGGGCTACTAAAACACCCTACAAGGTAATGTTTTCAAACTCGATATCTGGTTTTTTGGGTCAACCCCGAAACAGCTTCCTTGTTATCACAGGTGTCAGGCTGCATACTACCCGCCCCTGCCCCCGCCCCCTTACATTATGTTGTTAGTATGTAGTATGTAGTGTGTAGGATCTAATTGTGTACTCAATGTTGTATATATCTAAATCAAGAGTATATATGTCTTTCACTGATCAGCTTTGCAGCTTATAATTTTTCAGAAGAATGTTGCTAATCTGCTTCAGTTTAACACATTTGAATTGTTAGCATAAGTGTTTGGGATTTTAGCTAAATAAGCTAATCTTGATGTGCAGGTTTCTATCCCACTAAATATGATCACAAGAGTCGACGAAAACGAGAACAAGGATAAGCCAGAAGAGAAGTACGTTACAATAGTGACAGAAGATAACTTCGAGTTTTGGTTTATGGGATTTGTTCGATTAGAGAAAGCCTTGTTGCATCTACGAAAGGCGATTTCGACTCAGAGCCATGTTTATAATTTGTTTCTGAAGGCAGAAGAGAAGAATTCTACTGATTTTTGATGCATTAGAGGAATGGAATTAGTTCAATTTGTTGTTTGTAGGGTGATTGAGTGATTAGTAGAGAATCTTGTTGTAGTTCAAACCTATTATTCAAGCTTCTTGTACAGATAGTGAGAAAGATTGGATGAGCTGGTTCTTTATCATCGGTAGATTCAATGATATTTCCGGAATAGATCTTCTACCTCCTCTCCGTATACTTCCTTCGATATATATTGTGCTTATAAAATTATACCTCGTACATTGTGTACATTATGAATAACTATATATTGACATTCAATGCATGATGTATAATATCTTTGAACATTAGTCATCAAAAGAAATTTTTTGTTATGTGATAACTCAAATATGTTATCCTGGTGATGGGTAGACGGCTGACATGTGTAAGTAAAAAGACTAATTTAAGCTTTGTTATTTATGTGATAACACTAAGATATTATCACATAAGTCAATCTATGTAAGATCATATATATCTTGCTCATTTAAGATATTCGTATTTTAATCATTCATGTTTAAGAAGTTATAAGCATAATAAATTGCCTATATTTATCTGTAATTACTCTTTCTCATCTATACTTAAATGGTTAAATGATGTATTTCAGTCTATTATCCAGGGACTATTAATTAGATCATTCATAATTTTATTATGTTAGTATTACAAATTAATTGTTTTCCCACTCTTAACACCAAACGGATCATAGAGAAAAAGTATATTTAATGGGTCCCGTATCTGATCTAAAAATCCAATAATGTGGTATACCAATAGATGTCAAAATCAGACAGCGCCACATCATCACTATTCAGTCCTCACTCAAATTTCATCCACAAAATTTCCAACTGGTCCCTCTTTTTAACTTTATTCACTTTCTAGCCCCATTATCCGCCTTTTCATTGAAAAAATGATTGTTTTTCACTTTTTCTCCCTCTTCATTAAATTTAACTTATCTTTTTATTTTTCATTTCGATATTTAATCATTATTTATTATTCGGGATTAATAAAAAAGAGACTAAATCAGTTAGTCAGATCAAATATTGTAATCGAGAGTTCGAAGAAAATGCTTGGAACTAGTATTTGGTTTCCTAATCCCCGTTAATAAAATACTAGTGATTGCGAATGTAAATTTATTCTGTTAATATAAAAGTTTAAACATTACGTGGATTTCAATCACAAAAAAATACAAAGGTTGGGTGATTTCCATCCTTGATTTCCACATTTACCCCTTGCCACCACCACAATATCGACCTCATCTCCTAGGCACATAACATTCTTGATACTTGTAAACTTCTGCTACTCCAATAACAATAATAACTTCAAGTCAAATTCCATTTTCCCATTTTCACCAAACGAATAAACAAGTACCCTCTTTATATCAAAACTCATTTTTCCACACTCACTTTAGTTTTCAGAATTTGTTCAATACAGCAAAGTAGCAGCTCCTTTGTTCATGGTCATCTTCTTTCCCTTTTAGCTTAAATTTATACTATTATGTTAAAAAAAATGGAGTCTTTTAAAAAAAAAAATGTCAAGAAGGTGTTTATGTAAATGGGTTTTAATTTATGAATCTGAAATTAAGTACAATTATTACAAAAATTAAATGTGAAACCGTCACACTAATTACCCTATGCACCCTGCGCTAGAGTAGACGAAGGAGCAATTATGTAATATTTTAGTAATGTAGATGTGGGTATTCTGTGTGTGTGGGAGAAGGGGGGGGGGGAGTTGATGAATATTCAACGATTTTGATTTTTGGCCTATAATATTTATAGAATTGTTTATTAATTATTATGGAAATGTAATTTGTTTGATGGAAAAAACAATTAATCAAGTTTTGGGGACATTATAATTTTTGCTGAAGAAGCGGTGAAGAGATAGAGAAGGAGATAATAAAGGACTATCTTTGACTAGTGAATAACAAAAGATCCGAATTTGTCACTCCTAAATTTTCGGAATATCTATTTGCTTCGACTATAATCGATATGGTATTTAAGTTATTGTGTTTAATGTTAAGATTTTTTTTTTTTTTTCATTTTTTATGATAATGGGATTCTTACGAATGAAGGATGAGATTGTGAGTTGAATTTGCTAATTGAAATTCTGATGAGAAGTGCCCCAGTGGAGTTTGTGACTTTTTTTTCTCCTGCTCTGTGCTGGGTTCTTCTCTTTGCGGGATTATGTAAATATGCGTTGTGACCGAATTGATTGTTCTTGAAAGAGATTCATTTCCGTTCGTCATATCATTGTTGTTGCTTGTAGTGGTATTTTACTATCCTCTGTTTATTATTATTTGATAAGAAAGGTTGTTGCATAAGATGATTACTGTCGATTAATGCTATTACTGCATGAATGTATGGAGTCTGGTGCCTTCCATATATCTTTCGAGCGCCTAATAATTCATCTTTTATGCATACAGATAATGGGGCTGGGGGCATGATTGCATCATCTTCACTCTATGTCTTCTTAAGATCATTATGAAGCTGAGCCATATTTTTTATTAACTGATTTCACTTGTAGTATAAGTTGAACCAAAAGCTGTTTTTTGTGTTAGCAAATTGGTTATTTGTTTCCGTGCTTCAGTATTTAGGCAGTGACTACTGAGAATTAGAAGATAGGAGTATATGATTGCTAAGGGTGGAAGAGAAGACGCAGAATCTTGAAATCAGGAGTTCTCTTGATAAATGAGCTATTTGCATATATTATAAATATTAGGAACACATGAATCTTTAGCTTCCACAACATTTCTAGTTGAAACCATGTTAAGCAGCGGATGGTTGCTCAACACTAAACAACTTCCAATTGTGTCTCAAATGAGACGACTATGTTGATTTTGATCCGAACATGATAATATAGAAATTTCATATATATACTATGGAGTCCTGTTATGGAGATAATTGGCCTTCTACCTCAACAGCCATAAATTTTCATCTTTTATTTCTCAGAACTCGAAGTCTCCAACATCTTTTTCTTGCTACTTATTCATATTTTCTATGTGTTCAATCTTATAGTAGATTGACATTGTCACAGCGGCAAATTGATATTCAAGGGAATTTGGCTAGTTTTTGGTATAATACAACCAAGTCGAAGGAAGTCTTTGTTCCATTAAGTGGGGTTGGCTTGGCTATGCGTTAGATCATTTGATATAGTTTTTGCTCAGCTTGTCTTCATCTCCTCTGCCTCTACATCATTTGAACATTAGAATCTTAAACTTCTCTTTGACTGTGGACAGGCTCAACAGAAGATGCTTGATGCCTTTCAGGAGACCTGTAGGGACATCGAAGATGAAAACAGAAGTAATATTATGTCTTCTGACGGGGATATAAGAAGGAATACCGGAAAATCAAAGGTTGAAGTGAGTGAACTATCAGAACAATGTTACATGGAATAGCTTTGTTTTCTTAATTTGTTTAGTTAACATTATCTCTATCATATGTATACTTATAAGCCGTATCTATAGGATGCTGAATCGTCTGTCTCTACTCGGAGCAACTACAGCAGTAGGTACGGCTTCCTTCCGCCACCATTTTACATCTTCGCTCAACTTTGCGTGTTTATATGGCATCAACAGTTGATAATAGATTTTGCTTCCTTTGGAAACATGATTTAGTACATGGAAAATTTTAATGGCCTACTTGGTATGAAACTGGGAAACCATCCTGTGGGCTATCAAGACCATGGAGTCCTGGATTAATGACACATTAAACTCACATAGAAACATTGAGGACATAATTTTTACAGTTAATAATACTACTCTCCAAATTCTTTTAGCAGGTGCCAAATTTTGGCTTCCTCGAACCCTGGTCATAATGGGCCCACAATTGTGGTGGTGCCAACTCATTGTCTTGATCGTAGGAACTCATCCATGTATCCAGAAATAAATACGGAAGCCTTGGATAGGATAGCGTCATCTTGCGCTGGCTCATTAAGGTTCTGTGATCGGATTCCTGGGGGAACTATTCTAGATGGAGATTATTCTGGTGAATCAATAATAGCTACAAGTCACAAGGGACCACAATTCCTTCACGTGCCTAATGTAAAGTGTTCTATAAATGATGGGAGTAAATGGAAGGTTTTACCATTCAGTTCTCTTTGCAAGAGTCGATCCATTAGTATTGAATATCCTCTTGTTCTACCAGGTCAACCTGGCACTGTAAGTTCAGCATACAGGTACAGCAAGGGTGTTGATGACTACATGGCTGTTCAAAGAAACTCAAAGAGGAAAGCTTTCAGAAGGAGAGGAAAATGTAATGATCTCTCAAGGATACGTAGCTCAGCTGAATTAGATAGTGAAAATGTAACTCCACAAACTGAAGATGAAAAAATCAAGGGCATGTGTACTGTTTCAATTTCAATGCCATATATGAGGGAAACTTTTTCAAGAATAAACCAGAATACAACCGCCACTGAAGGTGAGATGCAACAATTTGTCAAATGCACTTTCATGGTTGATACATCTGAAAATGGGTTGCTCAATGATGGTAATGATAGTATGGACAATAGTGCAATCACATATCCTGATATATACAAGTCCTTGCTATCCCCTGCTTCAGATGGTGGTGAAGCGTGCAGTGTTCAACACCATGAAAAACTATCAAATGAAGACACGCCACACAGTGATGTGGAATCTTCGAGCCTCACTTTTAGGGAAAATTGCGTCAGACAAGCAATTGATAGAGATGGAAAGCCTTGTGCATCAGAAAAGAAAGTATATAAGTCCAAGAAAGTCCAACGCAACTCAAGTGTTCAGAGACACAACAGCTTGGGCAATTTAAATTTACATTATGGACAGGAGAATACACATTCCATCTGGAAAAAGGTTGAGAAGAATGTTGATGATGGACACAGCTATAAGAATGACATGCATTCTACTAATGTGCACACACTTGTTAGGTCACACCATAAACACAATAGTGTTCCCAATTCTTGTTTTTTATCTAAAAGTGAGAATGCAAATATGACGCAAAGTAAGGCATCTAAGAAGATGAGAAGGAAAAAGGAAGTAGGGTCAAAGCAAGAGTTCCAGTCTACCTGCACAACGGAACCTCATTTTATAAAGGGAGGCTCGTGTGTTTGCTCATCATCGACTGAGATGAAGAAAACTAAATCATCTAGTAGCAGACAAAATTTAGTAGGCTTTGAGTCCCGATCTTTTTCAAAGAAGAATTCTAGTGCTATTTTCAAAGCCAAGAAAGTAGAATCAATTGCCTACAAGTCTCTTCAGAAGCCAGAAGCCGTTAATCCTGTGATACCATCCCAGAGTTTAAATGCTGTTGATCCTGTAACTATCTTCCATGTTACAGAAACACATTGTGAGCTGCCACCTTTACAAGTCAGCTTCCCCAGTGCACCAGATGTTCATAAGGAGGATTCCTTTGTTGATTATAATATCATGACTATGAAAGAATTGCCTGCAGCAAACAACTGTAAGGGGAAGATGTGCTCTGCGGTTATGCCTGACAAATGTATGAACGTAGGAGTTCACAATTTCAGTGGGTCTAATGTGGGACAGCCCGGTTCACAACTGGAAGCGCTTAAACTTGCTGATGAAAGTTTGCCTCTGGAGGTCTTCAAAAGGAAGAAGTCCTTTTGTTCTCCTCATTTCTTTCCTTATCCTGTTGAGGTTGACCATTCCCTAGCAATAATGTCTGGGGATGAAATCTTAGTCAAGAAGTCTGAGTTGATTGACGCATGTACCCCCAAAATTAACTGCAATAGTACAGCTATAAAGGGGAAACCCTGTGAACTTAAGAATCCAGTTCTTCTCAATTCTGCAAGCGATATGGTAAATATTTTCCAGGCAGCAGATGATACCTACAGGGTACAATTGGCATCTGAAGCGATTCAGTCAATCACTGGTTCTCCGATTGCAGAGTTTGAGAAGTTCATTTATTCTGCATCGCCAGTTTTATATGGAGCTCAGGATACTAATAACTGCAAGGAATGCTCACCGTTACATGCTTTTGGTGCTCCACTTTGTGAACATGAGAAACCTAATCTTGCTCTGTGGAACATATGGAGATGGTATGAAAAACATGGGGCATGTGGTATGGAGGTAAGAGTTGCGGATCATGAACATTCAGTAAGGCTCGGGATGGATCAGTCTGAATTTCGTGCATATTTTGTTCCATACTTGTCAGCAATTCAGCTTTTCAGAAAATGTAAAACACATACGAATGATACAGATGTTTGTAGTCAAGAGCCTGACTCAAGTGAGTACTCGTCGACTGTTGGGCTTACGTCCATACTTCGGAAGCTGATTCCTCAACCATGCTCGAACCCGAGCACCTTTACCGAGACGAGTCAGGTTCCTCATAAGGAGGCATCTTTCGCGTCCATGAAAAATAAGATCAACACTAAACAGTGTGATTTGGAAGTAACTGATGGAGTGGAGCTTCTCTTTGAGTATTTTGAATATGACCAACCACAGCAACGACGCCCTCTCTTCGAAATGTAATTACTTCCTTCCTTTTTAAGAGATCGTAGCTACATTCATGAATTTGTTGCATATGTATTTTGATTTTGTGTATTTCCTTCATAAAAATGATGTGGGATGAACCTGATTTATACTTCTCAGGATAAAGGAGTTGTCTAATGGTCATATACCTTTGAAAAGTAGAGTATCTGGAGATCCCAGGGCTTTGGACTCTGTGGCCCTGAACGATCTGCATCGTAATTCATGGTTAGTGATTGAAATTCTTGATACCCACTGAACTCAGATTTTGAACTGCTAGCTATCCCGTGCTAATGGTTAAATACTATCGGGACATGTGTTCGAGAGTCGAGACTCTGATACAGTATAAAAGGCTATCACTGATACTAACTCTTTTTCAGGTACTCAGTTGCGTGGTATCCCATATATAGGATACCTGATGGAAAGCTTCGAGCAGCTTTTTTGACTTATCATTCACTTGGCCATTTCGTTCGACGAAGCCCTAAACATCGCTCTCATTCTATGGAGGTTTCCGTTGCCTCTCCAGTTGTAGGCCTCCAATGTTACAGTGCTCAGGTAAATTTGCAAAGAAATTAAACTTGGCTTTACATTGCTAGCTGATCTTTAAGCTTAAAAATGAGAACTTGATTTATTATTAACGACTTGATCCACCAAACACGTACTATGACGACCTGCTCCACCAAACACGTACTATTACATTCATGAATTGAGCTTACCTTTCTTTGTTAGTTATCTCATCAAATTGCAATCACGATTATAATTGAAGTGTTACCTACTTATACACTGTCCGCCTGACCATGGTGGTGGAATTTCCAACATATAATTAACTGTACCAAGTCTTACAGTGTAATATATGTATATGAAAGTTCATAGCTGTCCACCTGACCACAGTGGTTTAATCTCCAAAATTTAACAAACTTTACCTAGTCTTACAGTGTTATGAAATATCTATTGGTACTTCTTTTGTCCTTGTGACCAATGGAACTTTCTATTCTGTCAATAAGACAATAAGGCACATGGAGGAGGCTTTAGTTTCCGCAACAGGATATTGTTTCTTCTTACTAGAGGCCATCATGACATGCATATTCCAAAACACGTGCTAATTATACAATGACTGATCGTAGGATTTTCCAACCCCATAGGGCATACTGCTAAATGTGGTTAGAGGTCTTGATCTGATCATACAAGTACTTCGAAAAAGTGCACAGTTGGAGAGCAAGTGAGCAACATTTGTACTCCATGCATCTTTAGTCTTGTCTTTATTTCTTCCCCTTTGTCTAGAGTTTTCCCTTGACACCTAAACTTTAATCACTACAGTGAGTACTACATTCCTTGGTTTTCAATTTTAGAGTTACATACAAAGAAAGTTTCGAACAGAGAAAATAGTATATTGTTTATGACATTTGATGTTATAGTGTACTATTACGTCTCCTAGTTTGCTGTTCTGGTTTTCTTTTGTGGCTCACATAAGCACTAGAGTCCTTTAACAATGACTTTACACATCGACTAAATGTCGTTGAACATGAAAATTCTTTTCAACCTCTTACTCTCTAATGTACCCTGAAAGGCTTTTGTATATGCAAAATGTACAGGGGGAGTGCTGGTTCAATCTAAGGAAAACGGGCCATAAGAATAGTAGTGGGTTGGATGCAGATTCTTCTCATGTTCTGAAGGAACGAATAAGAACTCTTGAGCGGACAGCTTCTGTGATGGCACGAGCTACAGTTACAGCAGGAAGTCAGACATTTGTGAATAGACAGCCTGATTATGAGTTCTTTGTTTCTAGGAGATGCTAACTTTGCATGTACAAGGAAACTTGTGATGGTTTAGTAGTGGTAAGAACTCATGTGCCAACAGCTTCTCTAGTGGCACGAGCTAATATTACAAACCCGATTTTGAGTTCTTCCTTTCTAGGATATAGCTAACTTCGCCTGTACAGTGTAAACTTAGATAGAAACTAACTAGAATTAGAACATGACCTCCAAATAACATCGAGAGGTGCCTAACTCTTGTATATATTTTTGTTGAGCTAGTTGTGCTATATGATGTTTTACTAATTCTCCACATTATAGTATGTAATTCAATAATTTCGCAACGTAACCAAGCAAGTGCCTTACTGTTTTAATAAAAATTGCTTCTATATACAACAAGAGAACAAGAACATAAAGTTTGCCTGCTCTCTCGGTTTCATACACCAGAGTAATGACACAAATTTAGATTCTACATGATAACAAACTATTGCAACTAGACAAAAACAGGCAATTTATGCCTGTAGACTTTCCATCAAGCCAACCACAGAGTCCAAACAAGTACATTATTTCCAAATAGTGCAGGGGAAGACCGGTTCTACAAGGGGGATACGCAACGCCTGATGTCTGGAGGGGGATACGCGACTACATATCTCCGGCCATGGGCCTGTGGCCAGAGGCGAACACCCATTCACCACATGTGTCCTGATCGTTTTATTTCTCGACTTAGATATTTCTGATATTTCTTGACCTGATGATGGATTCTTGCCTTTCCATCCTCACGGTATTCTTGAATCTATTAATGAAATCATCAGCTCTTTTACCAAGTGATTCTTGGCTCATCAAACAATCTCTCATAAGACCTGCTCTCTTCCTCATTGAAATTGAATCATCAAAAGTCACAGATTTTCTCAACTCTTTCCATGCAGCTGCAGCTTTTGGCAACAAACCTCTTGAATCAATGCTTTGAACTGTCCCTATATTAGTGTGATCTATTGGACATGTTTCACTCTTTTTGAGCTCTGGTTTCATTGAACTTTCTGCTCCTCCACTAATGGCTTTCCACATTTCTTCTAGACTATTATCACCATCTTCATCATTTGCAGCATCTTCTTCATCAAGAACTAGTCCTTCAACTACTTGAATCTGTTTCTCTTGTTCATAATCATTAATCAAACTTTGACTTCTTGAAATTACATCAACATCTGGAGAAGATTGAAGGGAATACATCTTGTTGATTTTCGAAGCGGCCTCTGCCACAACTATTATATCTTTCCAGTTTTCTTGGCTCTCAGAAGAAGTCAACTCATCAGGGACTTCAAAGACAATGTCATCAATAGGAGGTGCTGACGGAAGCGGCATAGATGGTAGTGGTGGTGGAAGTGGTGGTGGTGGTGGCTCTGAGGAAAGGGGAAAAGGGTCCTTCATCAAAGCAGCATCAACATCAAGAAAAGCCATTACTTCAAAAGGGAAGTCTTTATTGAGCTTGTGAAAATATGAAGAAGCTGCAATTAAGGCAATCATCAAATTCATGAATATGATCATATATAGGGGAGAAGATAGGAAGCTTTTGAAGGTGGTAGGAACAAGATTTTTTGGAAGATGAGAAATAATAGATGATTTGATCATCATGAGAGTGGAAAAGAAACCAGTGGACAAAAATATGAGTTCCATGGCTAAGACAATTTTCTGCAATTTATTCTTCTTCTGCAATAGGCTTTGTATATATAAGGATACAGCCATGAGAGTTAATCGAATAGCCTAATGGAAAAGGCTCTTGCCAGTGACTTGAAGGTCTCGGTTCGAAGCTCACGTCATCGCTAACTAATAAAAAATAAGGATACAGCCATGAAATGGTAGGTTTTTTGCAGGACTTTTTGGACAAGAACCAATAAGTATCTAAGTGAGCTTCTGTAGCTTATGCATGCTTTAGCAGTATAATTGCTAGTGATGATAGGGAAAGTAGAGAAAGTATATGGTGGGGCTTCCTTTAGAGATGAAGCAAATAAGGGGGGGGGGGGGGGGGGGTATGGAGTAGGGGTAGGGGGGAGGAACTATGCCTTTTGCCACTCTTTATTTATAGAGTTAATCAAGAACTTGAGATAGTGTGATTGGCTTGAGTGCTTGTTGGAGGCAAAAAAGTTCCACATTATTTTATGTGGAAATTATTATGATGATATTAAGTTGCATGCATTAGAAAATTGAAGGTGGATAAAATGAACTTTACTGTCATATATCTCCTAGATTCTGCACACTAACAAACAAGGCATTCAAATGGTGTCAATAAAAGTGATTTAGTTAGTAGAGTAGCTAAGTTTGTGATCGTAAGGTTATAGAATTCGATTTATATCCTATTAATACTTTTGAATTGCATTTCAGGGTCATGCATATGATATGTCCTCTAGATTCCGCGTACTATCAAACAAGCCCTGCAAATGGCGTTCATAAAAATGGTCAAGTCGGTAGAGTAGGTAATCTTGTGATCGTAAGATTATGAGTTCGATTTCCCATACCAATACTTTTAAATTGTACTTTAATATCATGCATATGATATAGCTCCCAAGTTGTGCAGACTATTAAACAAGGCGTTCAAATTGCCTCCCGAAGGATGAGGAGGTTGTAGAGTGGATAATCTTATGATCATAATATCATAATTTCGATTTTCCCTATCAATATTTTTTAATACTAGACGAGTAGTGCTCTAGGTCCCGTTATAAAAGGGATTCAAATGGCCTTATTCAAAGCAAAAAAAATACTAGTGTTTCTCCTATCTAGTAGTAGTAATTATATTATCACTATCAATTTTTAGAATGACCAAAAAAAGAAAAAAAAATTATACCTAAACATATACAATACCATCCACTACTATATTTAAAAACACTGTTTATGACTACAAGTTTAGTATCAATGCAATGAACTGGTCAAAATTAATATCTTTGACTAACATTTTGGAAGGAGTTAAAATACAAGCAAATTGTAGTTGGTACAGTAAAAAAAATTAATATATCATGTTCCACATATATATGATCGATTGCTACCTTATACAAATCCAGAAGGTACCTCGACACGTAAAAAAAACTTGAATACGTATTATAATAACATCCTTGTAATAATCTTGTTTGACTTCCTTATATTTTATGTATTTATGTTGATATTATATAAAAGTTGAGAGTAACTAGAGCATATTTATTTGAGAAAGCGTGTTTTGTGATAAATACCTTGATTTTCCACACACAAAACAAGATTATGAAGTCATCAGCTGATGCAAAAAACCAATAATCTTACGTAATTACATGAAGACATGTCTCAAAGTCATTAGTTTGCACTTTTTAGTCTTAGGCTTCTTTAAAGTCAAACTCGTTTTTGGTAATTAAGACTATACTATTATATGATTATATCCTTCCTTTTGTTTTTTTAATTATCGTTTAAGCTATTTTTATGCAAATTAAGAAATAATAGTATTACTTATTTTATATATATCTAATTAATGAATAATCAACAATTACGTTCATGACATCATGTATTAATATTTTACTTGGGGTTTCGGAGGATAAACTCATTAAATATTGCATTGGAATTATAAAATATCAACTGAAAAACCAAAAATTTAAAACGTCAATAAATATGCAGATACTAAACTTGTAGTCAGAAACAAAGCTAAACTAATAAAATGTCATTCATGCATTATTGTTTTGTTATTATAAACCACATATTTATATATAGGAGGAAAATATATTTATTTGCATGGAATAAGTTGTTGATTAAGTCCTTAAAACATCTCGTGGAGTTCTAGAGGCCGGAAGAAGTTGATGATGCTTACATATATGAGAAAATATATATATATATGTTACTCCTATTATCCAATGAAAATTAGCTTACAAGCAAGATAAAGAAACAAATATTAAAGCATAGGTCTATAATTTCAAGTAATGATGGTTATTATTATAACTTCTTAATAAGTTATTAATTTATGAGTTTGATAATTGAACTCGCTCAATGCTTTTAGTTACTGCATTTGTGGAAAATAATGTTTAGTGTGCATATTTATCATATTTACGAAAAAATTACATTGTTAAAAGTTGAGACCAGAATAATAAGTAGCGAAAAATTGTGACTTAATAATATGATGATATCTATTTCAAACTTCGACTTTTAATTATCGTCACCAAAGTAGTTGGATAACTAACTAGTAGGATTTGATCAATATATGTCAATCTCATTTTTGAAATCTTACACTATATGGTGGTATATACAAATAAGAGAATGAAGAGTTAGTCGTGGGACATTTTACACGAAATTAATAATTCACTTCATATTGTGTACAAGGACTTGTTTGAAATAAGAGAACCTTATTTTTCCACAAGATGAAAAAGCGACCTAATTGTCATTTTCATGATTAGATTCAAGGAAATGTCCATATTTACTACAAACGTGGAAATACTTTGTCCATCGTTCAATTTTTTTTATTTAATTATTTAAATTAATGAAATATAATGTATTGATAAGCTCACACAATTCTTACAAGAATTCAAATTTTTAATATTAACATTAAACTACGACTATGTATAGTATTGAACATGTATATTAATATATTTTCATAAAATATTAGTTGTACAACATATATTTACAAATATTTGAAACTAAAGTTTAAAAGCCAATATATCAACTTCTACAAAGTGAATGATTTTTAAGGAAGGAGAAAGTACGTCAAAAGATACAAATATATATACAATGCAAAGGTAAATTATTTAAGTCCAAATATTTGTAAATGTAGATAATTTAAGATCATAGGCGGATGGAGCCTGGTCATTTGTTGTCACCGTAACCAGAGACTTTTTACTTTTTTTTAGAAAAAGTTAATTTTCTTTTTTATAATTCACACCTAATATAATTCTTTTACTCTCTTCAACAACATACATACTACTTTCAAACATATCCTAAGTATCCAATGTAAGAAATAATCTATCCTCTCCATCTCAAGAATGGTTGACTAGCCGTCATCATGACTTGAAGGCTTGTAAATATCAATCATGTGGAATTTTTAATAAGTATTACTATAAGTTTTATTACCATAATGTAAGGTCAAGCAAATTTATTTAGATGAATAACTAAGAAGATCACATACAAAAAATTCGTAGTGATATATAGGAGTTTTCAAGAGACACACTTTGTGATATTTTTATGTTATGAAATATAAAAATTAGTGTCAATTTTGATTAGAATGGATATGGTAGAATAGATAGAAAATCAATAAACAAATTGAAATTTATATAACTTTTTTGTACAAATTAAAATGTTGTGGATAGTCAAATGTCCTGGATGCTACTTGTTTTTGTTAGATAAAGGGAGACTTTTGATACCTGACTTTAAGTGACACAGAATGTAACACTGTTGCCATTAGTGAGTTTTGTTCCACTTCGGCATATGTTGATAATGATCAATGATTAGGATGGGGAGTTGGGGACGAATAATACTCCTTTTATTTCAAAATATTTGATTGTTTAGTTAAAAAGTATTTTATGAAGGAGTTAATAAAATTTATTAGTCTACATAGTACTCACAATATAAAAAGTAGTCTATCAAACAAGGATAACAAAAATATATATATGAGTATAAAAGTACATTGAATTTCGTAAATAATCAAATATTATAAAAAAGTAAATTTATTTTAAACAATGAAATATTTTGTAAGGGGGGAGTGGTAGCTACATGTTACTCGAGCAACCATATAACTAATACTCCCTCCGTCCCTAAAAGATTGTCACATTTTGACTTTTGTTAGTCAAACATTACAAAATTTGATCATGAATTCCCATTAAACGATAAGAAATAATATAGTCTTGTGGGACCTTGTTAGATTCGTCTCAATATATATTTTTGAAATATTAACTTTTTATAATTTTTCGCATGTAGAATAATAGATATTTATGTTTTAAATCGTGTTTTGTTAACTATCAAAAGTCAAAATATGACAATCTCTTAGGGACGGAGAGAGTAATATATATATGAGATCAAAATACAACTTCGTCTTACTATTTGATCAATTAAATCATCCCTTATCTTTGGATGTTCTTTATTGCTTTTCTTCCATGCTTATGTATAGTTCGTTATCTATTGAATGACTTACATGAAAATATACTACTTATGTCAAATAGAGAGATAATTATCGAAATAATCACCGATAATAACGCCAAACTTTATGTTGCAGACCTAACTAGTTAATGAGGCTGGGGATATAGAGTTGAGATATTTGTAATTTGTTATTAATGAATACATTAATAATACATATATTTTACTCCTTACATAATTCAAGAAATTTTTTGTTAATATTTTGAAGAATTTTAGAATAAGTATAAATAGTTCAGGTGGCTAGATACAAAAAAAAAAAGAATAAAAACGAACCTCAAGTGTGTCATTTCGATGCTCTATCACATGCAATTTTGAATCAAATACTTCGTAAGTATGCTATACTAACACAAATATTAAAGTAAATAATGCCTTTCATCATTGGTATGTCGACCATGGATAAATATATATGCAATAATAATCAATTTTCATGCCATTATTTCAACTCTCATGCAATCCACCATTTCTCCCTGTTGCATAAGGACGGGGCGAAATCAGGATGAAAATAAAGGGGGGTCAACTTCGAGAAAAATTAAATTGGGGGGCCAAAACAATTAATAATAGTGAAAGTATCAAAAAAAAATGTTAAAAATGAATATTGGAGGGCTTGACCCCAATTTCAAGAAAAATAAAATTGGCCAAAATGAATATTGGAGGGCTTGAACCCATGACCTCTACCAATTAAATGAAGGTTCTAACCAACTAAGCTACACTTCTACTTAGTTCCTTACACTTTTTAGTGTATATATCACAAAAATTCAAAAAATCGTATATAGATACAACGATACCGAAAAACCTCAGGAGGCCGGTGCCCACCCCCGGTCCGTCCCTGCATAAGGAGTCCAAGAATTGAAGAATATGAATTGCAAAAGAAGAAACTAACAACTTTTGCAAGTGTAACAATACTCTACTAGAAATGATAGAATAATGGAAATCTTCATAACTAAAAATTTAGAATTTTGTTTTGGTTTAAGTGGTCTCGTGCATACTTGGATCATTCCTTAAGTTCGTACTTACTTGCAATACATGTCATATATATATATATATATCTATATATATATTCTAATTATGTTCCACTTAATCGCTCTTTCATGATCACATATCTTTCCGACTAAGAAATGGGAGATCTTTCTCCTGTTACATGAATCCCATTTTCATTTCATCCGGGAAAAGCCTTCTCTTTCTCAACAATGTCTTTATCATTTGATCCAATAGCGTTCCGTTAGATAGGATCAATGTACTATATAAGATACAATTTTCTTGTATTTAGAATAGAATCATTGACATAAAAGCAAACATGGTGTGTTTTTTGAAGAGGAACATGACAAAGTTGGATCAACTTTATTTTGATTATCCTCATATATATATATATTATAGTTCTTAGAAGTATGTCTTATGTGTATATAATAATTAATGCTCGTGAGTTTTCGATAATTTATGAACTATATATAACTTGGATGTAGCTAGCTCAAACTCGCAAGGAGATTTGATATGTATTCAATTATTGAAGATGAAGATATGATGTGATGTCGGCCTAACAATATCAACCTTATTGCTTAATAATTATTATCAACTCTCTTACACTCATAATAAATCCTGGCTTGTGTTCTTTTACTAAAAAGTTAAATTATGATATATAGAAAGTAATTAATTTATATAACATCCCAAATTTATCTTGCATACCCAAATTTATATACTTTCTCCTTCCCATTTTGTTTTTCAATTTGATTTGACAACGTTTTTGTTATACGATTTAAAACATAAATATATCTAAATTTATACATGTAAAAATTATACTGATATTTTAAAAATTCATATTAAAATGAATCTAACAATATCCAATTTGAATATATTATATTCTATCGAATATAAAAAATTAGTGGTCAAATTTTTTTAAGTTTTAACCCAAAAATAGAAATCAAAAAAATAAAATGAGAAGGAGGGAGTAACAGACATGCTACATAAATTACAATGTGGTGTTGTACTCACGTACGCTGCCGTTTAGGTAAGTCATATATATAATTATATTCCATTTAAATCATAATATGTATTTCGTTAAAATCAAATGTGAAACATGTTACACGATTGAAACTTTAACGAATACATATTATGATCTTTATATTATGATTTAAATGGAATATAATTAACATCATCACACATCAATAATTTGCAATTGTAAATGAGAATTTGAGTTTATACTTTATAATAATGGTATTTGCATGGTTAACTGTTGTTTCGGGTTATAAACATATCATTGCAACTTTTGCTGGAATCTCTTTTTATCCATTAAAAAAGTCTGATCAATTATTGGCCAAATATCATTTTGATAGTGTCATCATTATTATTTGATGTATGTTGAGTTGCGGGCATTTACAAATATACTTAGATTACTTATTATAAAATTTGATTTTTTGGGCCAATTTCTTGTTTAGCTTAATTCTACAGCCTCCATAGATTCAACCTTGTTTCATCAAGTTCATCATTATTACCATTTGCTAATAAGAAGTAAATTAGGGAATTTAATTGGATAAAATTGCTGAAATGGTCCTCAAAAGTGGGTTCAGGTTGCCTTTTGGTTCCCAAAAATACAAAGTTGCAAATTGACGCGTTGCTTAATTTTGGACCACTCTGCAACCGTTGGTCAATATCGTGGATTGAGTTGCAATTTTTGTACTTTAGAGGACCGAAAGACAACCTAAACCCACTTTCGAAACCATTTCAGTAATTTGCTCAATTTGATTGTACGTAAAAGTTAAATTGTAACACTTATATTTAATAAAGTGATATACGAAATTAATTTTAGAAAACGAAAAATTTAAATAATCTGATATGAATGCTTATCACCTTAATTATTAAATTATAGGCTTATGGCTAAGTATCACAAAGATATGCAAACTTAGATATGCCAATCAATAGTCTAATCATCTAACATTACTTAGACATGCCAATCAATAGTCTAATCATCTAATAATCACTCAAATCATGTATTAATATGTTTATAAACTTTGAAATGAGTCAAAATAGTGGTGCACCACTTGTCCATTTAGAGTAAAAGTCAACATAGACTCCATATAAACAAACTTAATGTTCTAGTCTCAACACCTTCTTAGAATTTTCAAGCAACTGTTTACACGTCATATAGGAGACCTAAATATTAATTATTGAAGATTTGGAAATATTTAAATTTCTAAGAAATTATATTTGGCTCCACATTGTTCCCCAAGTCCCTAAAATACCTTGATGGAGAATTGAGCATAATAATTCCATTTGGTCACTAGTTATATATCCGATTCTTTTATAATATGATAGTTGTCGTGGTACGACCAATTTTCTAATTAAATATATGAAAAAATTGTTCATATACATGCATGCTTTAAATTCATACAAATCAGACAATTACAAGTATTATAGTTTAAGCTTGATGATTTGAATTCATTGGCTTTCTCCCTTTTGCGACTCCAACATATACGTTGTACATGATAATTGATACATATTATTTAACGAAAACACACCCCGCTTTGAACATGTTAAAACTTAAAACATTCAACGAGTTTTAGAACTCTTAGTAAGTCTACTAATCCCTCTATAATAGAACTCGGGCACTTCTTTAACGACGAAATTGAGTAATGTTCCTGAACTGTATCTAAAAGGAGGACATTGTAATGAGTTCTATGTATTACTATTACCACTCAAGATCTTTTCTACATAGTGTGCTGTACTTGGCTAACATTTGCAACTATATTTAAAACATTTCAGGTTTATCAATGTGTACAATAAGCAATTAACTGCGAGTTTGATCGAATGTCTTTGATTCAATGTCGTATGTCCTTCCTACTCTACTCTACTCACCTCCCCTGTCTTCAGTTTGAAGTGATCTGGAGTCTGCTGTTTTTAGCTTTGGTTGATTGCTTCTTCGAAGTGAATACTCCCAACGTCAGTCGAAATGTTGCTGAGATCCCTCATATCTGCACGAGAAGTATAAAACAACAAGAAAGAACAAACAGGGGAAGGGTTGAGAGAAGCGTTACAGTTAAGTACATATGGAAGGAAGATAACATGTCGAGCAGCCACAAAGCAACTATTCTTTAGCATTATACTAGAGGAAATACAAAGAATCCCACGTTAAATTCCTACAAGTTCATCATTACGTCGTCAGATCAGAAATTTAGAAGTATACTTCATTGCCTCGACCAAATCGATCAAGAAAATTGAACAATTAACTAGAAGTTCAGCTCATGACTTAGGAGAACGTTCTAACATGGACACAAGCTTCTCAGTAGCCCTGTCCTTATTTTCTCTTACTCTAGGCTCTTCACTCATAAATCATAATACAAGCAATCCAACAACACATAAGCAGCCATTCTCAAAATAAGAGAGCATAGCTCCATAACGTGCGAGAATCCTTTACAGTTGTGTGACTTCAAGAATTTTCCGCCATCACCTTCAACTTCATTTATACGGGTTGTACTGCACTGTCTTGCTAGGGAGGGGAGGACTGTCACACAAGGAACGGTGTGTGACTGTAAACAGATTCTGACATTATATGCCATGAAAGTATTTCACCAAACAAACACAAGTCATCGACATGCCTCTTTCCGGCATAAGCTGGAGGAAACAAGTTAGATAGTACACAATGTAACCACTGATTCCGAATTGATAGTAGGCAACACTATTTCCGAAAGACCCAAGAGTAAAGTGCAAACACTATCTACCCCTAGATATATGGAGCAAACATAAGTATTGAAATTCAATGAACGATCAACACAATCATCATGCTGCCAAACATTCACTTGAGTTCGAATTTCAGCTTGACTCTACTTCATCGAGCATAAGTACGATTACAACATAATTCTCAATTAGAACAATTAATATTGAAAAACAGACATATATTCCAAATATTATCCAATTTCAATTAACATTATCAACTCAATCAATTTTTAGTAATTGCAGCTTCTTTGGGTGTTTTGGCTACAATTGAGAGAGCATGGAGGCCAGAATTGAGCTCATCAGATAACAGATCATACACCATACGATGTCGTTTCACTAGGGTTTGACCATCGAACTTGTCAGAGACCACCTTGACGTTGAAATGGGTCTCGGTTGCGCCGCCGCTGTCTCTCATGGCGGCGTGGCCGGCATGCTGGTACGACACGTCTTCCACCTCGATCAACGCCGCCTCCAGCGCCGATTGCAGCTTCGTCTTCATTCGGCTAGCTCTTGAAACCAATCCTCGAGAAGCCATCGATTGTTTTCTTTTTACTATTTTTTTGTTTGTATTGATATTTGTTGCACGCTACAGTTGAAAATTACATTTGTTGTCGAGATTGGTTGAAAACTCGGGTTACTCGTTAATTATTAATCGAATTTGATCGATTGGAAATACGGTTAGGGACTTAGGGTTACTTGTCAATTTAGAATTAAAATTTAATCGATAGCGATTTTTAAAAAATTAGAGTTGAACGAGTACTATCCTCCCATCTAGTCCGTAGAATAGAAGATATTGTATGATATGTCCATCTAGTGTATCAATCTATAACACAAAAATAATAAGACCTTGATATTTATAATATTAAAACGTACAACAAATTGCACGTCATGTTATAACTAGTATATGAAACATTTTATAACATAAGACAAACATGTTTACTAACCTTAATATAAAATTTTGGACATATGATCTCACACCGGATTCATCCCGAAACAAATTGGACATGAATCACATTTGACTAAAGCTGTTAAGGAGACGGTTTCGGACCAAACCGGTTCGGAACGGTAAATAAACTGGTCGGCTCGTAAATCGGAGCGTTAATAAAATCGGTTTGAAATTAATTCGGTAAAAACCGAATCGTTAATTGATTCGCATAAATTCGAAAAAACCAATTCGTTAATCGGTTCGAAATAAATATATTCACAAATTTATGTTACAATTCGAAAACACTTTTGGCGTTTAAATCTATTCACAAATTTATGTTACAATTCGAAAACACAACACCGAATCAATGGATGCAATAAGGAAAATTAGAGATGAACTCCAATGTGATTTGAAGTTTAAGGAAAAACAAACTACTACATAGTCATATTTTAAATAAATTGTAACTATATTATTTCAATTTATAAGGATTATTAATTTATAATTTTCGTGGACCTTATATTATAAAGGATTTTTTTTTAAAAGTATTATCTTATTATTTTATCGATTTCGTTAACTTTTTTTAACTAGCCCAAGTCGGGACCGGACAAATTTATTATCTTAGAGAAATTATTAATTTATAGAATATTAATTTATAGACGTTCTAGTGTATTTTGACAATACCACTTACCCGGGCAACACTATACACACACCAGAATAGTGATTTACTATTGCTGGAAATGACCATTTTGCCCCCTCATTTATCTTCCTCATCTACTACATTTCCAAATAGGGGGGCAGAATAGTAATTTCCAGCTACAGGAAATCACTATTCTGGTGTGTGTATAACAGATCAGCACTTACCCTTTTAAGAAAAATCGATTTCCCTCCTATTTCAAGCCGAGCTCATTCGATCACTAAACCGTCCACTTTGACTTCTTCCACCTATTGCCCATCTCGGTTGTTTTGTTCCGATCCACAAACTTAAACCCTAACGCATTGATCTTGTTAATTATTACCTTGAAGGTAATTTTGATTTATCCGTGAATGCGTATATGTATATACTCAATTGATTCAACTAATTTCAAGCTTTTTAATTTTGATATTTTCCATAAAATAATTTCACTATTTTGAATTCCACTATACGGTAATTGGGCATTCTCTCTGTTTTAACCATTTACATGTTTTTTCCTAATATAATTGATTCATCTGATCATATTCAATCTCAATTATAGTTATTGGTGGTTTGATTATTCTGTTATCTGTCCAGATTAGGTCTCCAGTAGAACTATATTATCATTTGCAGATTAAATTAAATCTTGTTTGAAAATTAACTTATGGGATTGGAAGGGTTTTACATATGAATCTTAATCTTTTTATTAACATGGTTTGCTTCCATACGAGATGCTCGTTTTTGGAATATGTGTGGGGTTAGTTAGAGTACTGTTAGCTGATACCCAATAATCCCTGTCTCCGCTTTAGAGTTGCGGGTAAAAGGGTTTAGGATCGTCGATACTTAACTTACTCGCCTCATCTCTATGTCGTTTTGTCATAATATAAATACACGACTGAATTAAAAAAAAGAAGTCTTTATGATTGAGTATCTATCTGTTGAATGTAAATACTTGTCTTTTGGTTCATTTGGTGGGAAACACAGAGATTTGCATTGTCAAGGAGGCAGAAGGAAGCCAGATGATGCGATTCCATGTAGGTGGAAAAGTGGTGGATATCGTTGATTTGCTGCGGAGGAGGCATTGGTTATGGCGATTAGATGTGTGGCCATTTTCAATCATATATGGCAGTTGGCTATTGGCTATAGTTCCCAGTTTAGATTTCATGGATGCCCTTATTGTTCTTGGCATTCTTGTAGTCACGCATATTCTTGTGTTCCTCTTCACGGTTTGGTCTGTGGATTTCAAATGTTTCGTTCAGTACTCGAAGGTTAGATTACTCAATTTGTTATTATCCTTATCTCTGATTCGATGTACCATAGAGGATGCGCAATAGCTATTTTTATTCGTTTTTCTACATTTTATTAGTGATCAAGGAGTCTAGCATTGCATTGCTCCTAAGACTGATGTTAAATACTTAACATCCTAAGTTTGCGAGAAATGCACACTATAACTAATATAATTTCGTGAAATTTAGCCTTCTATGTTAAACTAGCTCGTTGTTGTCCATCTCTATTCTTTCATTTCCTCAGGATGACTTTTTCTGCATTATTTGTCTTATTGTACTACATATTAAATACTCCCTCGGTCCCTAAAAGATTGTCACATTTTGACTTTTGGTGGTCAACAAAACACGATTTAAAATATAAATATCTATTATTCTACATACGAAAAAATTATAAAAAGTTAATATTTCAAATGTATATATTGAGACGAATCTAACAAGATCCCTCAAGACTATATTATTTCTTATCGTTTAATGGGAATTCATGATCAAATTTTGTAATGTTTGACTAACAAAACTCAAAATGTGACAATCTGTTAGGGACGGAGGGAGTAGTTTTTATTGATTTCTTATGGATGTGAAATATTTGGCTGTTGTGATTTATATTGATTTTTTTTGTTCACATGATATCTCAGATCATTATTATGCCTGACAATGTAATTCAATGCCTTCTCTCTATTCTATGTGTTCTGCTATCCGTTCTGTTGATGGACACTTAGGGTTGCCAAAATGTGGAGTTATGCAACATGTAGAGGTCCAGTTGAAGTTCTGATTGTTGTTTCATTTGGCAGGTACATGATATTTACCAAGCAGATTCGTGCAAAATCACCCCAGCAAAATTCTCTGGCTCTAAGGAAGTCGTGCCTCTGCATTTTAGAAAGGTTCGAACTTCCGTAAATCGATAAATAATTTTAGTTATGTTTTCAGGGTATAAGTGAGAATGTGATATTATAAACCTGAATTGTTGCTTAATTACATGTAAGGAGGCAGTCTTGGGTGAAAATGCTTGGTAGTGAAGTTATTAGTTCTCATTGTCTTGGATGTGCTCTAGATTAGTCTTTTATGGCCTAGTATGTAATGTTCCTAAGAAATGTTTCTGCTATCTCTTGAACGTAAATTTTATTTGGACCTGGTGAGCCATAACTATTTGGGGAGTTACTTAACTGCTGGATGACTCTGTTTTCTCTATTTACTTATACCTTATTTATATGGGCCATCATATTATTGCATATTTCAATTGTAGAACTTTTCCTTTAACCGTATCTCCTATTTGTTTTATGTAGAACTACCTTTGAAATATCATGATCCTCACTTGGAACATCTTTATATGAATAACTATGCATTTCCAAGAAGCTTATAAGCATGTCACACATTTGATGCAGCTAAGATCACCTGAAGTTGATCAGAGATGAAAACACCCAACACAAAATAATATTTTTCTTGTTCTACGATTAGTTAATATATTGTGGAGCTTAATATGTTACTCAAATGAGTTTTCTTTGGCTGTTGCTCAAAGGAGTTTTCTCTGACAAGTTAAGCTAGTCATTTTATGAACCACAAGGATAAGTCATTGCATGGCTTGTGGTGTTTTATTTTTTCTGAAGATCTCTATCAGCCATCCTCTTCTAAATTATCAAACATGGATATAATTTACATCACTAACATTTAAAAAACGTTAGAAGTATCTAACGCTAAAGTTCCACTTTAGACATCGTCTAAATGGTCAGACTGTTATATGATATACTCTTGAATAATGCTTTTGTGATTTTATATAATTAAGGCATGCCAATGATTAGTAACACTATTATTTCACTACTTATAAGATTTACATTATTTCTTTCTATTTTAGCTCGACGCCCAAGCAGATGTGGATGAGATATATTTCGATTTTAGGAAGCAACGTTTTATCTATTCAAAGGAAAAGGAAACGTTTTGTAAGCTTCCTTATCCTTCAAAAGAGACATTTGGATACTATCTTAAGAATACCGGGCATGGTACTGAAGCTAAAGTTGCCTCCGCCACCGAGAAATGGGGACGAAACATGTAAGTGCATCATGCCGTTTGCCATGTTACATATCTCTCTGCATATGGTTATTAATAATGTTTCGATGATTATTCTTCGCAATTTCCGGTGCTAATATTATATGGTTCCTGGGTCCTCCTTTTTGCTGGTATAATTTTGCAATAGAAAAGAGGATCCTGATCCATGATGTCCCCACTGCATACATAAGACCCAGTCTTGGTTGTTGACTTTATCTTTTCTCGATGCACGAATTATACTTAAAAGTTCTGTTTGGAGTCATTACCATGGTTATATTATATATTCCACCTTACTGGTACTCTTCAATTTTAGACATGCATGTAGTCTTTAGCATCAAGTGGATGACACTGTGTGGTGCCGATCCCACATCCTCTAGATTCCTCCCAAATTTGGTTACTTGAATGTTTTTTAATGAACTTTTACGCTTTACAAATGCATCATCTTTCTTATGCATAATCTCATAATATTAAATCATGCTCTTCCTGCGCCGTTTGTAATTCGATTTCCTCCCTTGTCATCCAGATTTGAATATCCTCAGCCCACATTTCAAAAATTGATGAAAGAACAAATCATGGAACCATTTTTTGTATTCCAGGTTTGTGCCTATTCCAGGATTCTCTCTTTATCGTTAATAGTTATCTAAGAATCTACCTTTCTTTCTTTTTCGAAAAGAAGATTTTTGTCCCTAAAGGCTATTCATCTATGTCAGTATTATTTGTCTAATTCTCGTTGTTTGTCTTTTATTTAGGTCTTCTGTGTGGGATTATGGTGCTTGGATGAATTCTGGTATTACAGCCTATTTACTCTGTTCATGTTGTTTATGTTTGAATCGACGATGGCCAAGAGCCGTTTGAAAACACTAACAGAGCTTAGACGAGTGAAAGTGGACACACAGACTCTTATGGTTTATCGTTGTGGGAAGTAAGTTAGCATGCGACTCCTTTTCTTTAATTATTGTAAATTTGTTCATATTTCTTGATACCTTTCTGAACTATAATGAAATTTAAATAGGTGGACAAGAATCTCCGGGACAGAACTTTTGCCGGGGGATGTTGTTTCAATCGGTCGTTCAAGTGGAGAAAATGGAGAAGATAAGTCTGTACCAGGAGATATGCTATTAATTGCTGGAAGCGCTATAGTCAATGAAGCTATCTTGACTGGTGAATCTACCCCTCAGTGGAAGGTGATCATTTTTCCTTTCTACTTTCATGTCTATTTTTAATTATGAACTAACAAGATACTAGTTATACTTGGAGAACGGGAACAGTGTGAAGAAAGAAATTGATCCAAATGCAACACAATAACATGCCCCATTGCCTTTAAAGGGCTTTTGCCTTAGGGGAACAAGGGGAGTCTGATTATATATGGTGCTTTACCCCTGTGATAATAGAGGGCTGTTTTCCTAACATTAAATGCACAACTGTCTACAACTTCACAATAAATAAGAAGTGTAGGTAGTGTAATGAGACATCATGATATTCCATCATTTCCAGAGCCAGAGAATGTAAATCCTTTGACTCCATTAATTGATCCCAATAATACTCTGAAAATTTCTTCCTTAATTAGTGAAGTAGTTAGAATATATAAGATGGTTTTTGTTGATACGTCTCTTCACAAACTCGACTTCTAATTATCTTCAACAAAAGAAGTTTCTAGCATAAGTGAAATTTGTAATTTCGTGGTAATGTGGACGGATATGCATCGTTTCTCAGTTTTTAATAATTATTTGCTTTCAAATTTGTATGCGGGAAATTCCAGGTTTCAATATCTGGTAGAGGTACAGAAGAGAAACTCTCAGCCAGACGAGACAAAACTCATGTTCTTTTTGGAGGCACAAAGATCTTGCAGCATTCTCCTGATAAGGTTGTTTAATTTATTTGTTAAAACTTTATCAAGTTCCTTGTTTTGATGGTGAAAGTTTGCATTAGTATAAATCCTAAGGCTATGTAACTACAAATCATATTAAATTGTACTGTGTATTTGCATAGAATTGTCAATAGGTCAATGTTTTGTGTTCTAGGAGACCAGTTGTGAGAATAGAAGAACAGAATCATGCCGATTAGTTCACGGTTGTCAAATGTTGGAGTCTATGAGATCTCTCAGCTGTCTATTGTCAAATGTCAACCATGTCTTCATATTACTATTACTTTCTGTCTGAAGTTCTTCCTGAGAAATAGTTTTGGACTCTTTGTATCTCCATCTTAACAGATGACAGAGTTGAATTCAAAATGTAAGAACATTGCAATAAAATGTAGGGATGTCATAAAGTTAACTGATATGGAGTGCTAAGTCAATGTTCAATAGCTTTTGATGTAAACGGAGTTTCTTCTTGACAACATTTTCCCACTCTATAAAATACCCCTACCCTGACCATTTATGAGTGTGAATGTTATGATACAGATGAGTCCCCTAACATACTGCATGGTTTACATACCTTCACTGGACACGCTTTTCATCATAATCATAATGCTTTGGTTTTTTTTTTCTGGAGTTACATATTATCATCAGTCTCCTAGTTCTATTTTGCTGATCAAAATCTATGTACTGATATTCCTGATCTCGAGTGTATTCTTGGAATTAGAGTCTCTCACCCTTTTTTTTCTATTAAACCAACCATCTTTTATTCCGATTGTGGCTTCAGAATTTTTATTTCCCCCGCGCTAGATTAGGTATCTTGTAATATTTTACATCTGTTAAGACTTGGAGTTTGTGATAAAAAATTTAGACCTAAACCAGGTTGATTGATGTGGTGTACTATCTGTATCATAATTTCATCTAGAGTTGGTATCTGATATTATTTTCGTCTCTGGGAACAGGCATATCCTCTGAGAACTCCAGATGGTGGCTGTTTAGCTGTTGTTTTACGAACTGGATTTGAGACAAGTCAAGGAAAACTGATGAGAACTATATTGTTTTCCACTGAGAGGGTATTGGTGTTAAGATCTCTCTGTGCATATTCTGCTGCCAAAATCCATTTACACTTATTAATCTATATATTTTGTTTGATATGGGTTTAGGTTACAGCAAATAGCTGGGAGAGTGGCTTATTTATCTTGTTCTTGGTTTTCTTTGCCATTATTGCAGCGGGATATGTTCTTAAAAAGGCAAGTAACTAGTCTAGGGATGAATCTTAAATGCATATGCTGTACGATTTCCATACTTTGTTTGTTCTGATATGATAGTGAACTTTGCTGCAGGGGCTTGAAGATCCATCACGAAGCAAGTACAAACTAGTTCTAAGTTGTTCATTGATTATCACTTCTGTGATTCCACCTGAGCTACCAATGGAGCTATCAATAGCTGTTAACACTTCTTTGATTGCTTTAGCGCGTCGTGGGATATTCTGTACAGAACCTTTTCGTATTCCATTTGCTGGAAAGGTAAGCTGTTGGTGTTTTTAGTTACTATTTCTACCGGTTGAAATATAAAGTGAAAGCTTTTGGCCCACCATTTAGATAAATTGAACAATTCCAGCTCTGTTATGGCAATTACATAGTCAGTACACCAAATGACTATATCATATGATAAGCATGGTCAAGAATTTGTTATTAATTGTATTGATTCGTTTCAATTCTTGGATTGCCAGGTTGATATTTGCTGTTTTGACAAGACTGGGACATTAACTTCTGATGACATGGTCCGCAATTTAGAGTTGTTTGTTAATCTTTTCTGGTTATAAAACTAAGATTTTGGTCCATTTATTAACTTTTTTCTTATGGGGTATCCTCTACATCTTCTCCAGGAGTTCTCTGGTGTTGGTGGTTTAACTGAAAGTGAGGATCTGGAAACGGATATGGAAAAAGTATCTGCCCGCACACTTGAGATACTTGCTTCTTGTCATGCGTTGGTTTTTGTGGATAACAAGTTGGTAATACTATGAACTTTTACTTGGTGTCTGGATTCTGTGTAAGATAGTTAAGTTGGATCTGGGTATCTCTGTGGCATTTGAATTCCTCTCACATCACAGTATTTCCATCCAATTTGCCACTCACATAATAGTCAAAATGGGAACTAATATTGGGATTTTAAAAAAAGGAAATAGGGCCTTAGATATAGCCATGGATGGAGTACTAAATTATTTGAAGCTTAGAGAACCAAAATCGAAACTGCCAGACCACATTAACTGAAACCTGCAGTTTTCAATAGTATGGTTTTATTTTGAGAATGACGAATTACTTTTTGACGTTGAAGTTTCAAGTTGGGCTAAAAATCGCAACATGAACACCCCAACATAGTGATTCTTATAAATTACTGTACTTACTTTAGGTTGGGGATCCTCTTGAGAAAGCCGCGCTTAGAGGAATTGACTGGAGCTACAAATCAGATGAAAAGGCCTTGCCGAAAAAGTACACTACTACTCTCATCATATATCCATTATATTAAGTTCTATTTGAACGATCAATTAGTTTTAGTGTTTCCATCAGCCATTATCATATTCTCATTTTGCATCTACGAACCTCGTATTTCAAATTTAATACTGGCAAGTTTATCTTCCATACTAGACATTTTGTACCCCATTAACATTCGGTCTTTAATTTTTATGTAAATTATTATGTGAAGTGCGTTTATCCTTTGAAGAACAATACCCATACGTTACCTTCATAATTGACATAGAGGGGACATGCATAGTGTTTTGCACTAATGTTAATCTTTTTGCCCCGATGCTAAGCTAGACCATATATAGCTGTGCCCCCTACCTAAGTTGGTGGTCAACAGTCAACCTTACCTACAGAATCCTGCCACCTAAGAGTTGGGTGGTCGTTGTGCCTTAGTTTGAAGGACTGAGAAGAGAAAAGAAAGAATTTTTGATAGAATTGAAATATGCATGCTCACTGGATGGAGATGTTGTGTTCTTAGACTAGTGGCTCTTTAGAATTTTTTCCCATTGAAAATGTTACCATAACATCTTCCAAGTTCTATAGCAGCAATCAATTTGGACTCTATGAACAAGTTGCTTTCATTTTTCTTCCTAACATTTGGAATTAATCAAGTGGCCTCACCTGAGTAATTTGTCCTCAGTTGTCAATCCCATATTGTTTTGCTCTAAAGTCAGAAATAGCCTTCAGTTTTACGCGGGGAACTCTTAAAGGACCTATTCAGTTAGCTAGTTGGGCAATGTGGATTGGTGTAAGGTAGATTTAGCGTGTCTGCTGGCATATTGTCTTGGAAGTTAATACTTTGTTTGATGTTAGATGATCTGTGTAAGATAATAATTGAAGCAAATTTATGAATCAAAGTTAATGCTTGTGGCTATATCTGCAATCAGCCATGCTTGTGAACCTTGGTCAGCCCGTATACCAACTCTCACACTTTGACCACGGGACTTGATTAGACCTGCATCCTACACTTGGTGTTTTCTCGTACCATTTGCGAACTTAATGAAAATTGCTTCTTTTGTCTTCTTGTAATCCTATTTGTTTGATCAATCATTTGATTGCATCCATGACTTCAGGTTAAAACTTTTTAACCTATGTCTTCTCACTCTGTCACACTATATTCTTGTTGGTGTATATAGTCCGGGTATGGCTAACCTAATTACATTATTTTGTTTCTGTATTTAAAAACTGCAGGGGAAGTGGTGATGCTGTTCAAATTGTACAGAGACATCATTTTGCATCTCATTTGAAAAGGATGGCAGTTGTTGTACGAGTTCAAGAACAGTTCTTTGCCTTCGTTAAGGTCAGGACTCCATGTCATTCCTTTATATTGTAGTAATGATGGCGTCAGGATTATTTAATGAATTTTTTTTACCTGTTTTTGTTCAGTTTTGTGATGTACATGTAACATGTTTGTAAGGGGATGTGACTTTAATTACTCTACTTCCCCAATATGGTAATGACATGTTGCACAAGTTTATGGTATTTGGTCATTCATCTGCTACTGATTTGGAAAATGCTAAGGCTTGCTTGTGGGTTACCTATATAAAAAAGATGAACTTGTCTTGTCTGATTCGGTTGGACTTTAACCTGATTTCCGCCAATTTATCTTTCGGGTGAAATCATTTGTCCAATAGGGTTTCCTCAATGATTTTCTTATCCTTTTTTATATGGATGATTGGGTCCTT
This sequence comes from Echium plantagineum, assembly GCA_003412495.2. Classification (NCBI taxonomy): domain Eukaryota; kingdom Viridiplantae; phylum Streptophyta; class Magnoliopsida; order Boraginales; family Boraginaceae; genus Echium; species Echium plantagineum. The sequence goes on from QFAX02000309.1 coordinate 110,325, forward strand.
AATTTCCCTTGAGGCCTCGGCAGCTAGTGTGTCCTATAAATTAATACTTTAGACTGTTAATTTCAGGGTGCGCCCGAAACTATTCAAGAAAGGATCATGCATGTTCCGCCTTCTTATGTGAAGACCTATAAAAGATATACTCGTCAAGGTTCACGTGTGCTGGCTTTGGCCTATAAGCCTCTTCCTGAGATGACGGTAAGTATTTTCCTTCAATGGCTTGTCCACCTGTTTGATATTGGTAGCTTATGCACTGGCTGTGATCATTTGACTTTTTATTATTTATTTCACTTCATTTTTCTTATCTAACAGGTCCTTTTTGGTTTTATTATCATTACTTATATCATTCCTCTGATACTCTTACTCTGTTGATTGATTGAAGGTTAGTGAAGCAAGAAGCTTGGATCGTGATACTGTTGAGAGTAGTCTAACTTTTGCTGGTTTTGCGGTATAAAGACCTGATTGCCGACATTTCTTTGTCACCATGATTTGAAGGTGTACACCTTGTGTTTTGTTCAGATAAATGATGACATTCATGTCATTTTTTCAGGTATTTACCTGCCCAATTAGAGAAGACTCTGCCACTGTATTGTCTGAGCTAAAAGGATCTTCACACGATTTGGTTAGTAGGATCCTCTATGCATTATTGATTCTCTACGATTACCAATTCGTGAAGCTGGTTTATCTTGATTGAAATTTCTTAAGATGATTATCAGTTCTTCAACTTTTGGGAGTGGTGGTCTCAATGAAGAAGTAAAGTTGTCTCTTTCCTTGCATGTTATTAGTTGCCGAGGCAGAATGGATAATTTTGGGTTGGTGATGATGCTTTTTCAGTAACAAATTGATCAAAATACTCAGTTTTTAGGAGTTAATTTGTGAATTAAAATCCATATATTACAATGGAGTACCCAGATCCCCTCAATGTACTCTTAAAAAGATATACTAGAAACATTCTTTGGGATGAGGTTTTTGTTAACTTCATTTGGGTTTTCTGTGACATTGGTGGGGTTATAGTCTTATAGATGCTGATGCATCCCTGCTGAATGATGTAAATTAGTAGCACTTCAGTAGTACTCTAGCAATCTCATGTACATGGAAATCACTGCTCTACTCTTTTAGATTTCACTGCAGGGAAAACATTTTCCTGAGGGTGTTATCCAGAATTCTTATCTATTTATTAAGGCCTCTCTATCTGATAATATATATATACAATATATATATATATTTAATATATTATAATATATATATATTATATATATATGTTTTATGTTGGAACACTCGGAAACATAAGTTGTGCAAGCAAGAGGTACAGAGTCTGAATATTTTGGATACTGTCTATAAACAATCATGTATACAAGATAGTGTGGATTCCAAAATTCAGATATATGTGCTTTTGTGATGCTCTTAGAAACACTAGGTATTACAGAAATGGTAGAAAGGTCAAACAAGAAAAATACTTCATGATTCTTCTGTGAACAAATTGGTTGTAGCACATGTCATAAAACCTTTTACCTTCTGGGTTCATTTCTCACATTTTCTGTAATATATGCTTATCAACTTGATAGTATAATTTTACCGATACGATTATGACCCCATATCCTTATTGTCACGTGTTAGACCATGATCACCGGTGACCAAGCATTGACCGCTTGCCATGTTGCTGCTCAAGTTCACATTGTCACGAAACCAACTCTAATTCTTGGACGCGGAAAGAATTCCGCAGGCTTTGAGTGGGTTTCACCTGATGAGACAGAGATAGTTAGCTATAGGTAATAATTTACATTTGAATTCAGTTTCTGGTGATGTGTTACATAAAGATTCATAGTTCTAACTCACGTCTTGCTAAAATAATTTTTTGTTTTTGTATAAAAAAATCATTTGATAAGATATAATAGCTCTCCACGCATCCCTTGATATTTGCATTTCCCTACTGTGTATATTTTCTTTTAACATATTGGTTTCTTGTGTTTCTGAATCTGTTTGTTTTGTATCTTAGTCCAGGTGTGAGGCTTAACTAATTTATGAAACTTAGAGGTGGTCTCCCTCTTAATAAAGGGGGGACAATTTAAAAATATGAACTTAAATTCCCTTCATCATAAGAAAAACATACCCAAAACCCTTCATCATTATAACCTAGTTGCATTGAGTGCTTCATAGTTTTCACACTTTTCCGAAATTCACGTCTTATTCAGAAAAAGACTTTACCCAGACAACTGTTGTGTACAGAGTTGATGAAGTTGCAGTGTTGGCTGAAACTCATGATCTTTGCATTGCTGGTGACTGTATCGAAATGTTACAGCAGACATCTTCTGTTTTGAAAGTCATTCCATTTGTGAAGGTTGTTCTCCTTTGCATAATCAAAATTAATGTCTTTCTCGACCAAGTTTATTTAGTAATATATTTGACATTTCAGGTATTTGCAAGGGTGGCTCCTGAACAAAAGGAGCTCATTTTGACCACATTTAAATCTGTGGGGAGGGTAACATTGATGTGTGGTGATGGTACTAATGATGTTGGAGCGCTGAAGCAGGTATCATGTTTGATGCTTTTTCTCTTAGTGTGCAGGTAGATTGTTTGAGCTGTTAAGTGAGGGTTAGATGTAGGCTCTGCTAGTAAGATACAAAATGGAACCACTTGAAAATGACAAAGATTCAAGTGATTTAACTTTGTATTTGAAAGAAGATGTTATTTAAGTGGTCAAGAATATGCAACTAAATGTGGTTTTGGAATTGAGATTCTGCTTACTTGAGTACTTCAGATATTTCCATTAAGCTATGGAAGTATGTAGTGCTATTTTGAACTGAGCTGTCAGGCTCTTTTAGTTTTCTGAGAAATGATCTGTTTCTAGATTGTTAAACTTTCCAATTTGATGCAGTTTTTGTTTATTTTGATGCCTCGAAGACTGATAATCTATTTTCCCTAATAATGTGTTGGCTTCCTTTTCTGGTTGTCTTGTAAATTGAAGGACATGCGTGCTGCAAAAGCGAAATTACATAATGTTTGATGATTTTTATGTCATAGGCACATATAGGAATTGCTCTCCTAAACGCAGTATCCCCGGGAAAAAATGAAAAGTCTTCATCTGATGCATCATCAAAAAAGACATCTAAACCTGCACGATCCGAGAAAGGAAAACAAAGAGGAGAAAATGGGGAGGGTTCTTCAAGAAGCACAACTTCCAAGTCTGACACTGGTGGTCAAGTCTCAAATCGCCATCTAACCGCTGCAGAGGTTCAACGTCAAAAGCTGAAGAAAATGATGGATGAACTAAATGAGGAGGGTGATGGCAGGGCTCCTGTTGTGAAGCTTGGAGATGCATCTATGGCATCACCATTTACTGCAAAGCATGCTTCTGTAGCCCCAACAACTGACGTCATTCGTCAAGGACGCAGTACCCTGGTAACAACTCTTCAGATGTTCAAGATACTTGGGCTGAATTGTCTTGCAACTGCATATGTACTGAGTGTGATGTACTTGGATGGGGTCAAATTGGGCGATGTTCAGGCTACTATTAGTGGAGTCTTCACAGCTGCATTCTTCTTGTTTATTTCTCATGCTCGTCCGCTTCAAACATTGTCTGCTGAACGCCCTCACCCTAATATATTCTGTGCCTATGTCTTTCTTTCACTGATGGGGCAGTTTGCAATTCATATCCTTTTTCTAATGACTTCTGTGAAAGAGGCTGAGAAGTACATGCCAGATGAATGTATTGAACCAGACTCCGATTTCCACCCAAATCTTGTAAATACTGTCTCGTACATGGTGAATATGATGCTTCAAGTTGCCACATTTGCCGTGAACTACATGGGCCATCCTTTCAATCAGAGCATCACCGAGAACAAGCCATTTATGTATGCTCTCTTTGCTTCTGTTGGGTTTTTCACTGCCATAACATCAGATCTATTCAGGGACTTGAATGACTGGTTAAAATTAGTTCCCTTACCGAAGCCTTTGAGAAATAAGCTTTTGATGTGGGCATTTGGAATGTTCTTGATCTGTTACTCGTGGGAAAAATTGTTGAGGTGGGCATTCCCTGGAAAAATGCCAGCTTGGAAGGAGAGACAACGACAAGCTGCAACAAGGGTGGAGAAGAACAAACAAGTCTAGATCCTGATGTCGAGCGTCGTCCTCAATGGTGGCTGCTGATGGATGAATTGAACAAGAACATGCTTACATCGATATTGTTTTTGCACACCAAGGGGCAAAAGTCCTGTAGCTGGTAATAGTTACCCTCAGGATATCTAATTATGCAGAGCTATAGCCTACAGGAATGTACTAAAGATGTGTTACCTTTTAATCTATTCGTACGATACGAGATTAGCCAGGAGTAACACTCCCTCATTTTCTTTGATGAGAGGGATAAATACAGCCTAATTTAATTTATATGCTGAGCATCCAACATTCACATTAGATTGGACATTAATTTGCCTTATTCCAAGTCTTATTGCTTTGGAAATTATCAACTATTCTAACTATTTAATTGATCAATTATTGATCCTTTACTGGTGTGATGATGAATTATGACTATTGTTTTACTCAATTACTTGAATGGTAATCTGCACAACCCCCACCCGCCCCCCCCCCCCCCCCCCCCCCCCTCCCCCTCCCCCTTAAGATCCGGGGAACTTCGTTGGTCTGTTTACATCGGAATTTAGGTGAGCGTGAAAATTAATGTTGGTGAGGGTACTTGAATTTTACATGGGCAAATTTTTAAATTGTCGTTTGGTTAGTGTTTTATTTGTCGGGATGAAATATAATTATGTAACTAGTGGATCGAGATGAAATATAACTAAAAGTATCTGGCAACTACACTACATTTCAATTTGAGAGTTACATAAAATTAGGTAAATATGGGTAACTTATTTAACCTTAATTAACTTACATAAATGTAAAAATGAAATCTTAAAATCTCATTTTTAACTTACACATGTTTACCTCGATCCACTATACTCACCCAAATAGTGGTTTACTATTGCTTTAAATGACAATTTTATCCTTCCATTTAACTTCCTCATCTATTACACTTCCAAATAGGAGGGACAAATTTGTCATTTCATGCTACAGTATTCCACTATTTGGGTGTGTGTATAACAGATCAGTCATCTCCTCCATACAATTACATACACCAGACCACTTCTCTTCCTCTTTCGTCAGGGGCATTTATGAAAATTCATACAAAAGCTGTGGAAATGGCGTTTTTGCGGTGCATGAATATTGGATATATACGATTAGCAACCGATAATTATATCGGTTGCTAATCGTATATATCCAATAATGAAATTGTTGTTTGTGGAGCTCATTAGAGGTTAGTTAATTCCCATTTCCCAATTTCTCCTGATATGATATATCAAGAAATTTACTGGGTATAAATTAGGCAGTTAATTTGGTATATTGAGCTGATTTAAGTAAGATTTTGTTGTTAAGGTTTCATAACTAATTATTGCTTCATTAGTCTCAAGCTTTCTAGTATTTTTCTAATTTACTACTCGCTCAAGATTGTCACATTTTGACTTTTGTTAGTCAAACATTACAAAATTTGGTCATGAATTCCCATTAAATGATAAGAAATAATATAGTGGACCTTGTTAGATTCGTCTGAATATATATTTTTGAAATATTAATTTTTTATAATTTTTTCGCATGTAAATAATAGATATTTATGTTTTAATTCGTGTTTTGTTGACCACCAAAAGTCAAAGTGTGACAATCTTGTAGGGACGGAGGGAGAAATTTGTTAGTATTTTTAGTGTGATCATATTTACTAAGGAGCACAGTTACTTGAGTTGTTAATTTGCCGAGGACAGCAATGGAAAGGCAGAATGAATTTGGATCAAGAAGTAGTATTAAGTATTAATTCGTCGTCGCGAAATGCATTTGAAAAAGTTCGGTTATGAATGTAATTTACGAGGGGTGACCTGTGATCTTATCAATTAGTTCAGATTGTATTAATATTGCAATGTGGGACTGAGTTTCTTCACAAAAAGTGATGGAGAAATCAGTTGTACTCATGATCTCGCACTCGCTAAGGGCGTGGTGATGTGATCACAGTGAAAAATTGGACAGCAGGTGCACCATAATACATTAATGAGATGTTAACTATGACCCCAATTAGCTGTTCTTGTGCTGGTGGAAGAAATATTTGCGTGATCATACTAGGTATAATCCGAATTCAGCCATCGTAATAGCATCATACATGTCACTCTTTGCCTTGTACTTACGTTATTTATTATGAGAGACTTGTTTTCTGCATTTGTCATCATTAGGATACCTTCTCATTGAAGGATAAGCCTTACATGGATAGAGATAAGCACTGAAGTGTTGACAAAGTGTACGATGAGACTAGATTACGCATTTTTAACCCCCTGATACATGTAGGAAATGTGGGTGATCCAATAACTTTATCTACATCAATCTAGACTTGTTCGTTTACAGGTGTAGTTTTGGGCGTGTTGACCACATATTTTGGTGTAACTGGTCAAGTCAGAGAATTTGAGAATAAAACTAAAAGAAGGGAAAAAATGAAACAAAATAATCAGATCGGTAATTGAAGCATTTTTAGTTTCTGCATTAGTTAAGCTGGAGCGCTAATTCTTCGGACACCTTATGCTGCTTCTTGTCCAGTCTGTCTATAACATTTTGGGGCGAATTTTTTTTATAGTATGCCACGGGTCATGAACTGTTGCAGTATACTCCCCGTGCATGGATGAATGCCTGTAAAAAGAGCTAGCTTAGAATAAAGTCATTCTCCGTAGACTAGTTTAGTTTTGTTTGGCTAATGGATATAGAATACTTATTACCTCTTCTGCAAATGAGAACAATGATATTAAATCAGTATTTCATCAATAATATTAAGGGCCAGTGAAAATAAAGGTTGGAGCCTGGTATCTTTTCAATTCATGAAGGAATATTAGCATTCGTCAGATTACTACATTTTCTGGAAGCTTTCCTTTCTGATTTGACTTATTTAATTCATTTTAATAATAATTTGTGCATTTGTTTATATCATTAAGTACACAGCATGCAATAGGGCCTGAAAAGTTGTAAACAAATTTCATGCAAGAGCAAGAGACTACCCGTGCTCAACTCTTCAGTTCCCTAAATTCTTGAGTTTGAATATATCACTTTGATAATCTTTCATTTCTGATATGCATTCTCTACTATCGAACTTGATAAATGATGATACCAAACATCTATTTTTTTCAATATATGAATTCTCGTCTTCTATGAGCAGAACGTCCACAGTTATCCGAAATCAACTATTGGAATTCTGGAGGGATTATCTTGTTCGAGTGTTTGCCAATATGACTCAAACTCATGCGTGAATGATTTCCTGTCAAGCATTTTTTTGGATCATCACCTTGATATTAGTTTATAGAGGTCATAGGCAAAAGTTGATCATCTTCCAAATGAAGCTTCAAATTCACAGTCAACCTATGCTTCTTGATTTTCTTAGACGACATTCTAGAAGGAGACCTTATAGACAGAAGCGACAATATCAAGTTCTGGGGACTGTAAGTCTGCGACATGATTCCATTGTCATCAAATAAGAGAGGCAAAAGACTTGAGAGACTACAAGAGCTGAGAGAGCAAACAATTATAAGATGAACAGTTTCAAACTGAAGAACATGTAGCATTGGTCGAGAGCAATCAAACAGATGCATAGAGAATAGATATTGACTCCACCACAATCAATTGCTAAGGTTCATTTCTGTCTCCTTTTTAATTGTTCAGGATTGATCATGATTTATAACTTGGGGAATGTCCAGCAAGATATTTCATTCACATATATGTCTTCCTTGTTTCTTGTAGCCATATATTATATGAGTTTGGAGGAGAACAGACTATTGTTCCATAGCATTTGTAAGGCATCCACAGATTATACTCGCACTTCAAATGTTCACATCATTCTATTTCTGAAATGTGAATTTTCAAGTAATTATAATATGTACAATTGTACTACTATTTGCATATACTAAATGACATCTGCAGAAGCATTCATGCATGGATCATTTTTCAAAATCTGAATAGTGAAGGCCAACATTTATTGTCCAAATTTCTTTCTATATCTGTCATCTGCAATATGTAATTGTTAATACATTCTTTTTGTCTATTAAAGGCTTGACTTGAATAAACTTCAGTGGTTAGTCAACATCTTTAGAATTAAATGAAAGATTGGTTTCAACATTTTTGGTATTCTTATAATGCTCTTCTGACTGTAACCAATGCATATTATACTTTTAATAGAATTCTATTTCAATAAAGATGTGATTTAACTAAATTAATATCTATATTTATTGAAAAAATATTTTATCAGGAAAGTATTCAGTGGGTAGACCATAGTAATTAAAGTCTGCATACAGTGAACTGCATTATTTATATGATTTCAATTGTGTTTTATACTCATCATCTTTCAAAAGTAACTTTCCTAATATAAATTTCCGGGATATATAATTAATAAATAGTTTAGAGTAAATGAGGTATTAAATTTGGCTACTGTACAAATATTGTAAAAGTAGTTATATGACTCATAAGAGGCTGCATGGTGTTTTAAGACGCCCTTGAAATCTGTAAAAGAATATTAAATTTTCGGAGTTATCTAGAAAAAACACATTCGTCATTTATTTTGACATTTTTCGAAAAATATACATAAGATTATCTAAATTTAGAATAAACGATGTTGAAAATGTTCACCACCAACTGGAGTTTTCATTATAAAAGGTGGACCTTTGTGTTCATTTCTCCAACAAAACCAACCTGAAATCCCTAATTTTCATATTTTCATGAATTTGTGACATTTCAAATTGGTGGACATCGACCGAATGCAAGTGGAATCAACATCTTGGTTTTACTTCTCTGCAAGAAACTTCATCAATAGGAGCTGAAAAGAGGTAACACAAACTAATATTAGCTGAATAAATCTATTTTAGTTATTGCTTTTGTCTAGTTAGAGTTTAGACATGCATGTTTAGCTTTTTTTGGTTGTTTCAAATGTATGTAGAAAGGTTGTTCAATAGCTTTCTTTTATGTGTGATTGCAGGTGGTTGTTTGTTTATTGTTTAAGATGTATGTATATATAAGCAATCCTTTGTGTTATTTGTTATATTATTAGTCGATGTAGTTATCATGTTTGTGTTTTATTGTTGATTTTTAGTGATGAACTCTTGATCATATACAACCCTAGGACAAACCTTCATTGTATGTCTCTCCCTTTCGGCCTTTCATAAATTTATTGTGGAAAATTGTGATCTTCTGAACGGTCACATTCCTTTGCTGAAACAGGAATGTGTAAATGCCAAAGAGGGCCTGTCTAATCTCTAGAGATAATGAGAAGACAGGGGGCCCCTTGAAACAGCCTCCTTTCTTGCTTTTGCTGTCTTTGTGTCCATGTGTTCTTCAGTTATCTAGTTGAGACTCTCTTTTTTTTATAGTTGAAACTCTATTTATTTGAGAAACATGATACTATATTGTCACATTTTAAAGTTTTTCTCTCCAGCAAACTATTAAGGTATTTCCTAGATATGGTTGAATTAACTGATCCCATATCCATAATCCATCCACTAGATCTTCTGCATCCTTCAATTATTAAAACTAAAATGAAAGAGCAGAATGTGGTATGTTAGTGCTTTAGTTAATCTTATCTAGCTTCATATTCATGTTTTTGCATATATAGCTCAATGGTTCGAAGGATGTATGCAACTTAGAGTCTGTCAATCCTTCCTTAGAGTCCCATTGTTATGACTTATGATAACTCCATGTTCTGCATATCATTGTTGTTGTTGAAGTTACATTGACCAGTACTAATTATTTAAGTGGTGTATAGATAGAAAGACATGTATATACATAAATCTGGCCATTTTGCGTTCTTGAAAATTGTTGTTTAATGTCTGATTTTTTCTGTTCTGCGGATCTTTTTGGTGCCAATTCTATATTCTGCATTGTGATGCTTACTTAAATGTTCTGATAAATTAAATATGGATAATTTATCTTCATTGAAGATCCGGGAAAAGTTTCATTTCTTTACTATTCTGCATTGTGATGCTTACTTATATATCAAATAAAGTATACACTTACCACAAAATTGGCTAATTTGTCGAATGTGTGCTCATCTATGGGTAGAGATTCCGTACCTTATGTAATCTTAACATGAATTGATGTGTTCTAGGGTGTGCAAGACTTTTATATTCATATGCAGCATTATTATGAGAATTGGCAAATAAATAACTAGTGGTAGTGAAGAGAAATGGCATCTAAGGAAGATGCGGCTACTCGGGCTATGGTAATTGCTGAGAAACAGTTGATGGAGAATAATATCAATGAAGCTAAAATACATGCTTCAATGGCGCTAAACTATTGTCCTGAACTTGATGGCCTATCCCAGCTCATTAAGGTTATTGATGTGCATATAACATATGCCAAAACGATTTGTGGAGAAGTTGACTGGTACGGGGTGCTGGGTGTCGATCGCTGTTCTGATTATGAAATTATAAGAAAAGAGTTCTTGAAGCTGGCTCGTGTTCTCCATCCGGACAAGAACAAAGCAAGTTATGCAGAGGGTGCCTTTAAAATTATATCCCAAGCATGGTCTATTCTATCTGATAAAGCTAGGCGTGAAACATATAATCAAAGGCTGGGGCGACTTAAAGAAGCAATGAGGATACCACCACCCATGCCAACTAAAACGAATGGTGTCCATGTTAATGCAGGAGACTCGTCTAGTTCAAGATATGCTAATTCTTCCTCTAATCCATCCGAGTCTAAATCATTATGGACTACATGCAGGTTGTGCAAGACATACTTTGAGTATAAAATCATCTACTTTAATCAACTTCTACATTGCAAAAAGTGTGGGGAGCCGTTTTTTGCAGTTTTACAGCCTCCCCCTCTAGAAAATGACAGGAAATCATTGAAGTCCCTCTCCTCCCTTCAGCATCCGCCTCATCATAGCAATGCATCTTCTGTTCCCTCAAATTTAAGAGGTAACTACCTTCTGACTGCAAAGACTGGAAAAGGAGGTATTTCTGGTAATTGTCCAACTGATGCAAAGGAACTCCGATCAGGTCTTACCAAGAAAGTAGCAGGACCAGCCAGTTCATCATCTCAGCCTTCAGGGAATATGAGCTTCCCGCCAGGATCTTCTATTGCATCGTTTGAGGATCCATCTGATTTTCCCCAGTCTTTTCGAAGTGCTTTTTCATGTTTTCCAGCTGCATGTAATATACCCTCCCATCCTGAGAGAGCATTATCTTCAGTTCTCACTATGGAAGCAACTAGTTTTTCAGGTTCTTACTCAACTAGTGAGGACATCCAAGTCGGTCCATTTTCCGTATCAGGGGGCGTCGAAACATCATCACGACCAGTTGTCTCATCATTTCAAGCTGCAGCTTGGGCTTCCAAGGACTATGAGAGAATATTTTCTTCAGTTCCAGTGAGTGGAACAACTGCTCTCTCTAGTGCTCAATCAAATGAGAAGGTCCATGCTACTTTATTGCAGTCTGAATACAGGCTCCCGCAAGTTTTATGCAATGTCGAGCAGGATATTAGCAAGACAGAAAATAAAGTGTCATGTATCAGCAGAGGAGAGTTGACAAAGAAGAGACAAGCGGATGAATGCATTGTGTTATCTAAGGGACGAGCAGGAATGGCAAACAAAAAGGCATTAGGAAGGCAGAAATTTAGACGGGGAAATCACTGTACTGATATGAACAATAATTTGGGTGCAAACCGCATTTTGGTTCATGAACGTGGTAAATTGAGGAAAACATTAAACTTAACACAGTTGCAATTGCGAAGAATCCTTGTTCAGAAGGCTAAAAGTGATTTACATAAGAAGCTAAATGAGTGGAGTATGCCTTCTCCTTCATTACCTCTGCCTAAACGTGATCTGAAAAAGCATGATTCTACAGATACAGCAGAAGGATCTGATGCTGCAAGTGCGCAAAACACTAATAAGGTGGATGAAGTTATTCAGAATGTCAAAGACACATGCCTTGCTCAAACATTCTCAGTAGCCATTTCTTCTGAAAACATGGACACAGATACTAAGGACTTCGTAACAATGGATGTCCCAGATTCAGACTTCCATGATTTTGACCAGCAAAGAATCGAGGAGATGTTTTCTGAAGGCCAGATTTGGGCATTATATGACGATGATGATGGAATGCCCCGCTTTTATGCTCTTATAACCTCCATTAAATCTGTAAGGCCATTTAAAATTCAAATTAACAGGTTGAACTCCAAGTCCAACACAGAAATTGGTCCAACAGAGTGGATTACTTCTGGATATACCAAAACTATCGGGGACTTCAGGATTGGAAAGCATGTAGTTTCTAATGCACTTAGCGCTTTCTCCCATATGGTTAAGCCGAAAAGGTTTCCGAGAGGGGTTGTCCGAATATATCCAGGGAAGGGAGAAACATGGGCTCTATATAGAAACTGGTCATCTAGCTGGAATGAGCTCACACCGGAAGAAGAAGTCCACCAGTATGATATTGTGTTAGTCCTGGATGACTACAATGAGCAACAAGGTGTCCTTGTTGCCCCTCTAGTCAAGGTTGCTGGATTCAGGTCAGAAACATACTACCATGGATGTCGATTAAAACCCAATTTCAGATAGTGTTTGCACTCCACTCTTGTGTCAACTCATGAAGCGCCTCCCTGTTATCACAGGGGTAAGGCTGCGTACTATCCAGTCCCCCTTACCCTGCTTAGTTAGGACTTAGGAGCCTCTTCAAAGCCATTGTGGCATGTTGATGTATAAACAACATGATAATAATCGATGTTTTTTTATTTCAGGTCTGTATTTCGTCAGTATGACTCCAGAAGTATCCAGACTATACAAAAAGCAGAACTGTTTCGTTTCTCTCATCAGGTTCCATCATACACGTTAACTGGAGAGGAAGCTCAAAATGCTCCAAAAGGTTGCATGGAACTGGATCCTGCAGCCATGCCATTGGAATTGCTTAAAGTGATACAGGTGGATGTAGTTCAAGAGGATGGCAATGCTGACAGTACTGGAAAACCTGAAGACGAGTACTACAGTAATCATCCTAAAAGATTCATGTTCAAATACTCAAGGAGAAGGAAAAACAGGCATACTCAAAGTTCCGACAACTAAAGGAAGGACAAGACTTTAAAGATTTGATCCTCAGCTTCTGCACTAATGTTTGTTTTATAGTATGCTGCATAGTTATAAAACACAACTCTTTATGTTAGTATCCTTAAATGTTTGAAGATTTTTTCTTTTGCAAGGAACCGTTTAGAAACGATATGCTGGAACTCTGCTTATAGAAGTTATGGAATCGTTACTTTTCGAATGCCCCCATGAATACTATCATTGCTTTATGAACATGTTCGATATTTTGCTTGTTGTTTGAGCAAAGCTGGATCTTAACAGGGGACCAAGAGGGGCATGGGCATGGCACCCTCTCGATTTTGAAGAATTTACATCATTTCTTACAAATTCTACTTTGTTTAAACACAATATAGCACCTCCCTCCTTTCGAATTGATAATATTTCATTTAAATAGGTTTAATATTAATTCGACATTCGTTGTTGCAGTACTTCACCATGAATCTCTTGAATGTCTCACAATGCGTCAGCTAAGCATGTCTCATGAATCAAGAAACTAACCATCTAACCGTGATTTAATATCCTCACAAACTATCAGATCGAGATGTATGACTCGTAAGGACTTTCCCGATCTTTTTGGATTCCAAATATATTAAAATTTTCTAATGACTGTTGGGTTAAATTACACTGGAACTCAACATTTGGAGTCGATCCTTTTGGACCGGCCGGAAGGACAAACTCACAAACCTTATGAAGGCATGCTCTAGGTGGGCTTTAATGATTTTACATGGCAAACGGATCGCACACAGGTCCTACAGGAGTCCATGCTTATCTGGTCGGTCGGGTCATGGAGACTAGGTATAAATCATATAATCCCTTTGAGTTTTTTAGTTGACAAGATAGATGTTTTCACGTTAATTAAGAAATAACTAATAACAGGTGACACTTTATATATATATACATATATATAATCCTAATTAGTGAATTAAACAATAATTTAATGAATGTATTGATTAGAAGCTTTTATTATTATTGCTCATTAAATAAAGTCTTACAAGGCAAATCGATCAAATATTTTATTGAAATCCCAAAAATAACAAGTATCTCAATACAAATTTTCTTTTGTTGGAGGACAACTAAAAAAACTCGGAGATAGTAATAAATATCTAACCATAATATTTGAAAAAGAGAACTAAGGACATCTTAATAGAATGCTATATACATGATACTATAACCTCATCATATTCAAGTCAACTCAATTCATTAATTTTAGTGTTGTATGAAGAAAAATCAACCCAATCTATTGAAAAATCAGTGCTTTCATGGTTTTTCCCATTGTTTTCATCCTAGAGGTTAGCTAGAGAACAGTATTTATATAATTAATATGTACATTGAAAAGGTGATATAACATGTAAAATAAAGTTGCATCATTGACTTATTGATCATACTTTTCCATGTAAATTGAAAATAGAGAAGTAATAATAATTAAACATGAATAAACACAATACATAACATAAGTAGAAATAAATTTATTGTACCATTTTTTCGTACCCATACGTGTTAGTTTGTTTCCATGTTATAATGCTACAGAGAAATATTGTATTTATTGAGGCATTTTGACAAAACTGGACAACTATTTTGGGACACTTTTTTGGGTACTGTTTGAAGTATATTTTAGTAGGTGAAAAAAGATAATTAGTTCCCTCACGGAAGTGAGTGCCTTTATTTCAGGTTTCGTCCCTATTAATTGTCAGAATTATTTGGACAAATTTTAAACATTATTTGCATTTTGGTCCCCACTGTAGAATTCTGTGAAATAACTAAAGTGACCCGAATTTAGTAAATTTGCCTGGTGTCATGTCTCATGTTTGTCCCAAATTGATTGCTAAATCAGTTGATTTAATTCGTAAGAGTTCTATACTATAATTGAAGATTCATAAATTATAATGACAAAATATATATCTACTTAATTTATTAACACTGTAAATTATATAAATATATTCAGTAATATGTACTTATATATTCCTAAAGAATTAATTGAGTTTATTTTTTTGCGTAATCAAACTCTATATATATATCTGAATTGATTCACGTAACATTGAATTGAATTGAAATTGTAATTGACAATATATAGTAAAGAATGGTGAAGATACCAGTTTAAATATATTCCACAAAATGTAATATGGTATATTGTGAAATGTGTGTTTGAGGTAGAGTTTATTGGTTTTTGATTTTTTCACTCCATCAATTTATAGTTACACTCCACTTTTAGTATTAAATTACATTTATGTCCTTACTATCAATTCATATATATTTATTATGCAACTTTTCATAATGTATATAAGGGTTAAAAATGAAAATGTGGAGTGTGGTTAGTAATAAATGGAGTGGAAAAATCAAAGCCCTTAAGAAATCATCACATTAAAAATGTAGAGACAAAAATATCTAATTAAATATCAATCATAGTATTAAAATATCACTTAAACTCTTAATCTAACGGCTCAGATGGTAATGAGCACCATGCTCACAAGTAGTGCTGTTAAAGGACCGGGTAATTCGTAACCCGCTCGTTACTCGACTCGTAAAACTCGGGTCCGTTACCCGCTCGTATCCTTATCGAGCGATACTCGAGTAATTTTTTTTACTCGATACCCGAATCGAAAAACCCGGGTCCGCTCGATTACTCGCTCGTTTATTTTTTATATTGTATATTTATATGTAATATATGTTATACTTTAATTATATTGAACTTCAAATGACCAATATCAAATTAGTATTGAAAAGAATTCTCAGATTTGCATAAAACAATTAAATATCTTTGAAGAGAACCCCAAAAATAAAAAATTTAGATAGAAATTTGGGGGTAACCCGGAACCCGCTCGTCGCCCGGCTAATAAAACCCGACTCGGTACCCGCTCGTGTCCTTATCGAGCGATACGAGGGTAATACATTTGCTACCCGACTCGTTATAACCGGGTAATTACCCGGCTCGGTAAAATAAAAACCCGTCCGGGTAACCCGTTACCCGCTCGAACCCGGTCCGTTAACAGCACTACTCACAAGACCTCCTAAGCATACAAGAAAATTTTCATAGCTCACATCTCTTTTGCTATTAGGCACATTCAAAATATATATATCCCTTCCAATAAAAACACATTGTTATTAGAGCTATTTTTTGATACATATTTCACTATAAATCAAAATGGCATCCATCCTTCCATTTGATCAAAGGCATCCGAGCTTTTTTATGAACGACCATTACATTCATGTATTACATACATAGGTTGTTTTTTAGTGCAGGACCGACATAATATAAAAGGATATATTATTGATATTAAACATAACCCTAATTCAGGTCTCTGGTTATGGGTTGTTCGGCCACTAACTTAACATTAACTTAACAAGGACTATGTACGCGTGGATAATTAGGATGACAATTTTATAATGATAATAGTAATAATACTACATATGTTATAAATTCTTTAAAATCTAAATTGAATTAACATACAATACAAGTTAATCTAACACCAACTATTTATTACTAGTAGCTAACAGTTGAAGTAAAATGAGTGAAGTTGATACAATATATATATAAGGTAAGTAATGAATGTGACTTTTGACCTTACATGGGTACGCATGTAAAGTGATATATGTTGAAGGAAGTATTTGCAATAAAGAGGAAAGGTCAGAAAGAAGGAAATGAAAGTAAATGAAGTTCACTTATTAATAAAATAATAATAATAATAATACTGAAAAAAATGAATGGAATCATCTTCCCCATAAGATATTTATGAGGAATATACATATAAGGTTATGAATTTATTGAGTTTTTGCTTTATTGCTACGCATGTGAAGTCATAGAGGTTGGAGGAAATGTTATCAACAAAGAGGAAATAATTCAAGTACAAATAATAAAGTGTTCCAATTCATTTGTCTAATATGTCTCACTTCATTAATGAACTCGTCCTTGTATTAGGAATTCCAATTCAATGATGCCACCAAAAGACTACCATGCCATGCATAGGTTCAATAATACTTGGGAAGTGTAACTTCGACAACGCTCCATATTTTAGCTTCACTTAGACGACTCTCCATGCATGCAAACGTCGTCTAAGTATACATGCAGAGTCGCCTAAGTGATATGCATACCAAAATGTCTCGACTGCATATATCTTCTAGTCGTTGGACCTAACTCCAGCTCAACATGATTCCATAGGTGAACCTGGAAAAGGATCATTATAACGAGGATTAAACATCAACCTTAGAAATTGGGGTTTGATTGTGGCAACATTTTGATCGGCTCTTGTATTAGGTTTGAAGTTTAAAGGTTGGGAGTAGTGTGTTTACTGTAGAGTAGTCTAAGTGGTTTATCAAAAATAGAAATGAGTTGACAAATTGATGGGCATTAGCTGCAGGTGCCAAATCTGCACTTCGTTACTGATACGAATTCAACTACTCACTAAATCCAAAGCTCTATTAATGTTGCATGTACAGTTTCCACCTAAGTCATCAACAGGAGAGCTGACTAGCTAGCTAGCTTCTATTAATTTTTTACCAAATTAAAACACCTTCTAAAAAATATTCAATGTTTCTTCAACTATTAAACTAGCATCTTATTACTCTTAGTATATGGAGTAGTATGAATGACTATCCAACCGTCATATTAACGGTCTTCACACACTCCTGTCTTGGAGTATACGAATGAGGTAAATCATCAATTACGTGAGGGCTATAGTATATACACATATATCATTAGAGCAATAACATGAGTACGTGAACTCGTATCAAAATCAAACCTATCATAATGAAGAAGAAATCAAATATAAAAGCACTTCTATATTATCAAGGGTATGGAAGAATGGTCAAGTACTCAAGTTAGTGAAGTCATGAACCTTTGATATCAAGTTCACTAGTTTGGCTTTTCGAATCACATTTTTTTTATGAGTCTTTTACAAGAAGAATGGTCAAATTAATAGAGTTCTGAACCTTCAATATCAAGCTCATTAGTTGAATTTTCAAACCACACTTTTGTGATCGAATCTGTCACAAAAAACGTATCTTGTATATAGATTTACTTGATCGAAATAATTTGTAGATAACTACCTCAATCATAGATCTACTCTTAGACACCGGATCCCCGTTACAAAAAGTTAAATTATTATATTATCACGGGCATGCAAGAATGGTCAAGTTAATAAAGTCGTGAACCTTAATTCGATATCAAGCTCATTGAGTTCAATTTTTAAGCCTTACTTTCTTGATTGAGCTCGTCACAACAAGCTTGTCTTGTATATATATCTACTTGATCGACATAATTTTTAGATTATTATTATCTCAATCATAGATCTACTCTCAGACAACGGGTCCCCGTTACAAAAAAGTTAAATTATTATTAAGAAAATTAGTGTTTGTATGGTGCCAAATGTAGATTAGACATACAAGTATACAAGGATGCTAGATAGATCTTATATAATATGATGATGAAGTTACTCGACAGGACCACATGCAGACCACATTACATATAACAACGTTCCACCAGAGGATTGAGAGACAGAGAGACTCTCTTTTAGTGCATCATACAAAAGACATCAATGATTAAAGAGTACCCCATCTTACGAGTACCATAACTTTCTACACCTCATACTACGTCGTCTAATTACATAACTGAACATGCATTGGGATTCTCATCACTGAAGATCTGAGGTGGATGTGCATACATTTCTTGACCATATCTTTGAGGATAATATGCTTGCTGCTGGTAATACTGCTCTTGTTGCTGAGGCTGCTGATAGTAGTAGTAGTTTTGTGGAGGTGGTTGGTAGTAGTTTTGTGTTGGGTAGTGGAACGCCTCGTTCCTCCTCAACTCCACGAGCGACGACTCCTCTTGTGGTATCGCTTGAGGTTTCGGTGGTGGTGCATCGCTGTTAGGTGGTTGGGCTCCTGCACTATCGTCGTTTGGACCATCCCCTTCCTCCTTTTCTTTCTCCCCTTCCTCTGCTCCGCCTTTCGCTTCCCCCTCGGCCTTTTCACCCCCCTTTCCCTTATCCTCTTTCCCTCCCTTGTCTTCCTCCTCTTTCGCCTTCTCTTCTTCCTTCTTGTGTGGGTCGACTTTCACTATCTTGGCTTGCTTGCCTGTCTTCTTGTATATAAACTCAACCAGTGCTGGAGCCTCGACTGTACCTTCCACCTTCACTAACGAGCTCTTCAGATCCGCCTCAACACTTTCGACTCCTTCATCAACAAAATCAACGCACCGTACGAATTAAATCTTCGAAATATAGTATTTTACATAAGCGTTAACGTAGTAATATATCAACTTCAACATAGGTTAACACAAAATGTCCACTTTCTAAAATAACAGTACAATGAATAACATAAAACAAGAACAATGTGACCGACACATGTTGAATAAATTAATCTAGTAAAAGGAGTTTCATTTGACTAAAGAATTGAAATTAAAAAACATTCAACAGAATCTAGAGATCCAATTTAATTAATACTCTAGTATATTCTACTATAGTTTATTCGAAAGAAATAATGAATAGGATATAGTACTGAATCAAGAAGCTACCCTTTAACTAACATAGAGATTCGGAAAAAGAAAGGACAACCCACCACTCCATATACTTTAATTCCCCTTTTACATAAAAGGCTCATCAAAAGCATAATTATAACATTAACATATCAATATTTAATAATGAAAACCCATGATTATTTAATCAGTTGTATCGAAATTATGATTTGCAGTCTATTGTGTCAGTTTGAGGTATAGCCGGTGTGCACTCTACGAGTAGAGTTGCGGGTCCCCGTTACAAAAGTTGTATCAAAATTATGGGCACAAACCTTTGAGTCTGAGTATGCGTTTTCGAATTACTTGAGCACATGCCTCACAATGCATATGAACACCAACAATCACAGTCATCTTTTGAGCCTGCACAACAAACAACCAGACAAAGAACAAAACGCAATTTTCATGACTATCTCAAACCAAGAAACTAAATTCAAGTTATGTAACCACTGAAATTGAGGAACAAACACAATTTTCATGACCAACTAACTACAAATGAAACCAAGAATTCATTTTGTAATAAACACCCTTTTCTTGTATTGTTAGGACAAGGTAAATTAGGATAAGAGACACGACAACCGAATGATGTTACACTTTGCGTGACAGTCTGTTCTATTCAAATTGTTACATGAGAAAAAACATGTGTTACCTAACTTAGTGTATCGTCTTAAGAGAGTGTAACACAAAGTGTAACATAATATCTGTACTCGAATATAGAAAAAGGGATTAGGAATAACCTCCTCAGCTTTTGCTTCAATCTTGGGAACTTCTTTTTCCTCAACTGGTTTTTTGGGCTCCTCCGGTGGAGGTGGCGGCTTCGGAATAGGAGACAGAAGCTCCACTTTCCGGTTGCTCTTCTTCTGAACCCTTTCAAGAACCTTCAATGGATCTGCTTTGTCACCTTTGATAACCACCTTATGAGCCTTGCAATCAGTTTGAACTTCCTCAACCCCTATACCATATCACAAAAACATAAATCTTCGAAAAATGACCCGTCCCACATTGAATATGTAATCTACAACCAATTGATTTTAGTATAGCCCGACGCAGACAAAGGGTACATAAAAAAATCATGCATATGGGATTTTTATTACCTTCAAAGCCTTTAAGACACCTCTTGACTTTTCTTGCACAACCTTCACAATGCATGTAAATTTTCAGAACAATTTCTTGAGGTGGTGGTGGAGGTGGAGGAGGTGTTGCTGTTTCTTTGGGTGGTTCCTTTGCAGAATTATCATCTTCACCATTTTTTTCTTGTTTGTTTTCTTCAGTTTTCTTCTCAATTGCCTCAGTTTTTGGTGGCTCCTCTGTTTTTTCTTCAACTTTAGCTTGTTTTGGCTCCTCTGCTTTCTTTTGCTCCTAAACAAACACAACAACAACAAAATAAAAGATAAAAATATATTTATTCAACAAAAAAGATAATAAAGAATGAATTATTGAGTGTAAAAATGTTGAACCTCTCCCATAGTTTTTTGTTGTAGTTGTGTAGTGATCTAGAAAGAGAGAAATGGTGTTTTGAGGATAGAGATGAAATGAATAAATATAATTTGTTGATTTTGTATTTTAATTTTGGGAGTAAAAAGAAGAAGTGTTGGAACACAAGGACCTCCTTCTTTTGTCTGCCTTTCTTCTTATAAAACACTTTCACATTTCTGTGCCTTTCCCTTTTCTAGAAAATTGCATAAAACACCCTTGACTTTTGCTATTTTCAACTACTACCAAGTACCAATTAAATTATTTACATTTTTTGGTGGTAAATAAATGTTTATTGTTGTGATATACTAAAAAATAGTTATATAAAA
>QFAX02000310.1:0-45052 GCA_003412495.2 Echium plantagineum
CAATTATAGCACTTGAAGTTAATCAACACCTATAATCAATTGTTGTTCTGCTGCCAAAAGATTGAAGCCTAAAGGACAAATATAAGCAATAGTTGAGTTGAGGGACTTATTGGAAGCACAAAATACCACAAGAGTGCAATCAATCGACATTACTAAGCAAAAGACCTCTTACGAGATTGTATATCAGAAAAATAAAAATGGCAGTTTCATTATTACTAGAAAACAACACAGAAACTGCAACATGTCAATACTACTATACATACGCCATATTAGCCAAAAGATTCAAGCTGAAAGCAAAACGATAAGCAAGCAAGCTAGGCTCAAGTATAATGTATATTAATTACTAATTGTAACGACGTATGTTATATATATATATATATATATCAATTACGAACTGTTATGTACATAGCTTATAGATATCAACACGTTCGACATCCTAGGAACATTCTTTATGCTCGAATCCAGGTGACTGGAAGAATTGAATGGACATGGGAATGTAGAGATCACCCGTGATGAATAAATAGCAAAATATGAATATGAAATCCTAGCATGCTATCAGGAACATCATATATGCATTTTCATTCTTGAATCTTGACACAGAATGTTAAAGGCATCGCGAAAATGTAAGTCAGACATACCTTTATTTTCTTCAAAAAGTTGTGCTTATTTTCATCCTGATGCTCTATAAAAACGAATTGCACATCAAGATATCGGTGATTATCATGGAGAGATAGGAGGAATTTGTTGTTTATGATCACTCCATTAGAAACAATTGAAAATTTATCGATTGAATAACGCAAATGCTATATACGGTACCTATATACAGTACCCCAACTCTTATTCCCAAATTTACCCTTACAAAATTTCGGTATCAAATTTTTTTAATTCATTTGCAATTTATCACTCCCTCTCTAGAAGTGTGGGTCTCTTTTTTCGGTATCAAAGTTCAAGCTTTTTCACATAATCAATACTCCCTCCGTTCTCTTTTAGTTGTCATCCTAGCCTCAAAATCTTGTTTCTAAATACTTGTCATCCTAGCATCCCAATGCAAATTTTAATAATTTTTTCCTTTTCTAACCTTACCTAGAATTAATTGTGTATAGAAAGAAGGGAGATAAATGTTTAAATGCAACTAGAAAATAGAGCCTTCATTAATTGAACTATGACTATCAACATTAAACGAGAAAGAGTTCATAAAGGGTTGTATACTCCATCCTTATAATTATATACTCCAGGTCTTATAATTATATACACCAGAAGAGATTAAATTTTCTTCTTCCATTGTTTCTTCCTGGGACATTAAATTTTCTTCTATTCATTCTAGCGCGCAAGACAAATTAATGGTGAATTGTATGTAAACTAAGTATCAATTTATAAGTGTAATCTTTTTTCATTTTGGCTCCAATCTAGAATCGTGAAAAAAAAAATTCATGTTGGCTCCAATCTTTTTTCATTTTGGATCCAATCTAGAATCATTCAAAAAATTTCCTAAGTAAAACAGAACGTGTTGGCTTCAATCTAGGCAATAAAAGTGTTGATGTAACCTTGGAAAAAAAATGCAACTAATACTCTCTTTATTAACGTTGGGAAAAAATATGCAGCTAATATTCTCTTCATTAATGATGTGTTCAATCACTAAATTCTTGAATTAAGGATATATTAGTCAATTTATATGATTTCTTAATAGGCGTGTCCGAGGCTAGGATGACAACTAAAAGAGAACGGAAGGAGTATAACATATGTTCATATTCAAACAAAAACGTTTGTATTCATTAAATCTTTAACTAATTCAAGACAACAAATACTAATTAATCAAATATGATTACAACAACAAATGAACACAAACCAATAACAAAATAAATAAATAAATAAAAATAAAGAAAGAGCAAAAATGTCATATCTTTATTAGCAGAAATAGCATCAAATACTCCCTCCATACAAAAAAGATTGTTAGTTTGAAAATCGAAAGTCAAAATTAACAAAATTTATAGCTTTAGTAGACACAAACTTTTGATTTGAATCAAATCCACTATTTAATATCGAAGTATAAAATACGCCTCATGTTTATACCCGCACGAAATTGTGGTGGTTGATGAGTAGATGATGATTGTTTGAGCTTTGAGTTACCCATTCCAGATCTATAATATGGTGTTTTAGAGAGGTTTTTTAATAGATTGAAAGTTTAGAGAGAAAGAAAATTTGATAAATGAGATTGAAAGTTTTGTTCTCATCAATTTAAACGGGTATTTTAGTAAATTAATATGGAGTATTGTATTTAAATGTACCGTATTTAGCATTACCTTGAATAAAGGGAACATGATAAAGTTGCAATCTTTTCAAAAATGGTGTTGGATAATGAAAAAAGAAACAAAAAATTGAAATAACAAACACAAAAAATCAAACCGACACAAGCATATTCTACATTTCAACCTCCAAAAAAATATCAGGAAAAAAATCTCAAAACAAAAGCTCTAAAAATGGAATTAACGAACACAAAAATTGAACTTCCAAATCCTAAAATTTAAAACGACAAACCTATAGGAATCAAACCCTACAAACATAAAATCAACCAAAAACACAAAACAATACAATAGTTAAATTGCACAAAAGAAATCAAGTACGAAATCCACCAAAATCGAAGAAATGTAAAAATGGAAGACAACATATGAAAAGAAATTATGGCGATATTTTGGGCGTGGAGTTTCAGAGGCAGTTTGGGGGACGAAGGATGAGAGGGAAGGTCGGGTGTTGGGCGAGGATTCGTTATTGGAGGCTCCATATCAAAAGGCTAATAAGAGTTCAGATTCCAAATAATGGAAGACTTCTCGAGAGGTATTTTGCAAATATCCAAAGTACAACTCTTAAAAATAGAGTACAACTCATGGTGCAGCGCATATATTAGGACAAAGAGCTGAGCTGTTACACACTGAAACAGTAAAAAACTGTAGCAATTGGACAAAAATGCCCCTGACGAACAACGAGTTCGTCAATAGCCTTATAGCCGAACACGGCACCCGTCAATATTGCTAAGGACGTGTAAAGATTTCGGCCAAAAACAATCGTCCCTGCTGTTATGGACGAACTATGAGTTCGTCCATAAACTTTTGGACATTTTTTTAAAATGATATATTATGGATATTTGTTATTAATATTTAGTAATATGATTATTATTAGTAGTATTGATTATGTTATTGTTAATATTTGTTATTATAATGGTTAGACACATACTCCCTCCATCCCTTTTTGATAGGGGTGTTTGACTATGCACAAAGTTTTATGTGGATTTAAATTTGTGTCTTGTAATCACTTTCCCTCTATTATAACATATTGATTTTAGTCAAAAAAGGAATCAATAAAGGGATTTCTAAAAAAGGAAAGTTGCTCTATCATTTAGGGATGGAGGGAGTATTTATTTATTACTTTAAATATGAAGAACAATCATACTAATTGTTCTAATAATATTAATCATTCTAATTGTTCTAATAATATTAATCATACTAATTGTTCTACATATATTTGTAAATTCGATTATTCTATAGCTGGAACAATTTGATTATACTATAATATAAGAATATGATTTAAGAACATCATGAAATAACAAATAATAGAACTCAGTATTTGATACTTAATTATATAAGAGGTAATACTTATCTAATTACATATTTTGTAGTTATTAAAATTAGGTAAATGTGTAAAATGACACAAAAATTCGTGAAAGCATTGCGTTCAATATTTAGTATTAATACTTAATAATTAAGGAATTGTTTCATTAGTTATCCATTAATGTTTATTTGATTATCATTTATGAAAATAAGGTTAACTATTATAATGTTTATTTGTTATTATACTTATGCATTTCGGATAAAGTAGTTGAAAAATATCATTTGATAATCAAACCAAGTTTAGGTGTTGCATTTCATTATTATTTAAAAATAAAATTGGTTAGTTTTATATTATTGTTCATATATTTCTATATAACATTGCATATATACTATTTAAATATTTATACATGAAATAGAATAGTGTTTGGATGAAGATACTCAATTAGGATAGTAAGATAAATTGTAAAATATAATAAATAAAAATAATAGAAGTAATTCAAGTATACTTAAGTATTTTACTATCCAAAATATATGCATTGTGGGGTGAAAAAATAAGTAATATTAGTACATGTATATAATACCTAAATCTTTTCTTTTAGTACGAGATATAAAGTTTACAATGTTAAGCCAAACTTTAGACCAAATAAAAAGTTGTTTTTAATACAGTATATGAATTGTTTTTAATTTAAAAAAAGATTATACTATCATTGTTGTTTTCTTATTAATTACTTTTCATATCAATTGTTTTTAGGCTTATTTTCTTTTGGCCCCGTGAAGTATTGAGACGCTTTCAATTTACCCCCTGAATGATTTATCCTTTCAATTTACCCCCTGAACGATTTATCTTTTCAATTTACCCCCTATTTGTTTCGTTCCGCCCCTGAAGAATTTTTTTCGCCAAAAAAGTGAATTAAGGTAAGGGCAAAATCGGAAATGCAAATGTAATTAGATTTTGAGGCAAAATTTATAATAATTAAAAATGCGGGTTCACTAATAAAATTCAAAAAAATATTTTTCCTTAATAAATAATTAAAAAATCCCCCTCCTTCTTCCCCACCCCACCCCTACCCAACCCCCCCGACCCCTCATTCATCTTCCCCGTAACTCCCCCCCCCCCCCCAAACCCCCCAACCCCTCATTCATCTTCCCATAACCACTTTGTGAATTGTACTCTTCATTTGAGCCAGAAGCAAACCCAAGATGCTGCTTACCATTTGAATGTAATAGCTCACTACTTAATTCATGTCCAGCTTGACCCAATGAAACTATCTATGTAACGCCCCGCCCCCTCCAACCGGGTCGGAACGTTATTTGATTTGATTGACTGACCTCACAAACCACCACGGGTCTTTCCAGCACGTTTTGTCCTCACTCACGTGCTCACTAGGACACTTCCCAGTGGGTCACCCATCCTAGAAATGCCCCAGGTCAAGCACGCTTAACCTTGGAGTTCTTCTGAGTTGGGCTACCGAAAAGAAGATGCATCTTGATGGTATGAGTAGTACCAATTAAATCATATCAAACATATCACATCCCCCACTCTGGGCCGGGTATTACAATCTCCCCCACTTAAACACTCAACGTCCTCGTTGAGCCCATTCACATCCACATCCAGGACCGTACCATCCTTGTGAGACTCATCTCACAATTCCGGATGGCTCCGCTCTGATACCATTTGTAACGCCCCGCCCCCTCCAACCGGGTCGGAACGTTATTTGATTTGATTGACTGACCTCACAAACCACCACGGGTCTTTCCAGCACGTTTTGTCCTCACTCACGTGCTCACTAGGACACTTCCCAGTGGGTCACCCATCCTAGAAATGCCCCAGGTCAAGCACGCTTAACCTTGGAGTTCTTCTGAGTTGGGCTACCGAAAAGAAGATGCATCTTGATGGTATGAGTAGTACCAATTAAATCATATCAAACATATCACATCCCCCACTCTGGGCCGGGTATTACAATCTACACATTAGGAAACATCAAAATCTACTTAATTCATGTCCACGGATAGGGAAGATGAATGAGGGGCGTGGGGGGTTGGGTAGGGGTGGGGTGGGGAAGAAGTAGGGGGATTTTTTAAAATTATTTATTAAGGAAAAATATTTTTTTGAATTTTATTAGTGAATCCGCATCTTTAATTATTACAAATTTTGCCTCAAAATCTAATTATATGTGCATTTCCGATTTTGCCCTTACCTCAATTCACTTTTTTGGCGAAAAAAATACTTCAGGGGGCGGAATGAAAAAAATAGGGGGTAAATTGAAAAGATAAATCGTTCAGGGGTATATTGAAAAGATAAATCGTTCAGGGGTATATTGAAAAGATAAATCATTCAGGGGGTAAATTGAAAGCGTCTCAATACTTCAAGGGGCCAAAAGAAAATAAGCCTTGTTTTTAATATTATTAGTATGTAATAATAATAATTATTATATTATACATAATAATATTATTGACAAGTATTAGTATTACGTACTGATATACTAAATCATAGTATTCATTGTTGGAATTATGAGATGTTTGACACGTCATAATTAGTGCCCATTGAACAATTTGATTGTTCGAAGTGATTACTTATTTAAGGTTAAGTTCATACGTATATTATTTGTTTGACAATAATATACGAGCTGGGAATGAATTCGAAATACATTAGGGGTCTTGATGGTTTTACTAGGACCCGCTCATGATTTATATGATAGTAAAATACTTGTCGATATTTTATTAACATATGGCTAATGTTATTTCGATCCTAGAAGGTCACACACAAACAATGCGCTTGATTTTCAATACGATTGAAACTTCCGGGTTAAAAGTGTAAACGTCAAAGAATAAAGGGGAGGAAATTCCAAAGTGGAATTTCCACCCCATTAACCGTCCAAAAATGATGCATAAGAATGCATTTGACTTTTTGAATTCAAATGCACTAATGCTAGTCTTGAATGGGAGCTTGAAAAAGGGGGAGGTTACATATGGATGTTAATGTGATTAACACCATATTAAGACCACATTTGATGACAATGTTTTTCATCCTTTTGCACACTTTGTAAGACAAGAAAAAAAAAGCAAAAAAATACTCCCTCCTTCCTCTAGTTTTTGGCCGAAAATATACACACAAACCAAGAGAAGAAATCGTTTTTCTCTTGGTTCATTCTTGACATATACGCTTCAAGCTCTAGTTGCTTCAAGGGAGGAATCAATCACGCATTGGTGTGGACTAACTAGAGAGAGGAACGGACGTTGCTCTTCCGCTACGCACTCGATCACGCTTCAAGAGGTATACTCGAAACTCGTAGTTAAATGTGAATTTAGAACTTTGTATTCGATCGTTTATACGTTTTTGTATAATTTGATATGCAAAACATGTATAAAATCCCAACAGTGGCATCAGAGCCTGGTACATATGTTCTAATTCACTTTAAATGTCTTGAAATTTGATTTCATGAATTATAATATCATATGTGTATGTTTTGATATCATCAATTGAGGTTGTTGTGCATTATGTGTATTGTGCAATTATGTAATTGTTAAGGCCTGTAAATATTTTTCTAAAATTCTGTAAAAATATGTTTCCAACAGTAGACAAAATTTCGAGACCACTGTAATTTTTCTGGAATTGTTTCGATTTGTTAAGTGCTCGAAATAAATGTTTGAAACAGCCATATGTTCATCCGAACGGATTTGATATACCTTTCGTTTGAACAGTTTTAAGTGCTGTATATATTTTTATAGAATTCTGGAAAAATATTATTCAAACAGTACATTGAATTTTGAGTTCACTGTAATTTTTCTGGAATTGTTTCGATTTGTTAAGTGCTCGAAATAAATGTTTGAAACAGCCATATGTTCATTCGAACGGATTTGATATACCCTTCGTTTGAACAGTTTTAAAGGCTGTATATATTTTTATAAAATTCTGGAAAAATATAAATAAAATATTAGAGTCAATTTCGAGTTTACTGAAATTTTTCTGGAATTTTTTGGATTTCTTAAGTGCTCGAAATTGACATTTGAACAGTCATATGTTCACCCGAACGGATTTGATATACCATTCGGTTGAACAGTGTTTTAACGGCTGTATATATTTTTCTAAAATTCTGAAAAAATATAAATCAAATACTAGAATGATTTTCGAGTCTACTGTAATTTTTCTGGATTTATTTGGATTTATTAAGTGCTCGAAAATGATTTTTGAATAGCCATGTGTTCATCCGAAAAGTTCGGAACACTATTCGGATGAACAGTGTTTTTCGGATGAACAGTGATTCCGATTTCACTGTTCACGAAACACTGTTCACGACTGTTCACATAATTAAAATGGTCCTAAAATTGTTTTGGATTTTGTTTTATTAATTATTGTGAATATTTTGGCTATTCTAGTATTTTGACTTTCGATTGTCAGAAGAAAATTAATTAAATTATTATAACTTGTATGATAATTTGATTAGATTTTAATGTTACAATATTTTAATTAATAGCACTAATATGATTAGTTGTTAATTTTATTTATATTGGTTATAAATAATATTAAATGCTTATTAATTAAAATTAAAGGCCTTAATTAATTATGTAAAACCTATGAGTTATTGATTTGGTTGTTACATTTGATGTACAATTTATTACATATATGTGTTATAATTGTGTGTACCTTATTTGACATCCTTACATGTTTTAATTGACTTAATTCATGTATTATATATATTTTGATATATTGGATGTTTTATTTTCATTGTGAATGAATGTTGGGATAAGTGATATGATCTGGTTTTTGAAATACAGTCTGCGTACTGTCTTTTATATGACGACTTGTGTCAAAAAGAAATATAGCCTGCGTGCTATTTTATGACGACTTGTGTCACTTTTATTTTATTATTTATTACATTGACCTGCGTGTCAATTATTTATCACCACGTGTGATTGTAATCAATAGAAGACGAAGCCACCGAAGGAACTGAAGGAGGACTGAAGACTTAGTTTAGAATTAAGTCTAGTTTTCTTTTCGGTTTTTAGATCATATCACTAATCCCATTTATTTGCGTTATAATTCTTAATTTTCATGCTCATATGATATATATTCTTGCTTGAGTGAATGTATATATGCATGTATGATCATGATTATATATTTATAACTAATCCTACCTTAAGTCAAGTAATTTGCCATACCTGACCCTAAAGTCGGAATAAGACATACGTATGCATGGACCTGCCAGATTGGCAGACATGACATGTCCTATGACTTGATCCCGATGGAATAATCGAATGATTTCCGATTCAGAATCGGGCTTCGATTGTTCATTCTGACTTTCGTCAATAGGCTCAGGTTACTTGAACAGTGATTCCCATAATCAGATTTGGGCATGTTGGCAAAAGTTGTCACCAATGCAATCTTGTAAGATTTTTGGTGACACCGAGAATTATGCCCGGCATAAATGGTGATCATTCACCTACTCACATGATTGGTAGTCGAAATGTTGCGTGCTGCCGTTCGATTATTAATTATCTGAGTTCTCGGATACATTGTGTATTTTAGTAGGATTATGAACACATTGTATGAGTTCAAATATTTTGATATTTTGAATTATCACTATGACATGCTTATCTGAGTGATTTATTCGCTTTTTACCGCTGTAGTTATCATGTCTACGAACGATAAAAACTCTAAGTCTCTCCGCTCCGCTTTGGAGAAATGCAAACTTAATGGTGCTAATTTCCATGACTGGGCTCGCAACTTGAGAATTATTCTCAAGTCTGAGAGAACAGATTATGTGCTCACCACCAAACTTCCTGAGGTCGTTCCCACCGATGAGAATGAGTATTATGTCTATGAACAGCACATGAATGATGCTACAGATGTCCAGTGCTTAATGTTGGCCAACATGGAATCGAATCTTCAGATTCAATTCGAAGAGGTCAACGCTTACGATATGTACCGCCAGCTGGAAAATTTGTTCCAGCGGGAGGCACGCAATGAGAGATACGATACTGTTTGTGCTCTTGTTGACTGTAAGCTAGGCAATGGACAGCCAGCAAGTCCCCATGTCATCAAGATGATAGGGCTGGTCGAAAGACTGGCCTCATTGGGGGCACCCGTCTCTAAGGAGATGTCTGTGGATATCATTCTTAGGTCGCTGCCTGATTCCTTCAGTGGTTTTGTGTTGAACTTTAACATGCACCAATATGACAAGACGTTGTCTGAGCTGCATGGTATGATCAACAATGCTGAACAAAACATTAAGAAGGCAAAAGGCACTTCTTCCTCTGTTCTGACCATTCAGAACAAGAAACAGTTCAAGAGGAAGAAAGGTGCCAAAGGCAAGACTAAGGTTGCCCCCCGTGCAACAGCTCCTACTCAAAAGGCATCCAAGAAGGATGCCAAAAGGGAAGACAAGTGTCATTATTGCGGAATAATTGGCCATTGGAAGAGAAACTGCAAGAAGTACCTGGCAGACAAGAAGAGTGGTTTGACCACTACTACTCCGCCAACAGGTATTCATGTTATAACTGATTTACCTTCTGATTCTAATTCTTGGGTGTTAGACACTGGATGTGGTACTCATATTTGTCGAAATATGCAGCACCTGCAGAATAGAAGGAAGCTCACAAGGGATGAAGTGGACCTACGAGTAGGCAATGGTGCAAAAGTTGTAGCTCTTGCTGTAGGAACACTGTCTTTAAATTTACCATCTGGATATTGTATTGTTTTGAATAATGTATTCTATGTTCCTACTTTATGTAGGAACATTATATCAATTTCCTTATTAAATTTGGATGGTTTTTCCGTTACTATTGATAAAAGTGGTTGTTTTATCTCTAAAAATGGAAATGTTTATTGTACTGCATCCCTGCAGAGTGGTCTCTATATCTTGGAAACAAGTATAGAAACTTATAACATCAGTATGAAAAGGAACAAGCCCAATGACTTGAACCCGACATACTTATGGCATTGCAGACTCGGTCATATAAGTGACAAACGCATTAAAGAGCTCCATGACAATGGAATTCTTACGTCATCTGGTTTTGAATCTTATGACAAATGCGAGTCAGTCTTTTAGGAAAGATGACCAAGTCACCTTTCACTGGTACGAGTGAAAGGGCAAGTGATTTATTGGGAATCATACATACTGATATATGTGGCCTAATGAACACGCCCGCTAGAGGAGGTTTTCCATACTTCATTACCTTCACCGATGACTTCAGCAGATATGGTTACGTATATCTGTTGAAACATAAGAGTGAAGCCTTTGAAAAGTTCAAAGAATTTCAGAAAGAAGTAGAAAACCAACTCGGCAGGACAATCAAGATTCTTCGCTCCGACAGGGGAGGAGAATACTTGAGCCATGACTTCTTGCAACACCTAAGAGAATGTGGTATTGTATCACAACTCACACCTGCTGGTACACCACAACACAATGGTGTCTCCGAAAGGAGAAATCGAACCTTATTAGATATGGTTCGATCAATGATGAGCACATCAGAACTCCCAACTAGTTTTTGGGGTTATGCATTGGAAACTGCCGCTTCCACACTAAACAAATGTCCAACCAAATCAGCACCTAAGACCCCACATGAGATGTGGTTTGGGACTCTTCCCAAACTAGGGTACTTGAGGATTTGGGGATCCGAGGCCTATGTTAAGAAAGTTAACAAAGATAAGCTTGGACCTAAATCCGACAAGTGTTACTTCATTGGTTATCCTAAGGAAACCAAGGGATATTACTTTTATCTCAAACCCGAAAATAAGATTTTCGTGGCTCGTAATGGAACTTTCCTTGAGAAAGAATACATTACAAAGAGATATAAGAGTAATGAGACTCTTGAAATTGTTCAAGAGGGTGATGTAGCAGGTACTAGTACCTTAGCTGAATCACCTCAGGAGGTGGACCCTTCTTATGAAGAAGACGTTCAACTCGATCCACGGGAAACCGTAGACGAGCCTGCTGATACTCAAAACATCCCTCGGAGATCCGAAAGGTCCCGTCAGGAACCCGATAGATGGTATGGGGAATTTTTCCTGATTGAAAGCGGGGAACCCTCAACTTATGAGGAAGCCATGAAACAACCTGATGCTGATGAATGGCTCCTAGCCATGCAATCCGAGATGGAATCAATGTACCATAATAAAGTATGGACATTGATTGATTTGCCGAGGGGTGATAGACCCATCGAATGCAAATGGGTATTTAAACGAAAGCTTGATAAAGATGGAAATGTCCATGTTTATAAGGCTCGACTTGTGGCTAAAGGTTTCAAACAGATTCATGGTATCGACTATGATGAAACTTTTTCTCCAGTCGTTAAGTTTAAATCCATTTGTCGTGCTATATGTAGACGACATTCTTCTCATAGGAAACGACATACCCATGCTTGAATCAGTCAAGGCATGGTTGTGCAAATGTTTCTCTATGAAAGACCTAGGAGAGGCTCAGTACATTCTTGTAATTAAGATCCATAGGGAACGATCTAAGAGACTCATTGGACTGAGTCAAAACACTTATATTGATAAGGTATTACTTAGATTCCATATGGAAAATTCCAAGAAAGGTAATCTCCCTATGAGACATGGCATTTCTATTAGTCGTGCTGACAGTCCCACAGACAGCATCGAAATAGAGAAGATGAACAAGATCCCTTATGCCTCAGCCATAGGATCTATCATGTATGCCATGCTTTGTACACGACCTGACATATCTTACGCTTTGAGTGTAACAAGTCGTTATCAATCGTGTCCAGGACAAGAGCACTGGAAGGCCGTAAAGGCCGTTCTTAAGTATTTGAGAAATACTAAAGACATGTGTCTTGTCTATGGGGGAGATAAAGAGTTACAGGTTGTAGGCTACACCGATGCGAGCTTTCAAACCGACAAAGATGATTCTAGATCTCAGTCTGGTTATGTGTTTTGCATCAATGGTGGCGCAGTGTCTTGGTGCAGTAGCAAGCAAGGCACTGTGGCTGATTCTACGACAGAGGCAGAATATGTTGCAGCATCTGAAGCTGCAAAGGAAGCATGCTGGATCAAGAAGTTTGTGAGTGAGCTTGGTGTTGTACCTAGCATTGACGAGCCTGTAGTGTTATACTGTGATAACACTGGTGCAATTGCTCAAGCCAAGGAACCAAGATCACATCACCGCTCCAAGCATGTGCTCAGAAAGTATCACATCATTCGTGACATCACGGAACGAGGCGATGTGAGTGTATGCAAGATACATACAGACGATAACCTGGCCGACCCATTGACCAAACCTTTGCCTCAGAGCAAACATGACAAGCACGTATCTGGTGCAGGACTTAGATATATGCTTGAATGGCGTTAGGTTTAGTGGGAGCTGTATTGTCTGTATTTTGTCATAGTTTAGTCCTGATAAGATTATGTTGAATAATTGATTCAAATATATGTATGTTTATTTTCAGTTTTACTGTCTTTCATACATATATCTTTATTTTGATTCCATTGTTATCCATGGCTTCTAGAGAGGTCTTTGGGGTTGAGGATCCCAAATGAGAAACCCTCTACTAAGCCTAGAAGCAAGGGGATAACTTATCTCTGATCAAATGTTCACTGATTGGAATCGAACATTGTAATGATCAGCATGCACATGATTGTCTTGGTCACGTTTCTTAGACAAGAAAGGGAGTAAGTGTACTCTAGTCATGTACATGGGTATATATCTTGGAACTAGTCCAAGCTATGATACTGGATTCGACCGCCATGAGAACTTAGAAGATGACATATCTGTGTCCTAAGTGTTTCTCATCGAACTTATGTTAAATGGTGATTCTTAGACCTGTATGGCAGGAATGCGTTAGCATGAGACTTGCGTGTCTTGACTATGTAAATCGTCTCCTTTAGAAGGGAGGCTATAAAGGCATATGTTGGGCATACTTGGAACATGTTGGTACATTGGTTGTACATCAGAGGGGATTCGCACAAATCGGTTATGTCGATTGATTCATAAAATCTCGGTAGATTAATGGTGATTAAGATGGCCATCTCCAGTAGCAGTACTGGGTATCACATTAATTCTATGTATCCGAGACAGTACAGGTGCAAGAGTATGGTGACACATATCTTACCATAGCTTGACTGTGAGAATCGCGATGCGAAAGAATCACTTCACAAGTAATCGTCCAAGGGCAAGTGGGAGTGTTGGAATTATGAGATGTTTGACACGTCATAATTAGTGCCCATTGAACAATTTGATTGTTCGAAGTGATTACTTATTTAAGGTTAAGTTCATACGTATATTATTTGTTTGACAATAATATACGAGCTGGGAATGAATTCGAAATACATTAGGGGTCTTGATGGTTTTACTAGGACCCGCTCATGATTTATATGATAGTAAAATACTTGTCGATATTTTATTAACATATGGCTAATGTTATTTCGATCCTAGAAGGTCACACACAAACAATGCGCTTGATTTTCAATACGATTGAAACTTCCGGGTTAAAAGTGTAAACGTCAAAGAATAAAGGGGAGGAAATTCCAAAGTGGAATTTCCACCCCATTAACCGTCCAAAAATGATGCATAAGAATGCATTTGACTTTTTGAATTCAAATGCACTAATGCTAGTCTTGAATGGGAGCTTGAAAAAGGGGGAGGTTACATATGGATGTTAATGTGATTAACACCATATTAAGACCACATTTGATGACAATATGGATTATCCTTTTTGCACACTTTGTAAGACAAGAAAAAAAAAAGCAAAAAATACTCCCTCCTTCCTCTAGTTTTTGGCCGAAAATATACACACAAACCAAGAGAAGAAATCGTTTTTCTCTTGGTTCATTCTTGACATATACGCTTCAAGCTCTAGTTGCTTCAAGGGAGGAATCAATCACGCATTGGTGTGGACTAACTAGAGAGAGGAACGGACGTTGCTCTTCCGCTACGCACTCGATCACGCTTCAAGAGGTATACTCGAAACTCGTAGTTAAATGTGAATTTAGAACTTTGTATTCGATCGTTTATACGTTTTTGTATAATTTGATATGCAAAACATGTATAAAATCTCAACATTCATATGACTTAATGGATATGAATCGTTCAACTACAAAATTTAAAATATAAAGCAAGAGTCATAGTTTCGAACTTTAAATGGATATATATTATTATAATTATAGTTTTCGAATTTGAAATGGTTATATATACTATTTTTTATTATCAAGTTCAATAAGGATCCATGCATATGAATTTTTCTAGTGTTGCCTATTTTAGTTAATTTTTTTTATATAAAGAGTCTCCAATTTCATTTAAGTTAACAAGTTCTAATTTGAAAATATAATTAATTTAAATAATAAAATAAAATTGTTCCAGCTATAGAATAATTGAATTTACAAATATATGTAGAACAATTAGTATCATTAATATTATTAAAACAATTAGAATGATTAATATTATTAGTACGAACATTTTTTTATAATCAAATTTACAAATATATGTAGAAGAATTTACAAATATATCTGAAAGAGGGGAGACGTAGGGCGTGACTGCGAACACGATATATTATGTGTCCCAGCAGGTATGATTTATTACATTGAAACATAATATATAGTAGATGTAACCAATGATCAAAATTTTGTTTCGAAACATAGTTTTGGATAACAAAATGTTTTAAACATTTCGAAAACTATAACAAACGATGTGGAAAAGCTGTAACATTAGAGAAATATGTGAAAACATATTTGTAATACTATTAATCTATATTACATGAATTTATTCATAGAAATTGAACGTATTTAATTCGAATATGAAAATTTTCAACTATTTCGATCGTTTTATATCGAAATTTTGAACCCTGGACGTAATCATAATAATAACAAATATTAACAACAACATAATCAATACTAGTAATAATAATTATATTACTAATATATCATTTTAGAAAAATGTCCATAAGTTTATGGACGAACTCATTGTTCGTCCATAGGGCTTACGGACGAACTCATTGTTTGTCCGTAAGCCTTACGGACGAACAACCAGTTCGGCCATAACAGTAGAGACGATTGTTTTTGGCCGAAATATTTAAACGTCCATAGCCTTATTGACGGGTGCCTTGTTCGGCCATAAGGCTATGGACGAACTCGTTGTTCGTCAGGGTCATTTTTGTCCAATTGCTACAGTTTTTCACTGTTTCAGTGTGTGTATAGTGGCGCCCCGACAAAGAGGGTATAATGGGTGCCTATATTTCCACGCCGAACCGAGCGCACGGTATGTGTGGTCAAAATATTTATATATATATATATATGTATGTATGTTCAAGAATTGTTTTTTACTAGTGAAGTCATCGAACACACCGTTTGTGAGCTGAATAATGTTTTGAACACATGTAGTGTATGCTCGGTTTCAATATTAGCCAGAAACTTGTTTTGATGGTAAAGGCTTCATCCACACATACCGTGCGCTCGGTAAGTACAAGACGTAACTACCAATTTTAAATAATTTCATTAATCACGAGTTGTTAACCCCACGAGTTGTCCCAGTGGTTAGGTAGTATGCAGATTGCTCCAATTGGCATGGGTTCGAACCTCGCCAGCGGCAGTTTGGGAGTTTTATCCCAGGCTAAGTGCGCAGCGTAGACAGGCCTCCATACACTCTGGTCCTGGGGATCATACCGTGATTTACTCCCTTTCAAGCTGTGGGTTCGGCGTGAGGGGACGCTTAATGTGAGCGTGATCACATTTTGCTCCAATTAATCACGAGTTGTTTTTTGTCATTTCAATTAAACCCCAAACACTAAATGAAGGCAAGGCGCATGCTAGACACATTTAACTTCACTATTCCATAATACATTCCAAAAATCATATTTTTATAAAATTTAATGCTTATGCCTCTTCTGTTCACATACAAGAATAAAATGAGTGATCTAACTTAACAATGGAAGTCTTATATAATTCCTCATTTCTCACTTAGTGACTAATAATATATTGAGAAAATCCAATTAGAAGAACAGTAGTACTCATAATCGAATTTTCATTTAATAAATGATAATAGTAGCATAAATTATCATAACAGTACAATGAAGCTTTACATTGTGTTGAAGAAACAACTCAAACTTTACAAAGCCTGAAGGATCAGCACAACCATCGACATTCAAAAAAACAACATGAGGCAAAATACCTGATAATGAAGACCAAAATCAAGGGTGCCAACAATTCATTCTAAAACTTCACCATTTAAAAGTGCAATCGTTTCAGGATAGACCACCAGTCCACCACCATGGAATAGAAGTGACGAGCACTGGAAAACGACGAGTACGAAACAATTGCCTAAACAAAAAGTGGATATTGGAATATGGGATATAACTGAGAACTTACATCATGACATAGTTTAGGGTAGTGCAATCGATACACACAAGGGGGACAGGGGACTGTTACGTATTTTTATATAATGTGCATTATGATGTGACCTAATATTTTGTCATGGATCTCGTCTGGGCAACACATGAGGAGGATGAGTCCAAGAAGGGAAAGACTAAAGGGAAATAGGCCAGCCCATGGTCCATTTGAGCTAAGGCCCGCTCCAGGGCCCAGGAGCCTCAGATGATGACACTTGGCATCATCTCACCATCCTAAGAGTAACACTTTCTCTTTCCTTTATTAGTATAAATACTACTATTCATTCTCATTGAAAGGTATTGATTACTAGAGCATTTAAGACTATATTAACCAAGGCACTTCTTATTCCTTTACTGACTTAGGCATCGGAGTGTCTGTGGCCGGCAACGGTCACGCTTTCAGGTGTACCAATATACACGAAGGACGGACCCTGGCACCCAAGGCGCGTCTCAACCCTCGGCGCACCATTTCCACCCGAAGGTTCCAGGCTCCAGTTAGTGTTAGCAATTCAGTTGGACCCTCGCCCTTATTGGACCACCCCGAAGGCGAGCCTCCAATAAACGAGAGTCCATCATTGGCGCCGTCTGTGGGCTCGAAGCAAGATATAATGGAAAACATGAATAATCATCCATTACACGAACAACCCCATCCGCAGATGGAGGAATCTACGAGCCTACCACCTCAGCCTCAAGTTCCTATGGTCTTTCCTCCGGAGATCGAGGCTGAGCTAAATCGAAGAGTACAGATTGCTGTACAGATGGCCATGGCAAACATGGTCCAGCAACAACAACAACAAGAAGCACAATCAGCCCAACAAAGGCAAGTTCCATTGGAGGAACCATACGAGGCTTCACATAATCCTCCTGTTAATAACAGAGCAACGGAGAGGTCGAACAGACCGGCAGTACCCCAGGAGGTACCTGCAGCTCCATATACAGGCCAAGGATTACATCACTCTGAGAGGCTTTCAAGGCCCGCACCACCTCCTCAGGAGGTGCCTGCAGCTCAGGAGACACCTACATCTCAAGAGGCATTAATAAAAACAATGAAAGAGGAGATGGATAGGTTTAAAGCTTCTATAATGACTACCATCAAACCACAGGCCGCGTACATGGTCCCACAAACACGCATGCCATTCTCGGAGAGGTTAGAAAATAAGGCAGTCCCACCAGGGTATGTGTTACCACAACTACGGCAATATAACGGAACGGGGGACCCACAAAAGCATTTGAGAGGGTATACGGCTCAGATGATAGTCTCGACCCCAGATAGAGACATGTACGCTAAGGCATTCCCAAATAGTCTGACAGGGAAGGCATTGGATTGGTTTATGCAGTTGCCACAAGGAAGCATAGACACGTTTGACCAAACAGCATTGGCATTTCTGGCAAAGTTTGGATCGGAGATAAACCAAGAAGAGGACGAACGTGTCTTACTCGCCATTAAACAAAAGAATGGCGAAACTCTTAGGGCATACCACAAAAGATACAACGATAAGTTGCTAACAATTCCAACTGTGGATTCACGCCTAGCATACATGGCCTTTTATGAAGGTCTTCAATATGGTAAATTGAAGAAGGCTTTGACCCTACAAAAACCATTGGGTAAGGATGAACTTACGGCTCAAGTCCGTAAGTACATCGACGTGGAGGAATTAAAGCTCAAAGATAAGGAGCCTAAAGACCTCAGGGATTCGGTCCTCCACAAACAAACTTCCAAGCCCAAGGTATGGGAACGTTTACAGAAGCCTCGAGGCGCGGACTTCCCAGCTGCAACACAGGGAAGGAAAAATGACTACGTCCCCAATGTACCTAAGCTAACAGCAAACTGCACTAGCTCGAGAGGGGGCAGAGGCACGGCTAGTCTAAACGTGTCAATTGCGGAGGTTTATGCAGCCATCGGGGATAAGAACATGTTACCCAAACCAGCACGGATGCACACTCCATACTACAAAAGAGACAAAACCAAATATTGTGAGTACCACAAGGAGAGTGGGCACGACACAAGAGAGTGTCGTAGCTTGGAGGAGGAAATTGAAAAGTTGCTGGATAGGGGATATCTTCGTGAATTTACAGATCACAAGAAGAAGGGAAAGGGCCGAGCACGAAGCCCGTACAAGAAGGACGATAACATAAAGAGAGAAAAACGGGACAAATCTCCAGTTATCACAGGGAGAATTAATACCATCTCTGGGGGGCACGCAGGGGGAGGTGATTCCCGCAATGCTAGGAAAAATTATGCAAGGAGAGAGGTATATTCCTTCAGTGCTCGCGCGCCTAGACTCACAGATCCCATAACCTTCACAGACGAAGATAATGAGGGAGTAGAGGTTCCCCATGATGACCCATTTATGATAGTTCCAGTGATTGGAACAACAGAGGTAGATCGAATGTTGGTGGACACGGGAAGCTCATCAGATATAATGTACCTGTCCACCTATGATCAGTTAAATCTGCCGAGGAGTAGGCTACAACCAGCTAACACTTCCCTCACGGGGTTCACAGGACATTCAGTGAACCCTGTGGGAATGATTGCACTGGATGTATCCTTCGGCACGGGCAAGGCCAGGACCTCGGTCCTCGTAAAATTCACAGTGGTGGATATACAGGACCCAACATATAATGGTATAATAGGGAGGCCCACCTTAACAGCATTAAGAGCTGTCATTTCACCTGTGCACTTAAAAATGAAATTCCCAACTCTGCGAGGCATAGGTGAAATGGGAGGAAACCAGAAAAAGGCTCGCATGTGCTATTTGCAGTCAGTACCCTCGGAGGAGAGAGGGGAAAAGCGAAAGAGAGAGCAGTGTAACCAGATTAGGGTTACAACGGCCAAAGAACAGGATAATTCTCCAAGGGAGAAACAAGTGGAGACGTACGCCCCACATGAGGATGTGGAGAAAGTTCCGTTTCAACCTCAGGACGAGGCTAAAACTTTCAGAATTGGAACAATGTTAGACGCGCCTCATAGGCAAAAATTGATCGCACTGATCCGAAGCTATCAGGATGTGTTTGCATGGGGACCCCAGGACATGCCTGGAATAGATC
The DNA here is from genome assembly GCA_003412495.2 of Echium plantagineum. Taxonomy (NCBI): domain Eukaryota; kingdom Viridiplantae; phylum Streptophyta; class Magnoliopsida; order Boraginales; family Boraginaceae; genus Echium; species Echium plantagineum. The sequence goes on from QFAX02000310.1 coordinate 19,986, forward strand.
CAAGAATGGTGGTGCATAGACTTCATGTGGAACCTTCGTCAACACCAATTAAACAAAAGAAGAGAACGTTCAATGAAGCTAAGAATAAAGCCATCAGAGAGGAGGTCGAGACTCTGCTAAAGGCTGGGGCAATTGAAGAATTGAAATTTCCTACATGGATTGCTAATGTGGTTTTAGTGAGAAAACCAAACAATACATGGAGGATGTGCACAGATTTCACAAGTCTGAATAAGGCATGCCCCAAAGATTTTTAACCACTACCATGTCTGGCAAGGTTGGTAGATGGAAGTGCGGGTCATGAAGTTTTTGATTTCATGGATGCTTCCAGGGGATATCACCAAGTCAAGATGTGCGAGGACGAAGCCGAAAAAACTGCCTTTATAACAGAGTATGGTCTCTATTATTGGAAGGTTATGCCTTTCGGTCTGAAAAACGCAGGGGCCACGTATCAAAGAATGGTCAACAACATGTTTGCATCTCAAATCGGCCGGAATATGGAGATATATGTAGATGACATGCTTGTAAAAAGCAAAGAACGCGCAGACCACATCACAAATCTGACCGAGACACTGGAAAGGCTTCGCCAGAACAAGTTACGGATAAACCCTGACAAGTGTTCCTTTGGGGTTACGTCCGGAAAGTTTCTGGGTTATATGATCAGTAAGAGAGGGATAGAGCCGAACCCGGACAAGATTAAAGCTCTGATTGATATGCAACCACCCAAGAGTTACAAAGAACTGATGAGGCTGAATGGATGCTTGGCAGCTTTAAGCAGGTTTATCTCAAAATCAGGAGAACGCAATCTCCCTTTCTTCAAAAATCTAAGGCGAGCCCCTACAAAATTCCAGTGGGATGAGGAATGCAACAAGTCTTTTGAGGAATTGAAACAATATTTGGCTAGTCCTAAATTGTTGACACACCCAGAACAGGGGGAAACCCTACAATTGTATCTAGCCGTGGCTGAAGGGGCAGTAAGTGCAGTATTGGTTAAAGAACAGCAAAACATCCAGAAACCAATATATTATGTAAGTCACGTGCTACGAGGCTCGGAGGTGAACTACCCATTAATAGATAAGTTTGCGTTTACACTGGTCATTGCTGCGAGACGTCTAAAAATTTATTTTGAGTCTCATCCCATTGAGGTAGTTACGGATCAGCCCTTGAAGAGAATCATATCAAGCCCTGCCTTATCAGGAAGATTGACTACCTGGGCTATTGAACTGAGTGAGTTTCATATATCATTTGTCCCTAGAACGAGTATTAAGGCTCAGGCATTGGCCGATTTTGTCAATGAGTGCACAAACCCAAGGAGTGAGCCAGACCCAGGCCAGATCGAAGAGGCATGGGAACCCCTATGGATACTAAATGTGGACGGAGCTAGGAATAGCAAAGGATCGGGGGCAGGCATAGTACTCCAAGGCCCTCAAGAGGTACGGTTCAGTTATGCACTACGGTTTACCTTCCCCACCACCAACAACGAGGCCGAGTACGAGGCATTGTTGGCAGGCCTTCAGCTAGCCAAAAGCTTAGGAGTTCAGGAGATACTGGTCAGGGCAGACTCTAAGCTTGTGATAGACCAGGTAAACGGCCATAGCGAGGTGAAGAACGAGTCTCTGGTGGTATACCAGACAAAGACTATGGCCATGACACAATCCTTCAAGAAGATCAGCTTTGAACATGTACCAAGGTTGGAAAACAAAGAAGCGGATTATTTGTCACAATTAGCTACGGTTTGGTATGAAGACTTACCCAAAGATGCCTTCGTGGAAGTAAGGGATATACCGGCTCACCAAATAAAACAGGTGCATACTGTCCTACAAGAGGAGGAGGATTGGAGAACACCTCTCGTGAAATATCTAACCCAGGGGGATTTACCACTCAAGGAGGAAGAGGCACGTAAAGTGAAGACAAGGTCCTTCCGTTTTTGTGTTTTCGATGGGGAATTGTACAAAAAGTCTTGGGATGGTCCCTTACTCTTCTGCGTGGCCACAAAGGATGCGGCTAAGATATTGGCGGAGGTGCACAATGGGTGGTGTGGAAGTCATATAGGAGGTGGAGCCTTAGCCTTGAAAATAACAAGGACAGGTTATTTCTGGCCAACATTAAAAAGAGATTCTGCAGAATTTGTCAGAAAATGCAACGCTTGTCAAAGACAAGGCCCAGCCTCACACTTGCCAGCAACGACGATGACACCCATAATCAATCCAATCCCATTTGCTATGTGGGGCATTGACCTAGTGGGTAAGCTACCAAAGGCAAGAGGAAACGTAGAGTATGTCATAGTAGCCGTGGATTATTTCAGTAAATGGGTGGAAGCCGCGCCATTAGCAAAAACAAAGGGTGATGATGTTGTAAGGTTCATATGGAAACACATTGTTACAAGATACGGCATACCAAAAATTCTGGTATCAGACAACGGCCCGCAATTTGAAGGAAAGGTGTTGAAGGATTTTTGCCAAAAATATGACATCGAGCAACGCTTCGTCCCAGTCTACTATCCACAAGCGAATGGCCAAGTTGAAATGATGAACAGAGTTATCTTCAATGGTATCAAGAAAAATCTACTACAGGCCGAAACTTCAAAGGGTAATTGGATCGAAGAGTTACCAGTGGTGTTATGGTCTATGAGGACAACACCTTCAAAAGCAACAGGCGAGACTCCCTACAGCTTGGTTTATGGCTCAGAAGCATTACTCCCAGCAGAGGTTGGACTACCCACATTTAGGCAGCGAGGCTTTGATGAACAAAAAAATGATTCAAGGCTACGCCAGGAAAAGGACTTCTTGGATGAGAAAAGAGACGAAGCTTTATATAATACACAAAGGTATAAAAGCTTAATGTCCAGAGCATACAATAGGAGGGTCAAGAACAGAGAGTTCAAGGTGGGAGACTTGGTCCTAAGGTCATACCCAGCAGCTCATCCAAAGGAAGTCAATAAGCTTAGCCCAAACTGGGAGGGCCCATACAGGATTGCTGAGATCTTGGGAGCAGGAACGTACAAATTACAAGAGTTAACCGGAGAACCTGTGCCAAGGACGTGGCATGTGACCAAACTTGTCAGGTATCATTGTTAATGTGTCAAGGGTATGTAAATCCCAAGGAAAGAAAACACTTCTGTAACACCATGAATTTTAATATACAATTTATGCTTGTCTGAGAAATATTATTGCAGGAGTCTCGCAAATCTGAGCCTCGGACATGTCATACACATTCTCCGAGGCATCAGCTAAAAACCGAGAACTCTCATGTGACATCACAGGAGTCTCGCAAATCTGAGCCTCGGACATGTCATACACATTCTCCGAGGCATCAGCTAAAAACCGAGAACTCTCATGTGACATCACAGGAGTCTCGCAAATCTGAGCCTCGGACATGTCATACACATTCTCCGAGGCATCAGCTAAAAACCGAGAACTCTCATGTGACATCACAGGAGTCTCGCAAATCTGAGCCTCGGACATGTCATACACATTCTCCGAGGCATCAGCTAAAAATCCAGAACTCTCACGTGACATCACAGGAGTCTCGCAAATCTGAGCCTCGGACATGTCATATACATTCTCCGAGGCATCAGCTAAAAATCCAGAACTCTCAAACCTGAGCCTCGGACATGTCATACACATTCTCCGAGGCACCAGCTAAAAATTCAGAACTCTCATGAGAAATCACAAGAGTCTCGTAAACCTGAGCCTCTGATATATTATTCACACTATCCGAGGTCCCAGCTAAAAAGTCATTAGAACCCTCATGTGATTAAACACGAGGGTATCCTAAAACCTGAGCCTCGGATAGACCATTCCAATCGACCGAAGACACAGGAATTAATTCTTATGAGACTCTCGGTATAAATCAGGACGAATGCAAACACTTAATTGGTCATACAAATAAATCTTTGCATGGGGGCAACTATACCGGGAGGTACGCACACAAACAGAGAAGTTAAACATTCATTTCAAAAGGGAAAAACATTCATTTCAAAAGAAAACAAGTACAGCAGTGTTTACAAATATTTACGGAGGACATATCTCCGACAACGATGCAGAAGGGTCAGGAAGATCTTTTAATGTCCTAAACTCACTAGCTAAGGAAGGTAGCTCGGGACACTTCTCCGAATTTACAGATACAAATTCAGATAAGATACAAGATTGGGCTTTGTAGATCGTGGCACGGTATATGGGGCTCTGCATGAACTGATGAACTTGTTGGCTAACAGTCACCGGAATGGAATTCTTCAAAGCGACCGTGGCCTTGGCAAGTTGAGCGGTTTGACTATGAAGAGTGGCATTCTTTTTCTTCAAGTCCGAAGCTTCGGCTTGAGCAGCTGCGACTTCGGATTCCTTTTCACGCTTCAAACGCTCATTCTCAGCCTTCAGTTTAGCCATTTGGGCACGGCATGCAGCAGACTCCCTCTTCTCATTCTCATAGCGCGCCTCCATTTCCTTAGCTCCAGTCTTCCAAGATTGGCTAAGGGTCACTTCAGCATCCAACTTGGCCCGGACTTCAGTCAGCTCTTTCTGGAGCTCGTCACTGTACATTTTCGATTGACGGAGCCTCCGTCCCAAGAAATAGATCCCATTGGCTTGCTGAAAAAGGCAGACGTTAGATATAGAAGAGTAACAAGGAAAGTCAGAATATGCCAGGAACGTACCTTCAGATTTTGGTGAAGGACCTCTGCAGTTAAGTCCACGGCTTCGTCTATTTCTTCTAGGACCTCCCCTTCCCCTTGTAGCATCAAAGGTTTAAGGGCGGCGAAGCTATCATCAGGATGATCCCAGGAAGATTCTTTGTCTATCACTAAAGCTGCGCCAGGAAGGATATAGGGCGTAGCCATATACTTCAGGGTTTTCTTGACTTCCACGGGTCGACCATCTACCATGAATAAGGAGCTGCGAGCAGCCCCTTTCGTTACCTTAGTAGTGGTACTTCCGTCCTTACCTGTAACGGGTCCCTCGACTTCAGCTGAGGCAAGACGAGCCCCTTTAGTTCTCTTATTCACATTGGAGGATGAAGAAGGGGCCATCCTCCTTTTAGCAGATGTCTTTGAGGAGGTAGGGGCATCCGTCGAACCCTTAGTCACCTTAGTGGAGGTAGGCTTCGCAGCTTGTCCCTTCTGAGATAAAGGTAGTTTTTGAGAGGGAACGGCCGGGACAGACTGGAGGGGTTGAGGAGCTAATGGGACCGTGAGAGGATTAGGAGTCACGGGCACGTCCACTAGGGGAGCACGCTCACCCATCATCTGGGCAAAATCCAGCTTTAAAGTAGAGGGTGCGGCTAATGCAGCATCTAGCACGCCATCTGCATCAAGTAAAATTGATTAGAAATTGAGGAGTAAAAAAGAGAATGAAACCCTACATATGAAATAAGATGATATACCCCAGGACACGGTTTGAGTAAACTGTCTATTTACAAGACCCGCCAGCATCAGGCATCCTTCATCGCAAAAGGACGCCCAGGGTAAGGGTTGCTCAAAAACCCTCTTTAAAATCTCGAAGTTGACATCATCCTGAGAAAGGCTCTTAATCTTCTTCATGCCGTGACTTAAACGGCGGGGTTGCCACTTCATCGGTACCCCTTCACCAAAGTTCCCTTTGACAAGGCACCAGGCTCGGTGTACGTATGCCTCTCTAACCTTAGTGGGGCGAGGGGTGGATAGAAATTTGCTATTGGGTTTAAAGGAAACATAGTACTGACCGTTGTGGGTCATCGTAAAAAATTTATTAAAAAGACCAAGGGTAGGGGTCACCCCCGCCCGAGAACAGGCTACCTGGAAGGTAGTTATATTTAGCTGACCCATGATTGTAATTTGGCCGGGAGCAGCAGGAAGTGTAGATAGGAGGGTTTGCACGAAAGGGGAAAGCGGAAGACGAAACCCAACATTAAAAGAAAGGATATGCATGGGGGTGAAACCTTCCTCATGTTTTAAAAATGTCTCGTCACCACGAGGAAGACGAAGGATGAAAGATGAGGGAATCCCATAAAATCTCCTAATCCTAGCTAAGTCTACATTTTCGTCTATAGGAAGGGAGTTGGAGATAAAGGCGGGAGTATTACCATCGGAGAAGAGCGAGGCCAATAGATCCTCCTCAGATTCTTCTGCCTCGTTCGAGGCCTCGGGCACGACTGTGGATGGCTCCGCCGGAGAAGTCACTTTATTTTGGGAGCCCACATTCATTAACTGCGGGGCCAAAGGTGAGACCAGTTCCTCAGGGAGTTTTAACATCTCCTCTAATTCGTGGTCTACCTCTTCCTCAGAAGCCGCACCCTCCTCGGAAACAATGGTAATGGGGGAGTCAGGGGAAGAATGACCCCGAGGGGGCATACCCTCAGCTACTTCAGAATTGGAGGGTAGATCAGCAGTCTTAGTGCTGTCAAGATCCGCGGGCTGAGCAGAGGCCGGAGTTGGGGCAGGTACATCCTGAGACATCTACAAAAGGGGAAAAGTTATTATAAGACAAAGGATATTACGAGAACTTAAAGGAAGAGACTCGGTCATCTGACGTACCATTTGGTCATTAGATTGGTAAGCTTCGGAGTTGGTTCCATCCATGATGATATCTATATATACAATAGCGCACCCGGAAAGTTGTTAGAAAATAAACTCAACAGTCGGTGGTTATATTTGTGGAATTACCATAACACCCTTTTACCCAAAACCCAAAGTAAAAGAAGATTAAAAGCAGGAATTTCAAGGGTTTTCAAAAGATTTCAAACGAGTTGCAGGATTTGAGAAAAACTTGTACAACAATGAAATTGAAGAAGAACTTTCATGAGGAACCACTAAAATCAGAAAGAACTCAACATGGGGAAGAAGAAAACCTACCTGAGCAACGAAGCCGAAGGGAAAGGAAGGGGTTTAAGCTAAAAACTTGTAAGAGAACGTCGCGAATGAACAGTGTAAGCAGAGAGTTCGAATAGTTGAAGAAGATGAAAAGTACATAATGAACTGCCTACTCGCCTTTTATAGACCTCAGGCTTGACTCTTGAACTTCCTCTCCAATTGTTGGTGGACACGTGGCGTGTTGACGGAGATCCCAATAACTGGGTTGGCAATGCCTCAGCAGACCTACGCTTATCTTCCGATTCACGTCCATCCCACTTTGTGCGGCTAAGGACCTAAAATAGAAAGATAAGGGGGCAATGATGTGACCTAATATTTTGTCATGGATCTCGTCTGGGCAACACATGAGGAGGATGAGTCCAAGAAGGGAAAGACTAAAGGGAAATAGGCCAGCCCATGGTCCATTTGAGCTAAGGCCCGTTCCAGGGCCCAGGAGCCTCAGATGATGACACTTGGCATCATCTCACCATCCTAAGAGTAACACTTTCTCTTTCCTTTATTAGTATAAATACTACTATTCATTCTCATTGAAAGGTATTGATTACTAGAGCATTTAAGACTATATTAACCAAGGCACTTCTTATTCCTTTACTGACTTAGGCATCGGAGTGTCTGTGGCCGGCAACGGTCACGCTTTCAGGTGTAGCAGTATACACGAAGGACGGACCCTGGCACCCAAGGCGCGTCTCAACCCTCGGCGCACCATTTCCACCCGAAGGTTCCAGGCTCCAGTTAGTGTTAGCAATTCAGTTGGACCCTCGCCCTTATTGGACCACCCCGAAGGCGAGCCTCCAATAAACGAGAGTCCATCACATTATTTTCAGTAATATATGTTACTTACATAGAGAATAATACATATACCGAAATAGCTTCCATATTCTCTGAAAGGCATAGTTTATGTCTTCTCCTCAATTGAATCAATTTCAGTAAATGCATTGTTCTCTACATAAGTAACCTCTGGACTGGTCAAGGAATCGATTTCAGTAAATGCATTGTTCTCTACGACCTGCTTTGCTATTAGCGGATTAAGTAAGAAGTACATATTCTTATCACGAAAGATGTAAATCTAGTGCTAACTACATTAATTTAGATTTCCAATGACAAAAGTTACATGTAAAATAAAGTTAGACCTCAACATATCCATATCAAGATTGAACATGGATACCAAGCTAATCAAACAAACAATTAAATTATTGGAAATGTAAATATGGCAAGCAGTGTTGTGGATAGAAGAAAACTAAATCAACTCTTAAACTATTATAAGAACGAACAAAACATCAATAGTTAGGTTAAATCTCAATGAGTCAATATACAAACCAAACATATCGCAAGAACGATACTTGAAAATACAACTGATCTCTCATTTTAAACAAAAATAAACTCTAAAAATGACCAAATCACAATTAGGATTCAGTGTAAATCTTACACCCTTAACAAACAATTTATCATAAACCAAAAGCATAATTGAAATTAGATCCTTAGTTGACAAACAATTCAATAAAACCTTGTGTATCGTGGAATGCTGTAGGAACCAAACTCAAATGTAACGTACAATGTGTGAACGAAAAGCTTTTACTTGATATGCGGATAGTGTACCAGTAGCTTGATGTATATCAAGCTTTTACTTGATATGTGGATAGTGTTCTCCTGAGGTTTGCAGATGTTTCGTCTTTTGATTCCATTAAATCATGATGCGGGTTGCTTTCAACTATCAAGTATTCTGCTCTGTGTCTGTACTGAATGATCACAACCATACAAATAGTGAATAAGTAGGAAACAGAATGAATGTGAAGCTATAAGTTTTAGAATGATTACAGAATCAGAAGATAAGTTTTAGCTATTAAATTACCCACCAAATGTAAGCTATGCATCAACTTTCAATAGTACTGACGCTTCAGGTGTTGAGTTAGGTAATAAGGCGGTTTAGATTATCATGAGTATGAGTCCAACATTGTACAGTTTACCAATGCTTTAAAAATATTATGCAAGTCTACAACTTCTCAAATGTTAGTATAACATAAAGCTCCAAATGAGACTCCTTCTAGTTAGACGCAACATAACAAATTAACAGAGGCGTCTCTCAGAAGGAAGGCCTCGAGCTTCTCTCTGCAATTTAATTATGTAGTAGCGTTAGTAAACAACTAGGAGACAGATGTGAATTGCTAACATTGCAACTCATCTAATCAAAGTAAGACTAAAATGTACTATCGAGAAACAATTATCATCACCCAACCTGAACAACTACATAGAAAACAAATAATCATCTCATAAAGTTCAAAACTAAAACTGAACCCAACAAGAATTTCTCGGACCTTTCTCTTTGCTTCAAACAAAAGAATGTAGATCAAAAAAGGTAAATATACAAGCAGTCATCAAAACGCAGCAGGAAATATTGACATAGATTTGGAGAATAAGATGTCATAAAATCCTCAAAGAGAAATCAGAGTCATCTTCGCAAAAGAAAACGAGTACAAAGGTAATTCACAATGAATGCGTGCATGTGAACATTCTAACTACCCTCTTTTATGTTTGGTTTGTTATTCTCGATTTCAATTTTTGGGGTTTTCCATTTAAACTGTTGATTTGAGTGTTTTTTGTAATTAGTGAATGAGGCTAATAGTAAGATTAATGCACCTCATGTCTAACAAGTTTCACTTGCAGTGGCTGATGGACGTGTATCTATCCGAGCCTCTGGTAAAGAGCCGAGAGTAGGACTTCGTCCAACTGATGTTATTGACTCAGGTATAACCTTAAACAACCTGGTGGAAATGGTTCTCTTCCCTGAAGGTCGCGCCTTTGGAGCCAGCGGTCCTTCCTAAGAGCTTCGGCTACACCTGAAAGCGTGACCGTTTCCGGCCACAGACACTCCGATGCCTAAGTCAGTACGGAATCCGGCGAGTGTCTAAGTACTATATGCTATTAAAGAACTATAAATCACGTACCGTCCTTGGCTGACTTTGTTCCCTATATATAGGTATAGGAGAGAGAAAGATCGTACCTGGACGGTTGATGTGTGACAAGTGTCCTTCATCAAGGACACTGAGATGTACGGATGGGCTTGAACTGGACGCTTATAGGAAAGACTTAGTCCAAACTAGGGTGGACCTTCTCCTGGGTCAGCTCACCTAGATATCTTGATAATAGGAGGTCCCTTTTGATGAGCTCTGGGCCGAGCCTGGTTACTTGGGTCGAGGCCCAAGAGACATCCGAGATTAGTGTTATATCATTGCCCCTTTTATCTGGTCGTCTGGAATTCATCCGCCTTCGCGCCCATGGATGATGGATGAAGACAAGGAGATAAACTCTGGTTTGCTCCGACATTTTGAGACATCTTATTGGGACATACGCCATCGTGACACGTGTCATTACAGGAACAATCCGGAAGGTGAGAAGTCGTACTTGAGATCTATAAAAGGTGTTAGAACCCTTCATTTGTACTTCTTCGACATTTTCCCTATTTCTTACTTCTGAAAGTTTTTGTGTTCATCACCTTCTTCACAACTCCCCTGTTTTCTACCTTCCCTAGTCGGATTCTTGCTCTTCCCTTGGTAAGTTCCTTCCTTTTCACTTCTAATTTCTCGTTCTGAAGATATTTGCCCCTGGTTTGTAGCAAGTTTTCCTTTTTATGATTTCTTATTGTTTTCTCCGCCGGAAACCCTAATTCCGCGATGAGATTTCCTCGGAGTAGGGTGGTTGTTTAATGTTTTGTGACCGTGAAGTCCCCGCCGTACTGGTTGTTTAGTTCCTGGTCTGTTCTTGAAGGATAGTTGTTTGGGAGGAAGATGAACGGTTATCCTTCTTTTTGGATGTTCTTCATTTCCCTCCTAAAACCTTTTCAAATTCTTCGTTTTGATCTCCCAATGATTCCTTTTGGCCAACTTTTTGTGTTAATGTCGTTTGTCTTGTTAAGTATGTCTTGGATTATTATCGAGTCTCATCTCTTCCTTTTCCTGTAGAAATCACCATGGACGGAACCAACTCCGCGGCTCATCCATCTACTGATACTATGATGACCGAGGTAGGCCACTCAACTGATGACTTATTTGTGTACGAGACTGGACTGATAGGACCTTTCGACTGAGGGGTGACCTTAGTGGTCTTGACTGTTCTTGTTCCCGGCCTCCTGACCTGTTATAATTCTGATATTTTCTGATTTGCAGATTAACGCTCCCCTTTCATCAGAGTCAGCCAGCTCCCCAGTCCTCTCTCCATATGATTCCACCCATCTCTAACCCTCCTAACGCTGAAGAACACACGTCCGAGAGTTCTGATGATTCCTTAGTCGAGGTGTCTCCCCCGGGACCAACTGCAACTGCTGAAGACGACCCTGAGTTTCAGGAGATGTTAAATAATCCTCCCCCTCACCTTGTGTCCCCTTTATCCACAGCTCACCGTAACCCACCAGCTGTAGCTTCCTCTCCTTCAGCTGCTGTTTACTCGGCCAACACCTCGGGTACTCAAGAAGCTGCGGCTTCGGATGTAGCGCGGAAGAGAATGAGCAGGTTTCCGAGGAGGATTTGTTGCATTTACTTTTCACTGATGGTAAGGAACCCACCTTCATAGCGGACTCCCTCCCTGTTGATTCTCGTTTAAACTTGCGTCATGTTCGCTCATATTATGAAATTCCTTATTCTTTTATTCTTCGTCTTCCTTCTGATGACGAGACTTTTCTGAAGCATGAGGAAGGTTTTACCCCTCTACACATTCTTTCTTTAAACGTAGGTTTTAGGCTTCCATTAACCCCCTTCGTACAGGATATCCTTAGAGTACTTCCCTCAGCCTCGGGTCAAATAACAGTTATGAGTCATGTTATACTAACCATCTTTCAAGTGGCCTGTGCAAGAGCTGGGGTAGTTCCCACCGTAGGTCTTTTCCGCTTGATGTACTCAGCCACCCACAAAGGTCAATATTACTTTTCCGCTATGAAGGATTGTGCCTTCTTGAGTACCCCACGGCCCAGCAAAGTTTCCGATAATTTTTATCACCGGGTGTGGTGTTTAGTAAAGGGAAACTTTGGCATAGGTATACCTCACAAGTGGCAACCTAAAACCCTTAACCATGGTCTCAAGAAGTATAAGAGTTCCGACGAGGATAGACGTAACCTCAAAATCCTCCGCACAACCTTTAAAGCTCCATTGCCTTGGAACACCTATTGTGACGAGGGTAGCCTCATGCTGGCCGGGGTAGTAAATAAGCGCTTTACCCGTACCGTCACTTGGGGTATTTCCTCTTGTTTAATTTTGTTGACTGTACTGATTTTGAGGTTGAGGTGCAGGCACTGCCCTCGGCAGTGGTGCGGATCTCCGAGACCTCTCAACCCTATGGCTATTCTCGTTTGGATGATGAGACGCTCCGTAGCCCTCCTCATGATGTTGTGGTTGAGAATGAACCTCCTGATGTACAGCCGTGGGTAGATTAGCTAGAGCTTGTTGAACAGCTAGATGTACCCTTCGTTGTATCTCAGCCTCCATCTCCGGAGTAAATACCCCTGGGTGGTTCTCCGGGGCTTGAGGTTGAGGTGGTAGACTCGTAGAGAGCTCATTTTGTGGTAACTCCTGATCCATAGCTTTCTGTATCGAGCCCACAGACGGCGCCACTGATGGACGTGTATTTATCCGAGCCTCTGGTAAAGAGCCGAGAGTAGGACTTCGTCCAACTGATGTTATTGAGTCAGGTATAACCTTAAACAACCTGGTGGAAATGGTTCTCTTCCCTGAAGGTCGCGCCTTTGGAGCCAGCGGTCCTTCCTAAGAGCTTCGGCTACACCTGAAAGCGTGACCGTTTCCGGCCACAGACACTCCGATGCCTAAGTCAGTACGGAATCCGGCGAGTGTCTAAGTACTATATGCTATTAAAGAACTATAAATCACGTACCGTCTTTGACTGACTTTGTTCCCTATATATAGGTATAGTTGAGAGAAAGATCGTACCTGGACGGTTGGATGTGTGACAAGTGTCATTCATCAAGGACACTGAGATGTACGAATGGGCTTGAACTGGACGCTTATAGGAGAGACTTAGTCCAAACTAGGGTGGACCTTCTCCTGGGTCAGCTCACCTAGATATCTTGATAATAGGAGGTCCCTTTTGATGAGCTCTGGGCCGAGCCTGGTTACTTGGGTCGAGGCCCAAGAGACATCCGAGATTAGGGTTATATCAGTGGCATTCCAATACCTTTTGACAAACCTTCTTGAGAGCTTCAGCCTCTTACAATGCCTTTTGAGTTTCAGCTTCCACCAATGCATTTTAAGTGACGCTTGACTAAGACACAATATGTTAGAACTTTACTTTGAATCTGAAAAATAATGTAACACAATACAGCTTGACAAACCTTCTTGAGAGCTACAGCCCCAATGTCTTTTGAGCTTGACAAACCTTCTTTGTGAATTGAACTGTTTCATTTCAAATAGTCGCTAACAACTATACTGGTGGGAATCAATCTTGTATTCTACCAACTGAGCAAATGAACTAACTAAACCCTAAAGCCCTAAACTTAAAAGGAACAATTTTATTAGAATTTCAAATTCATGGGGACTACTGGAAAAAGGTATATGTAATAAAATATGTAAAGTATGATGAGCTTGTTCATTACCATCATACAAGAAGGCGGCCTTGGAGGAGGATGGAAATGGCAGGAAAAGAATTCTGTAATATGAAGCGATCCAAAGTACAACCACTTGATCATGAACATTGGGCACACCCCCAGAGTAAGTTGTTATTGCAAACAAATTAGGATGATATATATGCACCTAAACCAGCTAAAAAGCTTTCATGTATGAGGAAAATCGTGTCGCCTTTTGACCTTGAGTAATAATCAAACACTAACTTAAGAGAAGTGAAAATATGTATAACACACAATGCACTGCTGAACAAGGACAAATAAACTTGTCAAAAAAATAAAAATAAGATAAACATAAAATAGTATATATAGAGTAGGTCTAATTCTATTTTTATTACTAGAAAAATGAACAGAAAAGGAGATGGTATTAATCGTATAAGCATACCCCTTATAAAAGAACCTCCAAAAAATATTCTCTTCAGTCCGAAGCACAACGCATTCAAGTGGCAATTTGAGTACAAAAGACTGTTAGATGGAGATGTTGGGATTTTATACATGTTTTGCATATCAAATTATACAAAAACGTATAAACGATCGAATACAAAGTTCTAAATTCACATTTAACTACGAGTTTCGAGTATACCTCTTGAAGCGTGATCGAGTGCGTAGCGGAAGAGCAACGTCCGTTCCTCTCTCTAGTTAGTCCACACCAATGCGTGATTGATTCCTCCCTTGAAGCAACTAGAGCTTGAAGCGTATATGTCAAGAATGAACCAAGAGAAAAACGATTTCTTCTCTTGGTTTGTGTGTATATTTTCGGCCAAAAACTAGAGGAAGGAGGGAGTATTTTTTTTGCTTTTTTTTCTTGTCTTACAAAGTGTGCAAAAAGGATGAAAAACATTGTCATCAAATGTGGTCTTAATATAGTGTTAATCACATTAACATCCATATGTAACCTCCCCCTTTTTCAAGCTCCCATTCAAGACTAGCATTAGTGCATTTGAATTCAAAAAGTCAAATGCATTCTTATGCATCATTTTTGGACGGTTAATGGGGTGGAAATTCCACTTTGGAATTTCCTCCCCTTTATTCTTTGACGTTTACACTTTTAACCCGGAAGTTTCAATCGTATTGAAAATCAAGCGCATTGTTTGTGTGTGACCTTCTAGGATCGAAATAACATTAGCCATATGTTAATAAAATATCGACAAGTATTTTACTATCATATAAATCATGAGCGGGTCCTAGTAAAACCATCAAGACCCCTAATGTATTTCGAATTCATTCCCAGCTCGTATATTATTGTCAAACAAATAATATACGTATGAACTTAACCTTAAATAAGTAATCACTTCGAACAATCAAATTGTTCAATGGGCACTAATTATGACGTGTCAAACATCTCATAATTCCAACACTCCCACTTGCCCTTGGACGATTACTTGTGAAGTGATTCTTTCGCATCGCGATTCTCACAGTCAAGCTATGGTAAGATATGTGTCACCATACTCTTGCACCTGTACTGTCTCGGATACATAGAATTAATGTGATACCCAGTACTGCTACTGGAGATGGCCATCTTAATCACCATTAATCTACCGAGATTTTATGAATCAATCGACATAACCGATTTGTGCGAATCCCCTCTGATGTACAACCAATGTACCAACATGTTCCAAGTATGCCCAACATATGCCTTTATAGCCTCCCTTCTACAGGAGACGATTTACATAGTCAAGACACGCAAGTCTCATGCTAACGCATTCCTGCCATACAGGTCTAAGAATCACCATTTAACATAAGTTCGATGAGAAACACTTAGGACACAGATATGTCATCTTCTAAGTTCTCATGGCGGTCGAATCCAGTATCATAGCTTGGACTAGTTCCAAGATATATACCCATGTACATGACTAGAGTACACTTACTCCCTTTCTTGTCTAAGAAACGTGACCAAGACAATCATGTGCATGCTGATCATTACAATGTTCGATTCCAATCAGTGAACATTTGATCAGAGATAAGTTATCCCCTTGCTTCTAGGCTTAGTAGAGGGTTTCTCATTTGGGATCCTCAACCCCAAAGACCTCTCTAGAAGCCATGGATAACAATGGAATCAAAATAAAGATATATGTATGAAAGACAGTAAAACTGAAAATAAACATACATATATTTGAATCAATTATTCAACATAATCTTATCAGGACTAAACTATGACAAAATACAGACAATACAGCTCCCACTAAACCTAACGCCATTCAAGCATATATCTAAGTCCTGCACCAGATACGTGCTTGTCATGTTTGCTCTGAGGCAAAGGTTTGGTCAATGGGTCGGCCAGGTTATCGTCTGTATGTATCTTGCATACACTCACATCGCCTCGTTCCGTGATGTCACGAATGATGTGATACTTTCTGAGCACATGCTTGGAGCGGTGATGTGATCTTGGTTCCTTGGCTTGAGCAATTGCACCAGTGTTATCACAGTATAACACTACTGGCTCGTCAATGCTAGGTACAACACCAAGCTCACTCACAAACTTCTTGATCCAGCATGCTTCCTTTGCAGCTTCAGATGCTGCAACATATTCTGCCTCTGTCGTAGAATCAGCCACAGTGCCTTGCTTGCTACTGCACCAAGACACTGCGCCACCATTGATGCAAAACACATAACCAGACTGAGATCTAGAATCATCTTTGTCGGTTTGAAAGCTCGCATCGGTGTAGCCTACAACCTGTAACTCTTTATCTCCCCCATAGACAAGACACATGTCTTTAGTATTTCTCAAATACTTAAGAACGGCCTTTACGGCCTTCCAGTGCTCTTGTCCTGGACACGATTGATAACGACTTGTTACACTCAAAGCGTAAGAAACGTCAGGTCGTGTACAAAGCATGGCATACATGATAGATCCTATGGCTGAGGCATAAGGGATCTTGTTCATCTTCTCTATTTCGATGCTGTCTGTGGGACTGTCAGCACGACTAATAGAAATGCCATGTCTCATAGGGAGATTACCTTTCTTGGAATTTTCCATATGGAATCTAAGTAATACCTTATCAATATAAGTGTTTTGACTCAGTCCAATGAGTCTCTTAGATCGTTCCCTATGGATCTTAATTCCAAGAATGTACTGAGCCTCTCCTAGGTCTTTCATAGAGAAACATTGTTGGGATTTTATACATGTTTTGCATATCAAATTATACAAAAACGTATAAACGATCGAATACAAAGTTCTAAATTCACATTTAACTACGAGTTTCGAGTATACCTCTTTATTCTTGATCGAGTGCGTAGCGGAAGAGCAACGTCCGTTCCTCTCTCTAGTTAGTCCACACCAATGCGTGATTGATTCCTCCCTTGAAGCAACTAGAGCTTGAAGCGTATATGTCAAGAATGAACCAAGAGAAAAACGATTTCTTCTCTTGGTTTGTGTGTATATTTTCGGCCAAAAACTAGAGGAAGGAGGGAGTATTTTTTTTTTTGCTTTTTTTTCTTGTCTTACAAAGTGTGCAAAAAGGATGATCAATATTGTCATCAAATGTGGTCTTAATATGGTGTTAATCACATTAACATCCATATGTAACCTCCCCTTTTTTCAAGCTCCCATTCAAGACTAGCATTAGTGCATTTGAATTCAAAAAGTCAAATGCATTCTTATGCATCATTTTTGGACGGTTAATGGGGTGGAAATTCCACTTTGGAATTTCCTCCCCTTTATTCTTTGACGTTTACACTTTTAACCCGGAAGTTTCAATCGTATTGAAAATCAAGCGCATTGTTTGTGTGTGACCTTCTAGGATCGAAATAACATTAGCCATATGTTAATAAAATATCGACAAGTATTTTACTATCATATAAATCATGAGCGGGTCCTAGTAAAACCATCAAGACCCCTAATGTATTTCGAATTCATTCCCAGCTCGTATATTATTGTCAAACAAATAATAATATACGTATGAACTTAACCTTAAATAAGTAATCACTTCGAACAATCAAATTGTTCAATGGGCACTAATTATGACGTGTCAAACATCTCATAATTCCAACACTCCCACTTGCCCTTGGACGATTACTTGTGAAGTGATTCTTTCGCATCGCGATTCTCACAGTCAAGCTATGGTAAGATATTGTTGGAAATTGATGTGTCAATTTCCTCAATTAGTGCCCGTGAACTATATCATCTATATATACGGTT
Organism: Echium plantagineum; assembly: GCA_003412495.2. NCBI lineage: Eukaryota > Viridiplantae > Streptophyta > Magnoliopsida > Boraginales > Boraginaceae > Echium > Echium plantagineum. The sequence goes on from QFAX02000310.1 coordinate 37,581, forward strand.
CAACAACCGATAGTTATCTGAACTATCAGTAGTCTCACCCGAGATAATGCCGGGGGTCATCGAATGGTAGACTAGACTCTCACGATGATCTTCGGGATTCGTGTATACGGTCTTATACGTTGAATCCCGATGCCTTCGTTACTCGGGCTATGAGGTCACACACGTAACAATTACCGAAGATACTTTCGAGTAGTGACCCGAAAGTGAATAAGGGATTTGATCCATATTGAGGAATTTCGGTTCGATCGAGATCGTGTCCCGACCGAACCGATGGTGCGCCCGGAATTGGTTCCGGACACACCATTTGGGGTTTATGTATATATATATATGTGAGATATATATATATATATTATCATTTATTGAAATGATTTAATTAATTAATGAATTAATTAAATAAGATATGATTTAATTAATTAATTAAGATTAATTAACTAATCTCATCATTATGAGGAGTTGACATCTTGGTGGCTACTTTATGCCTTGAGAAGGCTTTGTATCCCTTGGGAAGAACTCTTGTAAGAGCATCTTCCATGGACCAAGAGGCATTAACCATATGGATGGTTAATGTGTTTGTTTAGTGTGCAATATGTTTCATCATCCATTCTATATCATAAGATGATATTGAATGTGAAGAAATTAATCTAAGTCTTGCATATCTCTTGCTAGAGAACACAAGAACACAAACAAACACACTTCATCTTCAACCTCAACCCTCTAGCAAAACTCTAAGTGTTAGAGTATAGAAATTGTTCTATAGTTTGCTATAGTAGTTAGACTACACACTCCTCAATAACACACACTAGTCCAAGTGTGTCTTATTGCTATCTAAGGTATTGGTGTGGACTATTTCATAGTAGTTCCATATCACCTTGGTGATAGAAATTTCTTCAAGAAGAAAGCAAGGAGCAAGGTGTGGGGATAAGCGCTTAAAGATTGACATAGCTTCCGCTCACGCTTCAAAGGTATAACTTTGTAGCACTACTCTTTTATATGTTATTTGTAGCATATTCACACTACCTTTAAACATATACTTCTATGAGCTAGTTTTATTGTGTAAGTTCTAACGATCAATGAATTAGGGTTGTATGACATATGAACTATCGTAGTTCATCGTGTCTTGCAACCCCGGGATATTCCAACATGGTATCAGAGCTATATTACACGTTTAACATGTTCTAGAAGTGTTTAAAGTAGTACCATATAGTATATATGTCGATATATGAACCGTAGCCGATTTTCGTATTCGGAAAACCCTCCCCGACAAAACGTAAGTTCCGCGTGATTCCAGGCAAGCCATGGACACGGCTCCACTGGAACGCGCACCCTCGGCATGCCCTGGACACGGCACGCCTTGGCCCGGAGCAGGGAGCGGCTTCTCTGGACGCGTCCATGGACGCCCTTGGAAGCCCCCCCCGCGCGTCCGCGCGTTTTGTTCCCTGGACAGCCCCTGTCCGCAGCACCTGTCCGCGCGCGGACTGCCTGGGCAACCCCCCTGTCCCCGTTTGATCGTGGCTCCATCGTGAGCCATGGCTCACGATGGACTATAACTTCGCCCGATGTTTTCGAAACAAAACGAATCGATTAAGCCCAAAGTCATTTGATGATTATGGACGTTTTCGGTTTGTTATGGGTGATTTAGAGATTGTTTTGGAAATAATCTTATAAGTTCAAAACATTCTTTGAGAAGTTTAAAATAGTTTAAAATTAGCATGTATGTCAAAGTGTTGATTTTATCCTATCGGTACTAATTAAATTGTTTAATTGTGTATCGAAAGGAAGTTTGTGGTTGAGTTATTATGAATTTCAAACCTTAAACTTATGCTAAGTCTCTTTGAATGTAATTGGGGTATTAGTTCAAAATGTTGAACTTATGGTAGAACTTCCTAAAATTGGCTAAGTTAGTTGTTGGACAACTAAAGGTTATGATATGCATGTATGACTATGTTCACATTATTTGAATGTGAGTATGTGTGTGAGTTGTGTGTTGCTTGTGTGTTTTATTCCATTCCTAGCATGTTTATGTGATTTATGTATAATGTGTTATGCATATATAAACTGTAGTCTGAATGGAATGGGGATTTGATATGGCCTAGTATTTATTCGAAATACAGTCTGCGTACTGTCCTTGATATTGAAATACGACGCATGTGTCGTTTTACATTCTTGTATTGTTATTTCTTTTTCGCGGCGCATGTGCCATTTAATGCGAAAGTTGATTATGTAACAAGACATGAAGAGACGGACTTGGAGCATGGCGATGTCCAAGAAGACGGAGACCAAGGACTTAGTTTAGAACTAGTTAGACTAGTTTTATTTAATGTTCTTTAGGCCATATCACGTCCCTTTAAAGTGTTTATTATTCATGTCATGTTTCATGCTTACATATATTTTCTTGACGTATATGTACACCTTTTGTGATATGCATGAAATGTGGATTACATGTTTAATCTAAACCCCTCCACGTTATAATTAAGTGTTTGCCAAACCTAAGTTCAAAGTTGTCAAACTTTCCTACGTTTTGGGTGGATCATCCCTAGATGGGCACTTTGATTCATAGGAATAGGAGGCAATGGGATTACATGCGCTACAGGTTAGCCCATCGAACCGGCAAATGTAATCCATCCCTTTATGGTGAACTAAGGTTACTTAAAACGTGGCTACAGGTTAGCCCATCGAACCGGCCCGTTTGGCAAAGGAAGTCTATAGTGTCATAAAACGACTAATGATAGACGCCAAGAGTCATATATAATCATTGGATGATTAATATATGATAGTCTAGTAGGACTTACCCATGGATTGGACTATGAGGATGATTGCGTGTGCCGCTCATACCCAAGTCCGTGGGGTCTTGGTATACTTGTACACTTCGAGGGGTTGTTGGTACTCGTATTATTATTTCAAGCATGCTTTACTTGTATCGTATGCTTTACATATAAATTAAACTGAATGTCGTTTCATACTCGCATGTTTTTAGATGGCAACTGCTAAGAAATCAACTTCAAATTCACTCCGATCTACACTTGAGAAGTGTAAACTCAATGGCAATAACTTCAACGACTGGTCTCGTAACTTGAGAATCGTTCTCAAGCACGAGAGAGTCGAGTATGTTCTTAAGGAAGAACTTCCTCCACCACCCGGAGATAATGCCGATGAGCTAGAACGTAGTGCATATGATGTACACGTGGATGATGCATTGGATGTCCAATGTCTTATGCTAGCCAACATGGAACCGAATCTTCAGATTCAGTTCGAAAATGTGGCAGCATATGACATGTACTGCAGACTGGAAGAGATGTTCCAGAAGCGGGCAAGAAATGAGCGGTACGAAGCTGTTTGTGCCCTCATGGATTGCAAACTATCCAATGGTCAACAGGCCAGTCCTCATGTTCTCAAGATGATTGGGATCATCGAGAGACTTGAGTCTTTGGGAACTCAGTTTTCCAAGGATTTGGCCGTTGACATAATCCTCCGTTCCCTTCCTGATAAGTTTGGTAACTTTGTCATGAACTTCAACATGCATGACTTCGATAAATCGTTATCGGAGTTGCATAACATGATCAGCACGGCTGATACTGCGTTGAAGTGTGGGAAGAGCTCTACCCCTACTCCCTCTGTTCTGATGATTCAGAACAAGAAGGCCTTTAAGAAAGGCAAGGGGAAATGGAAGGGAAAGGCCAAGACTGGATCTATCAAAACAGTCAAGGCCCAGACTTCCAAAACTCCGGCTAAAGGTCCTAAGGGGACTGACCAGTGTCATTATTGTAATACACCTGGTCACTGGAAGAGGAACTGCAAGAAGTACCTCGAAGATAAGAAGAGTGGGACTCTTCCGACAGGTATATGCGTTATTGAAGCTTTCATCACCTCCAATAACTCTACTTGGGTACTTGACTCAGGATGTGGTTCTCATATTTGTCGAAATATGCAGGTACTACATGACGGTAGAGCCCTTCGGAAGGGAGAGGTGGACTTGCGGGTAGGCAATGGAGCAAAGGTTGCTGCAATTGCCGTGGGCAAGATAGATTTAAAACTACCATCCGGGATGGTCTTAGTTTTAAATAATGTATATTGTATTCCTACTATTTCTAGAAATATTATTTCCATATCTGTTTTGAACAATGATGGTTTTACCATCCTTATGGAAAGGAATATATGTTCTATTAATCGTGATGGTTTACTTTATGCAAAAGCTTCAAACCAAAATGGTCTTTTCATACTAGATGAGGACCATGAGGTATATAACGTAAATATTAAAAGGAACAAGCCTAACGACTTGAATCCTACCTACCTATGGCATTGCAGACTTGGTCATATAAATGAAAATCGCATCAAGAAACTCCACGAAAGTGGAATTATTGAGTCACTTGATTTTGAATCATATGACCAATGCGAATCATGCCTTTTGGGCAAGATGACCAAATCACCTTTCACTGGAACGAGTGAAAGGGCAAGTGATTTATTGGGGATAATACATACCGATGTATGTGGTCCAATGAACACTCCTGCAAGAGGTGGTTTTCCCTACTTCATTACCTTCACGGATGACTTTAGCCGTTATGGCTATGTCTATCTAATGAAGCATAAGAGTGAAGCCTTTGAAAAGTTCAAAGAATTCCAAAATGAAGTAGAGAATCAACTCGGCAAGACTATTAAGACTCTTCGATCCGATCGAGGAGGCGAATATATGAGCCACGAGTTTGACACTCATCTTAGAGATTGTGGAATTGTTTCACAACTCACACCGGCCGGAACACCACAGCATAATGGTGTGTCCGAAAGGAGGAATCGCACTCTGTTAGACAGTTTGCGGTCTATGATGAGTCGAACCGACCTACATGTCAGCTTCTGGGGTTACGCGTTGCAAACTGCCGCACTTACCTTAAATAATTGTCCAACCAAGTCAGCTGAGAAAGTACCATATGAGATGTGGTTTGGGAAACGTCCCAAGATTAGCTTTCTCAGGGTTTGGGGTTGCTTGGCCTACGTCAAGAAGTTGAACATAGACAAGCTAGGCCCAAAGGCTGACTTGTGCCATTTCATTGGTTATCCAAAGGAAACCAAAGGGTATTATTTCTACCTTAAGCCAGAAAATAAGATTTTCGTGGCTAGGACAGCACATTTCCTTGAGAAAGAGTTCTTATCAGGAAATGTCAGAAATACGGTACAACTTGAAGAAGTTCAAGATGATGAGCCAAATGAGTTAATGAACTCATTCGACACGTTTAATGAGCAAGTTGAGTTATCGAACTCAAGAGACTCATTGAATAAGAGAGATGGGTTATTGAACCCAAGTGTCTCATCAAATGAGCAAGTCGAGTTAACGAACTCGGCAGGCTCACTTCAGGAAGTAGATCCTCCATTCATGGCGGATCCTATCTTGGACCCTAGATCCACGGTAGATGAGACTCCTGAAGAAGTACCGACCCTTAGGAAATCCAGTAGGACTCGTCATGTTCCCGATAGATGGTATGGGGAATCCTTCTTGATAGAAGACGACGAGCCTTATACTTATGGAGCCGCAATGAAAGGGCCAGATAGCGAGTCATGGCTTGAAGCCATGAAATCCGAGATAGACTCTATGTACCAGAATGATGTCTGGACATTGGTTCACTTACCCGAAGGTGCTAGACCTATCGAGTGTAAGTGGGTCTTTAAGAAAAAGCTTGATAAAGATGGAAATGTCCATATTTACAAGGCTAGACTAGTGGCGAAGGGTTTCAAACAAATTCATGGTATTGACTATGATGAAACCTACTCACCGGTAGTCATGTTCAAATCTATTCGGATCCTCTTAGCCATTGCCGCATATTATGACTATGAGATATGGCAAATGGATGTAAAGACCGCTTTCCTTAATGGAAACCTTGAGGAGGATGTGTACATGACACAACCTCCAGGCTTTACATGTCCGAAAGGACCTAAGAAGGTATGTAAGCTTCAGAGATCCATTTATGGACTCAAGCAAGCTTCTCGCAGTTGGAACCTCCGATTCAATGAAGCAATTAAAGAATTTGGCTTCATTCAGAATGAGGAGGATGCTTGTGTATACAAGAAGGTAAGTGGGAGCCACATTGCATTTATAGTCCTGTATGTAGATGACATACTGATCATTGGAACAACAAACCACTCCTTGAGTCAGTCAAGACATGGTTGTGTAAGTGTTTCTCAATGAAGGACTTAGGAGAGGCGCAGTATATCCTAGGAATCAAGATATATCGAGATCGAGCAATAGGTTGATTGGCCTGAGACAGGACACTTATATTGATAAGGTTCTGAGACGATTCGATATGATCGATTCCAAAAAGGGAATACTGCCTATGACAACTGGCACTATTCTCGGCAAAAGTCAGTGCCCCACCACTGACGTCGAGAAGGAGAACATGAGTAGAGTCCCGTATGCTTCAGCCATAGGATCTATCATGTATGCCATGTTGTGCACTAGACCAGACGTATCGTACGCTCTGAGTCTGACCAGCCGATATCAAGCGAATCCAGGCAACAGCCATTGGACCGCTGTGAAATCTATCCTTAAGTACTTGAGAAGGACTAAGGATATGTTTCTGGTATATGGCGGAGATGAGGAGTTGATTGCGAAAGGTTTCACCGATGCCAGTTTCCAAACTGATCGAGACGATTTTCGTTCTCAAACCGGGTTTGTATTCTGCCTGAACGGTGGAGCCATCTGTTGGAAGAGTTCCAAGCAGGACACAGTTGCAGATTCTACTACGGAGGCCGAGTACATTGCAGCTTCTGAAGCAGCCAAGGAGGCATGTTGGCTTAAGAAGTTTATGACTGAGCTTGGGGTAGTTTCCTAGCGCTGATGGTCCAATTGAGTTGTTATGTGATAACACTGGAGCCATAGCACAGGCTAAGGAACCCAGGGCTCATCATAAGTCCAAACATGTCCTCAGGAAGTATCACCTCGTCCGTGAAATGTTCCAGAGAGGTGACATCAAAGTATCCAAAGTAGATACAGACGACAACGCAGCTGATCCCTTGACTAAACCATTGCCTCAGACCAAACATGAGTTCCATACTTCAGCTATTGGACTTAGACTTAGGTCCGAGTGGTCTTAGTCTTAGTGGGAGGTTTATTTCAGTTTATTTGATTTATATGTATGAAATATACTTTTGTAAAACTCTTATTGTTGAATAAAAGTATACTTCTTGTTTATTGATTGTCTATTCTTTTATAGCACTTGAATAAACAATTGAATATTTAATCATAGTTGTATGATAAATATTTTAATTCCCATGTAATCACAAGTTCTTGAAGAGGAGTCAATAAGTGTATTGGCTAAGGAACCCCTTTTTCAAGACAAGAACTATGGTGATTACATTGTCCCTAGTGGTATGTCCCGGCGTTTTGGGAACGGACACAACCAAACTAGTGTGTAATGATTCGTTTGACTTTGTTTCTTAAGTCAAAAGGATGGTCCAAATCATTACATGGGTTCATTGTCAAGAGAGTC
>QFAX02000311.1:0-240436 GCA_003412495.2 Echium plantagineum
CAAAACATAGTGACATCGTTGAAGTAACTGAACTTCCAACCATGGGGATGAGCTCGAACAACAAATAATTTCTGAAGGACCAATAAAAAAACCCAGAGGTGCACCGAAAATTGGTCGACCACAAGAAGACTATTACTAATAAACGTGTCAAGCAATCGCTTTCTACAATAAACACGTCAGGACACTCTTTAGCTTAATATGATCCCACGTGTACAACACCTCCATGCATCTTCCTCAAACATGAATTTTTCATGTCCCAAATTCTTTGTCCACTTTCACTTGAATTCACTCTTCCTCCATGGACAACCAACAAACCACCATCTCATTACCCCCCATCAAGCTCCAAAGCTTAACTCACCTCTCAGATTACATTCCAAACCTCCCAAAACACCCAAACCCACTAGACCACAACCAGTTCTTCCGCCCTTTTACAGGCTTTTACATCACCCCCACTGACGTCATCCTTCGTAACATCCTCCACGATGTTTCGATGACACGGCCAGATGGTGGTCATTTGGCATATCATAGGGCAGGGCCTCGGAAGGAGATATTCTTCGAAGCGAGTAAGGTGAGAGCAGCGGTGGTGACGTGCGGGGGACTGTGCCCCGGGATGAATACTGTGATTAGGGAGCTTGTAGTGGGGCTGTGGGAATTGTATGGAGTTAGGGAAATATATGGTGTGAAGATGGGGTATCGTGGGTTTTATTCAAGTGATTTGGTCAAATTGGACAAAAAATTGGTTCATAATTGGCATAAGAGAGGTGGGACTATGCTTGAGACTTCGAGGGGTGGTTTTCATCTCACCAAAATTGTTGATGCAATTCAAGATCATGGCCTTAATCAGGTCATTGTTACAACTTCTATAAGATACTCCATACAATTGTTGGTTTTACTTTTCGTTTTAATAACGTCATTTGCACATAGATTAAGAAACAAAACGTAGTAAAAAATTAAGGACAATGAAAAAATGTAGAATGATAATTATTTGAAACAATATCATTACTTGGTCGATAAATTCATGAGAATTTTTTTTATTATAAATGTAAACAATACTCCGGATAAATTTCACGCTAAAATGAATAATTATTTTTGAACAAAAAATTGTACGAACATGACCGATGATTAAATTGGATATTTTGTCTACATTAAAACTCATCAAACAAGATGAGTAGGTGGCATAGAATGATCCAAACAAATTTAAATTTTTTTTTTAGGCGTCAATTTAAGATTTTTTTTTTCTTCTTTTAGTATATTTTAGATAACACGTATCATTTATCAATTTTTTTTATTAATGTCAAGTGTCTTAAGTTTATTAATTGACTAAGTTTATTTTTTGCATTTTATTATATAATTTGTCTCAATTTGTTTAACTTTTATGTGATGATTAATGAATAGTCTCATTGGTGAACCGTAGCAGTTTTCCCACCCTGTCGATTATACTATATTAATTCAAGTCACTTGCTCAAGTCACACCTCACAATCCCATTATGATTTATAAGCAGGTTTATATCATTGGTGGTGATGGCACAATGCGTGGCATGGTGGAGATATTTAATGAAATCAAGCGTCGGAAATTGAATATTGCCGTTGCTGGGATCCCGAAAACGGTTGATAACGATGTGGGTGTTATTGACCGATCATTTGGATTCCAAACGGCCGTTGAGATGGCCCAGCAAGCCATAAGTGCAGGTCACGTCGAAGCCGAGAGTGGAGTGAACGGTATTGGTTTGGTGAAGCTTATGGGCAGAAGTACTGGACACATCGCTCTTTACGCTACCTTAGCAAGCCGGGATGTAGATTGTTGCTTGATTCCTGAAAATGACTTCTACTTGGAAGGTAAAGGAGGGCTCTTAGAGTTCCTGGAACAAAGGTTAAAGGAGAACGGGCACGCGGTTCTAGTTGTAGCCGAGGGGGCCGGACAGGACATGATACCCAGAACAAAGCAGCAAGAGCGCGATGAATCCGGGAATCCAGTTTTCTTGGACGTTGGAGCCTGGCTGAAGTCGGAGCTTAAGACCTGGTGGGATCGAGATCATCCAAACGAGCTGTTTACGGTGAAGTACATTGATCCGACATACATGATCCGGGCAGTGCCTGCTAATGCTACTGATAATTTGTATTGCACATTGGTAGCTCACTCTGCAATTCATGGAGCAATGGCAGGTTATACTGGTTTTGTTTCGGGACCTATCAATGGAAATTACGCATATATCCCAGTGGAAGAAGTTGCAAGGACCAAAAATGAAGTCAACACAAACGATCACAAGTGGGCATGGGTGAGATCTGTTACTGATCAACCTGACTTTGTGAGGACCCATTCAAGAGCTTTCAATTAGTCATTATCATCCCCTAAATATCTAGTATTACGAGGTTTGTTATTCGGACATGTAATAGTAATCATTCCTGGCTATCAAACGCAACATAGTGTTACGAGGTTTGCTATTGGTACATGTAGTAGTGAGAATTTTAGGGAGAATTTACGACTTTACTTTATCCCGCTAATGAGTTCCAAAAACTTTCAACAATTTAATCGTGATGCATGTTATTGGAAGACAAAGAGGCATAAAATATTGTGATTCATAATTACTAACTTGATTAACCAGACAAAATATGACGTGTCGCGTGCCACCAAAGATGAGGCACCAACATTTTTGTCAAGATGAGGCACTAACATTTTGTCTGCTGAATCTGGTCGTCGAGCCTGATCGAATCGACTCTTTTGCCTGCCTCGGCCTCTTGCCTCACATTTCATCTTGCTATCGAACTTACGTTTCATGCGTTGACGCTCACGTTTGATGTCGATATCGAATACACGCTTCATCCGTTGACCCTAGTGATGGAAATGAGTCAAGTCGATTCGGGTATTGGAAACCCGACTCGGCTTAATAAGATAAGGAGTTGCGTAGTACCCGAGGTATCGAGCTCAACTTTAGTACCCAACCCGATAAGATACGCGACTTATTAAGGTAACTATCCGAATCGACTCGATAATTCCCCGGTTCGTTAAGGTAATTATCCGGATAGACTCGATAATTACTCAACCTGTTAAGACAAAAGGAAAAAAAAACTAATTTTGAAAAGAAATAAAAATATATTGGTATTTTTGTAAATATTCATAATAACATATACAGTTCTTAATTATGAAAAATTATTTATTATATACATAGTAATTTATTTAATCATTTATTAATGTTCGGATACGTATTGAGCGAGTCTATTTCAAATAAATGAACAAGCACAAACTTATGTTCATATCTGCTCTTTATGCGGATACCTGCTCTTTACCTATCGAGTGGTGTACTCGAGTTAGTAACAAGTTATTCAACTCGTTGGGAGCACTAGTTGGCACCATGGAAATGAAGTGTGGGAATAAATCAATGACTATCCTAATAATTTTTTATATAAGGCCCAGTTGATATTTAACTGAAGCGAGTCGAGCCTGTGCTTTTCAAAGCCCTAAACTTAGCGGTAAAACCATAAACCCTAATAATCTTCCTCCTCATCTGTAGTTACCTAATTTTCTGCAAATTTTGATTTCAGGCAAAAATTGTAAATTAAAATTAAGTTTCTGCAATTGTTGAATAATGGGTAAAAAATCGAAGGTAGTGTTACCACCTGAACTACCACCTGATGTTCGTGAAGAAGATGTAGAAGTTTCTGATGAAGATGTACAATTCGTTGCTGCAAACAAAGCTTATGCTGGTTTATTCTCCACTTTGGACACAAAAACCATCACCAAGTATGAATAATTCACTATTTAATCAGTTGGGTATTTTCATAGTTGCATTTTTCATGTTTGGAGTGTAAACATTTGTATATATTGTGTAATGTTTGGTGCAAAATATACATTTTATATATATATGTTGTCTAATGTGTGTCAATACTTAAAAATATTGTATTTTTATATAATTTACTATTGAAGTTATCATTTTGATTCAAACGCAGTTACATGTGTTAACTGAGGGAACGAAGTTTGCTAATTTGACTACTAAATTGATTTCGGTTTTTTTTATGCTGAGCTTGGAGTTCTTTGTGCTGGGCATGAAGCGTAATTACGTATATTGTTCTGCAATTAGTTTGACATTGTAATATCGATTTAGCTAAGCTAACTACTAGCTAAGTGTCAAGTGATGTGCTATTTTTTCATTTTTGCGTAATAATGTGTGATTGGTTTTGCTGTAATAGACATGTAACTCGTGTTGATGGTATGAAAGAAGATGCTTTGGAATCACACTATGAGAGGCGGCGTCAGAGAAAAGCTGGTGAGAATGAAAAGAAGGAAAATGTTATTGAAGTTGATCGTGTGGATGCTCTTCCTGTGAAAACATTGGATGGGGAAATCTTTTACAGGACAAGTATGTAATGTTCTGCTTATATAGGATTGCTAATGATTTGTTTGTTGTGGTTGGAGATCGATACTAATGTTTTCGTATGATTCAGATCCCAGTTTACCACCAAAGCCTGAAGCTGAAAGCGATAAAGCCGAGGGGGATGATTGGACCGATGGAAGTGTAGTGAAGTTGACAAAAGCCGAGAAGAGGGCAAAACTTAAGAAAGCGAGGAAGGAAGCAAAGAAACAAGTGAACGACGGAGCGGAAGTGGAGCAAGATCAACAAACTTCTCAAGCTGATGTATTAGTATGTATCTCTACTGCTCTGCTCATTGATTGGGTTGCTTGCACATTATATGTCATGTATGGTTTAATGTTAGATTATCTAAGTATAAATCAAATGATTAAAGAAATGTGAAATGATAATAAACTCATTAAGATTTGTTTCTTATTTTCTCTTTCTAGTATATACATGTCGCACAATACAAATTTTTGGATGCGTGCAACTTGTGTTTGTGTATTCTTGAGCTAGTATTAAAATTGAATGGTCCATATTCAGGAGGAGGTGAGGAATGATCTAACTATTGAAGAAACTATAGAGAAGAAAAAATACCGACTAGCTGAGTTGGGAACTGCCCTCCTTGCAGAGCCAGAAACTAACATTAAATCTCTCAGAGAAATGTTGGATATCTCAAAAGATAAAAACCAAGAGATAGTCATACTCTCGCTCAAGTCCCTTTTGGCTGTCTTTAGAGACATTATTCCTGGGTGAGAAATGTTAAGCTTATGTACATATTATATATGTGAATTTAGATAATAATACTGCTCATTACTTCTGAAATTCACCCGCATATGGTCTTCTGTTTTTTGCTACCACAGATATCGTATCAGGTTGCCTACAGAGAAGGAAATGGAGATGAAGGTCTCAAAGATTGTCAAAAAGATGCGACTCTTTGAGTCTACCCTGTTATCTTCTTATAAGGTTTGAGGAACAACTTAAAATATCACTTCCTTTAAAATTGGTTTCCGTCAGTTCAAACATCTCCAATGCACGTATTCTTGTTGCCTTGTTTGGAATACTGTAGACATGGTTAACTTCCCCATTCTGTTTAGTTAAAAAACTAATGGACAGTATACTTGAGTAGGTGAATTCATGTGCTTTAATAATATGAAAATCTATATACCATTATTTACACTCAGAAGTAAATAAATACTATATCACTAGGAGAGTAGAGAACAAGTGAAGCTGGGGGAAGAAATCTTAAACAGAAGGTTATTACGAGAAAATTTCTACAAGATTGTTTTGACATAGTGCAATCAGTTTTTTTGCTGTACATGGCGCCAGAGAGAAACTATCTACCTTGTTTTACAATAACTTAGCACTTGTTATATATATTCTACCTACCTTCAAGACCTCAGTTTCTTGGAGTCAAGTCTTAGTCATCCTTGTGGAAGAAATAAGTTAATGTGATCTTGTTGCTGATTGTATACTAGTTTTAGATAATTGATTTTTAGATCAAATATATATGGACCAGTAGTAACATGGATAATGAAAGAACACTGCAATGGCTAGTTGGTTAACACTTTTTCTGTTTATCAATAGGCATATATACAAAAGTTGACTGCGTTAGAGGAACAACCTTTGTACAAGCGTGTTGCTGTTCGATGTCTCTGTACTTTGCTTGAAGCAGCTCCCCACTTCAATTTCCGTCAGGAGTTGGTGGCTGCAGTTGTTAGAAACTTAAGTTCCCAGGATGATGTTCTAAGGTTATCCATATTCTTAAGCTTTCTCGATACTGTTATATAAGACATTGATTATTGTGTAAACCATAGTTGTTTGTTTTTGTGTTCTACATCTGTTTGTAATATAGTTTTCATGCTAGGGGCAAGTGCTATGTCGAGAAATTATAGCATTTGAGCGCCATTCTACGGAGCATCAGACCTTCTAGATGCAGTTCTTACAGTTTTAAAAATTTAGTAATCAACCTTCTGGATTCTTAATTGTTTGAGACTATAAAATGATGAGGAACTTGGTAGTAAGATTCCTGTGGCTCCCATAAGTAGGTGGGATGTTCTAGCCTTTTATCTTGCTAGTAAGCTATAAAGGTGTGGACAGTAAATATATTAAATAAATTTTGACCTGTAGAGATATAGAGTTGGTATAACGGTCCAGTGATAATCGTTTCTCAGGATTAAACTCTCCTGAGAGGCTGGTTGCGAAAACTCCGCTGCTCCCCCCAGAGGTTTATCTTGCAACTCATCTCTCCGCGTGATGTGTTCTCATAGTGGTTTGATTCAACCGTGGACCAATCTAGATCAAGATATAAAGTTCCGTTACTATACTTCCAAAGGTCTAAGAGCTATTGAGAATTTAGAAATTGTAAAAACTCATTCCATGCGCTGATCAACTGTATTTGTTGTATTAGATGTTCCACTACTTTACTTCATATGTTTCTATAATGGTACCGTAACCAAACAATTTGTTGTGGCCTATAATTTGTATCCTTGCTGTCTAACTTTTTTTTAATATTTATGACTTGTTAGGAAAAGCTGCTGTGCTGCATTGCAGTACATTTTCACCAATGAAGCAAAGCATGGGGGCGAGGCCACTTTGGAGGCTGTTCAATTGATTGCGAACTTAGTGAAATCTCATAATTGCCAACTGCATCCTGATTCCATCGAGGTAAATAACTTGGTATTAGTTTTGATGTGAAACCTTATCCTCCTTGAGTCATTGTGTTTGGTGTATACATCTTATCCTAGTTTGATTTAAAAGTTCCAGCATGACTTAGATTATATAATATCTAGAATCCTTCTTGACAGCCTTGGATAACAGCACATGAGTAATGGTTGATGTGGGGATACTTTCTTCACTAATAAATGATTTACATGCAGTTGTGAATATCTCTATGTACGTACTAATAGTTTGTTTCAAGAACTGGATTGGGATGTTGAAAACTTCATCCACCTAACACTATCTGGGGATGCGTCTTCAGGTTCTCATGTCTCTGGTCTTTGATGAAGATCTCGGGAAATCTGAAAAGGCGGACCAGGATTACAAGCACAAGAATAAGAAGTTTAAGAAGGGGAAGAACAATGAGGAGAACAATAAAATGACCAATAATGAGAGAAAGAAATCTAAACAAGAATCAGTTTCAAAGACGCGAGAGGAGGTACTCTCGTTCAGTGTGCGTAATTTCTTTTTCCCATAACAAAGTTTAACATATGCCGCTGGTTGATTGCAGGTGGAAGCTGATTTCAGGTCTGCCTCGTTAGGGAAAGATGCTGCCGAGAGCAGGAGGATACAGACCAACACTCTTTCCGCTGTATTTCAAATATTTTTCCGTGTCTTGAGGCATACCTTGCAGTCAAGGTAGTTTCGATCTTCTAATAATGTAATTGGTGTATAGTTATGGCACAAGATCTATTGGTCAGAAGTTGTGGTTTATTATCAGAAATGATGAAACAAAACCGGAGATGTATATTCCTTGTTATGAATGTTTTTAACATTTTTCCATGCTGCTGATCATGGTGTGGATGCACTATGCATTTTAGGAGATGGAGAGATAGGGGAGGGTGGGGGTAACAAACCTGACGTTTGCACATTTTTTATGTATAGACTGTTAATATGTTTTGCCCAAGAGTTCATGTGCACTGATGTGTAATTCCTAGTTATTTAAATAATGTTGAACGTAACATTTTATCTGTTGCTCAGTTTTCAAGTATTTTACATGAACAAAATTCTAGCATTTTCTGTCTTTGAAATGGGGTCCGTAGTATATATTAATATTTCTTCTTCACTTCTAATTTATACAGCTAACAATTTTAATTTTTCCTCTCCTCAGCTCAGAATCAAGTTCTCTTCAGGGCGCATCTGATAGTCATCCACTCCTTGCTCCAAGTTTGAAAGGGATTGGGAAATTTTCTCATCTTATTGACTTGGACTTTATGGCTGATTTAATGAACTATCTGCGAAAGCTTGCTGGTGATGGTGCCAACTCTAGTGATTCCGAGAATAATTCAAAACAGTTGACTGTAACTGAACGGCTGCAGTGCTGCATTGTTGCCTTCAAAGTTATGAAGAGTAATCTTGATGCACTAAATATTGATCTACAGGAATTTTATGTGCAGCTCTACAATCTGATACTGGAGTACAGGCCAGGAAGGTATTCACAATAACATGCTTTGTTTCTTCTTATAAAAGCCATGGACATGATATTGTGTGTAGGGGTGTCTGTGTGACCCATGTACGCTCGTGATCTCTTTTCTGTATAAATTGCTGATTTATTGATCAGGCCTAAATATAAATCAGTTTTCCGTTTTGAAAAAAGATCCAATATGAGGATTTTGGTAACTTGTCTTAGAACTTGCCTAAATCATTGAAAAGCAAAAATTAAATAGGGCCAATGTGCATGTGTTCTGTCTCTGGAATCCTGTTGGCATATGATTCACACACATTTATGGGATGCAGGGACCAGGGTGAAGTATTAGCTGAAGCTTTGAAGATAATGTTGTGTGATGAGAGGCAACATGATATGCAGAGAGCTGCTGCTTTCATTAAGCGTTTGGCAACATTTTCCTTATGCTCCGGGTCTGCGGAGTCCATGGCCGGTATGATTTTATGTAGTTAAATTGTCATGTATTGGAATAGTTCAGTGAGTTATCTGATTCACTGACATGGTTTACTTTGAAACTCTGAAGCCTTGGTAACTCTGAAACATCTGCTTCAAAAGAATCCGAAATGTAGAAACCTGTTAGAAAATGACGTTGGAGGAGGCTCTGTTTCAGGTGCAGTAGCGGTAAGTCCTTACATCAGTTATGCTATCCTTTTGTTAGAAATGACTTGGCATTACCATCCTTGCCTCGTTGCTGACAACCTTTTGCTGTATTGCAGAAGTACCAGCCATATGCTTCAGATCCACATATCAGTGGTGCCCTGGCATCGGTCCTCTGGGAACTTAACCTCTTAGCAAAGCATTACCATCCAACTGTCTGCACAATTTCGTCAAACATTTCAACCATGAGTGCTGATAATCAAGCATCTTCTTCGACACTCTCACCTCAACAAGCATTTACCGAGTTGTCACTTGAGCGAGAATTGTGTAAAGGTACAAATGGCTCGAACATATCAAGTATAAAGAGGAAAAAGACATCCAAGTCTGGCGTACCTGCAACCTTTCAGGTGAAGACTGATCTGGTAGATCAATTGGATGAAAATGAGGTTAGGAAGAAGCTATCAGAGCACTTCGTAGTTCTTCGGGACATTTCAGAAAATGAGAAGCTGAGGGCGGAACTTGAGCTCACATCGCAGTCTCTGCAGCTGTACGACAAGTATAAGAGGCACAAAAAAAGGAAGTCAAAAGCTACTTAAGGTGTGTGCTAGTAGCCGATTTTTCCAAATGATGATCATGGCGCTTATGCAGCTAGAACCCAGTTGAGTTGAATGATGAGCTTAGTTTCCAGTTGCGGCTGGCAATATTTGTATATTGGAAAGGCATGAAGTTTCAAGATCCAATGCTTAATATCACAGGCTACATTCCAAATTTTTGTATACACATTTGAGGAAATTTATTTCTGTTCATCTGACGATATTAAAATTAACCTTTGCAACACATTTGAAGAAATTTTGTCTTGTATTTTGATTTATCATGATTAATGATCTTGAATTTTTCATGCAAAGTATTAGTCAAGAGGTTCTTAGATTCGACTCTTCCTTATGCCTTTCACTTCCACAACTATAACTTTTAGGTCATTCAATATTGTCTATATATGCAACTCTACAATAGTTGATGGAGTATCACATTCATATAAATGACATTATATGGTAATTTAAATATTATCCCTATTTAATTGTACTGACCATAAATCAAACGAGTACATGTTTTGTCCAAAAAATTAAATTGTAGAATATTTTTATACTATGATTAACCCAAACAACATTCCAAGACAAAGTGGCACTCTGAAGTAAGGCCTCCATAAGTTTATTGCACCATTCTTAAAGTGACTCCAATAATTGAACACTTCAGCAACAAAATGTCATAACAGAGTTAAAACTAATAGGAAGCTTCTCTCAATATAGGCCAATTTTGTAACTCTTTGTTTTGAATATAAATATCCTAAAAATTCTATCACCAAGAAAGGAATTTAGTGGTACATGAAAGTACTCGAATTTGGATCTGCAATTTACTTCTTAACTTCCTCATACTCTGCCTCGGGGGCCTGGTCTCCACCAGCCGATCCACCACTGCTGTTGTCACCGCTACTGCTGTCGCCCGATCCTTTGGACATATGCTCCCCGATCTTTGATACTGCTTTATTTGCAGCCTCAATCTTTGACTTGATCTCTTCAACGTTATCACCTGCCATGGCGGACCTCAAATCTGAGCAGGCTTTCTCAATATCTGAGACCACTTCACTTGGAACTTTGTCTTTGTACTCATTCACGGACTTCTCAATGCTATAGATGGTGGTATCAGCGTTGTTTCTTATGTCGATGAGAGCCTTCCTTTCCTGATCCTTCTGAGCATGAAGTTCAGCTTCCTTCACCATCTTCTCGATCTCATCTTCTGACAGACCACCGGATGACCTTATAGTAATTTGCTGCTCTTTGCTGGTAGCCTTGTCCTTTGCAGAAACAGTTACAATCCCATTTGCATCTATATCGAAAGTCACTTCTATCTGAGGCATACCCCTAGGTGCAGGGGGGATACCCACGAGATCGAACTCACCCAAACTCTTGTTGTCAGATGCCATCTCACGTTCACCTTGCAACACTTTGATGCCAACTTGAGTTTGGTTGTCAGCGGCGGTAGAAAAGACCTGAAACGCAATTGCACTCTCAGGGACTGCATAGTTTAGGACTTCAATATTTACAAAACTAAAAATAGAGACGTGAAAGGTTCAGCACGGGTATGACCACACAGAATCAATTACAAACTAATTAGACCACAGCTTCATCTTACTTGACTCTTCTTTGTCGGAATGGTGGTGTTCCTGTTGATCAATCTGGTAAAGATGCCTCCCATAGTTTCTATACCCAGAGACAGGGGCGTCACATCCAGAAGAAGTAGCTCTTTCACATCACCCCGAAGAATTCCACCCTGGATTGCAGCTCCCATGGCAACTGCCTCGTCAGGATTGACCCCTTTGCTAGGGCTCTTCCCAAAGATTTCTGCAACGATTTCCTGCACCTTTGGCACACGGGTCATTCCTCCTACTAGAAGGACCTCATTCACATCGTTAGTTGATACTCCAGCATCCTTCAAACAGTTCTTGCATGGGTTCCTAGTCCTCTCTATCAAGTTGTTTACTAATGCCTCAAACTTGGATCTAGTCAATGTAATGTTCAAGTGTTTTGCACCCGAGGCATCAGCAGTTATGAATGGCAAGTTTATCTCTGTCTGTGATGTAGATGAGAGCTCTATCTTTGCCTTTTCAGCCGCTTCACGCAATCTTTGCAGAGCCAGATTGTCTTTTGACAAATCAATATTCTCACTCTTCTTGAATTCATTCACCAAGAACTCCAAGAGGGTATTATCAAAGTCTTCTCCTCCCAAAAAGGTATCTCCATTGGTTGCTTTCACCTACACAAAAATGTCAAGCCAACAGCAGGAAACATGAAAATTAATGGTACATATCATAGGCATCCAGTGTACCTCAAAAACACCATTTGATATTTCCAAAATGGAAACATCAAACGTCCCACCCCCAAGATCAAAAACAGCAACAAGCCCCTCTTTGTTGTTCATTCCATAAGAAAGTGCAGCAGCAGTTGGCTCATTGATGATTCTTTGCACATCAAGGCCAGCAATTCGCCCAGCATCCTTAGTGGCCTGCCTTTGCGCATCATTGAAATAAGCTGGGACAGTCACAACAGCTTTGTTAACAGTCTTTCCAAGATACGCCTCGGCAGTTTCCTTCATCTTCGTCAAGACAAAAGCTCCAACTTGGCTGGGGGAGTACTGCTGTCCATCGGCTTCAACCCAAGCATCACCACTCGGGCCCCTGACTATCTTGTAAGGAACCATCTTCATCTCCTTCTGAGTTTGAGAGTCATCGAAGCGTCTTCCAATCAGACGCTTGGTCCCAAAAAGCGTGTTTTGAGGATTGGTTACTGCCTGACGTTTTGCTGGGGTGCCAACCAACAGCTCACCCTTTTTACTAAAAGCAACAACTGATGGTGTCGTACGAGCTCCCTCAGCATTCTCAATGACTTTAGGATCCTGCATTCACATTAAAGTCGATGAATAAACATTCCATATTCCAACAGCCAAACATTTATTCTAATATAGGATTACCTTGCCCTCCATGACGGAAACACAAGAGTTCGTCGTGCCTAAATCAATACCAATAATGTCATTCCCAGCAGGTTTTGAGCTGTTAAATTTGAAAAGGTTAGTCCATTCACCAAAAAGTTCATTCCTTCATCAACTAGATGAACCAATAATTGACAAAATTACCTGAAAGGTCTTGCAAGACTAGCCAATCTATAACCCAGAGGAGAAGATTTCACATTATTAGCCAACTACAACAAAACACAGAAGCAAACACAAATTAAAGCCTGCAAATATTTCCAAATAACAATCCCACTAGCATAGATAATTGAAACAGAGAATAAAGGTACTAAATGCAAATAATAACATCCAAGAGATGTATCTGCAATCATATACAACTTAAATACAATCATATTAGAAGCAGTCTACACCAGAAACACACCGAAAAAGAATACGAACTATACCAATTATTCTCATCAGCTACCCCAGTATCAACATACTTATAATATTAAAACTTGCAATATAGTAAAAGAGCACTACATGATCCAATGCTATCCATACACATATAAAATTCTACTAAAATAGTCATAAATACAACTAGATCGCACTATAATAAAATGCAGGAACACAGTTTGCATCATAATAGCTGGCCAGGGGGGCGAATAGTTGTAGTAAATCATTCTGGACAAATTTTTATAATAATACATTCCAAAACAATATCAACCTAGAATATGGTCACTAGCTATCATCTAAAACAAGAAGAAATAGATCAATATAATTACTCAACAAAAAGATACATTCCCCACATGTGCGCACAACGAGAAAAGAATTTTCCGTCGAAAGTCACAACATCAAGTTTCAGACCATATCAGAACATAACTACGGTATCACAATCCAGTTCAAGACTACAAGTACCTAACTATCATTAGCTTTTTCAACATCCAGAACAATGATACATCAAACAAGGCGCATATTCATACAAATGTAAACTAATACTTGATATACTATAAATTCAAAGCTAAAAAAACATTAAAAGACCTCAATTTTACAGTCAATTTTCACATTAATTTATCTGATATCATGATTTACAAAACATAATATAACAAACAGACATAATAACAAGATAGTACAGATTTGTAGGCGGAGAGGGGGGCTGAAGCGAGTTCGCGGCGGCGGAAAGATCGGCAGAGAACGGCGGCGGCCATGAGAGAGGGGTGGGGGGAGGGAATTTGACTGTTAATGATTTGGTTATTTGGCGAGGGGTTTAGGGTTTATGGTAGCTCATATATGGAGAATATTTATGAATTTTTTTTAAGGTGGATTATTGTTCACGAAATGTTTAAATATAAAAATGTGATAAATAAGTCGGTAACATGTTCTAGATGTATTAACGTAATTTTCATTTGTTCTTTGTTTGTAATAAGAGTACACCTTATTCATAATAGAATCTTAGATATAAATGTCAAAAAAGTTTAATTAATGGTCCCGATAGTGGGTTCGGGTTGCACTTTGGTCCCCAGTATTTGACGAGTTGCAGTTTAATTCTCGATATTATCGAATTTGTTGCACTTTGGTCCGCAAACCGTTAGTTCCGTTTATAATGTGACGTTTTCAATACCTTTTGGGCCAAAATTGTAATTACGAAATAATTTGGGTAATCGTTACTTCCGTTTAAAATATGACGTTTTCACTAACTTTTTTTAATTTTTTTTCTCAATTTTTTTTTGCCGATTTTCTTTTTCGATTTTTCGATTTTTTTTATAATTTTTTTTTCAATTTTTTCTCCTTTTCCAAGTAAAAGAGGTTCGATTATGGTAGTTATTTTAGCTAAAAGTGTTGGTTTTGATAGAAAAATAAAACAAAAAATATATCGAAAAAGAAAATAAAAAATATATATAAAGAAAATAAAAAAAAATAGTCGAAAAAGAAAATAAAAATAAAAATTGAAGATGAAAATCAAAAAGAAAAATTGAAAAAGAAACGGAGTTTTGGAGGGAAATTATTGGGTCAACACTCACAATCAAGATTTTGGCGTCCAAAATTGACTAGGTTACCCCGATTTATTTTGTAATTACAATTTTTACATATGAAAAAATTTATAAAAAGTTGATAGTTCAAAAATATATATTGAGATGAATCTAACAAGATCTCATATAACTATATTATTTTTTATTGGTTAATGAGAATTATTGATCAAAATTCTTAAACTTTGACAATGTAAAATCAAAATGTATCAATCATTTAGAGACGAAGGGAGTATTTATAAAGTAACACTGTGACTTGACTCGACTTACTATGAGTCTATGACCATTGTTGAAATTAAGCACTATCAAGAATTGGAGTTAATCGAATAGCCTAGCGGGAAAGGCTCTTCCTAGTGACCAGAAGTTCCTGAGTTCGAAACTCACAACACCGCTAATTTACCAAAAAAAAGAAAAAGAAAAAGTACGATCAAGAACCCCAGTGTATGGTGTTGAGTAGGCAGTAGTGATTGAGCGAGCCGAAATTAGACATGCAAGTTGGTAATAATAATATATCAAAAGTAGCACATGCATTTGTCCAAGAATGCAGGCTGCCTGCAACCTTAGCCTTATTATCTGACTCTCAATTTTCTACACTCCAAAACTAAGTGCGCTCAGTATTCAATTCAATATGATAGTATCAAGTTGATGTTCATAAAACGACCATACGTGCATCTCACGCGCAAGACGTTTTTAATATTACCTTAATATTTACATACGGATACCAATAATTACGTTTTGATTGATTTAGAATCTCTCTTATATTTCTGCATAAATTACGAACTGCATCTTTCTTCTTAGCATACCACCAGAAGGAATCTTATACTCATCACCGTTGGACTCTTTTAATATACATTATATATGTTTTCTACTATTATTAAACAATACATGAGATTCACTTCCGGACTTTGATTAAGTACCATTTTTCAACATTTGTTCGGTAAGCAAAAGGCAACTTTATACTTATTTTTCTGTCTTGAAGATATTTCAGTTAAAGGGTATTTATCTCCTCATAATAAACACTAACGAGGTTATTTTGTACAAACATGAATATTAGATTCCTTCAAAACTTCAAGATGCTTCCTACTCGATATTTGTCTTCTACCCAAAGATGTTAAGTTACTTAAAATTATTTATTTTCAAGGATATATTTGTGTATACATACGCAGATACGCTGCCTTAAAAGCACTCTAAATAATAACATATCAAGAACGAATCAAGAACCATTACAAGAAGGAGAAGTATGTGTTTTGTATTTTGAATTTGAAGCAAGAACCATTACAAAAAGGCTCATTAGCTGTGATATCATAATTTTTACACTATTTATGGGCCACCCCCTACCCTCCCACTACATCAAAGTCAAAAATTCACATACAATAAATAAGACAATATACCAAACGAAAAGCAACCAAAACTAGCAAAATACCCCCTTCATTATCCTACTTAGATTCCTCTCCATGGGAACTCTAGACATGGAAAAGCCTCCCCCTCCCCTTCCCCCCACCACCAACGGCAACTTCAACGTCGACGACGACGAAGACTCCCCCATCGAAGAGGTCCGGTTAACGGTACCAAACACCGATGACCCGACCCTACCCGTTTGGACATTCCGGATGTGGTTCCTGGGCTTATTTTCATGTGGCCTCCTATCGTTTCTGAACCAATTCTTTTCTTACAGAACAGAGCCACTCATGATAACACAAATAACAGTCCAAGTAGCAACACTTCCAATTGGTCATTTCTTGGCTGCAATATTACCGACAAGGAAGTTCGGAGTACCCATGTGTGGAAACAGGAAGTTCTCACTAAACCCGGGTCCGTTTAACATGAAGGAACATGTTCTAATATCAATATTTGCTAATGCTGGGAGTGCTTTTGGTAATGGTTCAGCTTATGCTGTTGGCATTGTTACAATTATCAAAGCTTTTTATCATCGAAATATTACCTTTCTTGCTGGTTGGCTTCTCATCATTACCACACAGGTAATAAACTCTTAGTCTTTTTATAATTTTAAATAACAAAATCATTATCGTATTTCAAATGGACTCTCTCGCCCAATATGGGAGATCCTGGTATAATATATATTGCTCATTATACAAGTATAGTACAAGACTTATCGAGAGCTAACCGAATATATCCAATAATATATTTTAAGTAAACATTTAAACCTACTAACATCCAATTGAGATTTACATGAATATTTAAATTATATAGAAAATTAAATAAGAGGGAGACGTGTATGTGGATGATTATTGGTTTAAGTTTGTTCTTGTGTTTTGTCTCATCAATCAACATGGATTATTGCAAGTGTATGTCTCCATAATAATTGATACTAATTGATAATTGGCTTCTAAGTATTTTGTTTTCTTTTACTTCTCCATATGAAAAGATTATTTGTCGTTTTGTTGATTTTATTGATTTCTACACGATTGTGTATCATATATTCATATGTGATAATATTTAGAGTTATATATATAGTCGGCAAGTTGAGCATAGAGTATCATGCGTACATGTGCTAAATTTTGATGGCTAACTTTAGTATACATGCTAGTGGATGCATGAGTACCTCGCAATCAAATTAAAATATAAATCTTTCATCATTGAGAATGAAACAAAATGATTTATGCTTGTATGGTTGTATCATTTTATATTCAAAATAAGCATATATTATCGTTATTCTCGAATATATATTGGATAATAAATTTTGGATCGAAATATATTTAAAAGCGTGCAAACACTTCAGTTAGTTTGGTATATAAGTATGATGAAAAAAATTACACTCGTAACTTTATAATCACAAACTCAACCACTCATGACTCCACCAACCATTTTATAGACTAGTTAAAGTAGTACTTTCATAATCAAATAACTATCTCATTAAACATGAATGATTAAGTTTTATTGTGGAATCTATCATAAATGAAGTTACTATTTTTAGTAGGACAAAAATGAATTTCCTATTTAGTGACAGCTTGAGATGTACAGGTTCTTGGGTATGGATGGGCGGGCCTGATGAGGAAGTACGTGGTGGAGCCGGCTCACATGTGGTGGCCAAGTACCCTCGTTCAAGTCTCACTTTTCCGGTAAGGGCTTAGATATTTTAACACAAAACTACCTTCCTTTTATTTTTAAATGTTTTTTTTTTTTTTTGATAATTAGCGATGAATTGTGACTACAATGATATTACAAACATGAATACAGAAATTGCTAACTAATAGAAAGTTAGAGTATAATATGAGACAAGTATGTCTCCAACAAGGTTCGAACCCTTGACCTCTTACATGAAAGGTTGGGCCGGATGCCACTAGGCTATTGAGCCATCGGCTTTTATTTTTAAATGTTAATCAAGACTATTATATGTCTCAAATTAATATATGTAACATAATTTTGTTACAATATGATGTTTTATGAATTATATTGTAACGCCTCTCCATAGTCGAAGCCACATTGGTAGCTTTTGATCACGTCGAGTCGTCCACATTATTGACTCTATATCTTCTGATTATTCTTTCACGCTTGAATTCTATACATAAGAGGTCGAGGATATGAGTTCATTTTTTTTGTTAATCTTTGAATCTTAAATACCAAATTAGAGTAAGAAATTGATTTGAATAATAAATAAATAATAATAAAAGGAGTTTAATCCTTTTTCCACGAGGAATGATGATTTACCTGATATTTTAAACTTCTCTATTTTTTATCCTTACATTTTGTGTGATAAGATGTGTCGATGTGACAAAGTGAAGAAGAATCAAAATAACAACTTAACGTATAATTGTAAGTTGCTAACCTAATCATCCTACTAATTAACACACTTGTGACTTGACCCCATAATACAGTAAGCCTGACTTTTGGAAGCTCCAATCTCAACCATAGATTTAAATAAAATATCTAACATTATGCATAATCATAATGGTGTACCAAAATAATCATTAGATGCCCTAAACCACATTATATGTAAATGTGCCCGTTAGTGTTAATAAAAGATGCCCGTATGATTAATAGAGTAATGCTACTATATATATACCGAGTATACTAGTGGATTAATAATTAATAATTCGATTAATTTGTACAAATTGATTAACGAATTTTGGTACACACTCATTAAGTAGGTGTATAGGATAACTTTATCTTTATAGCTTAAAAAAGAAAGATTACAAGTTTGTCTTCTATATTATTGTTATAGGAGACCGCATTTATTATTCCACCTAAGAGTACTAATATAATACTTATGATTTTGATTTAAAATTTGTTCCCTGGTACACATTATTGATGAAGAAAAATTCAGTCAAACATATATCAATCGCAATATAAAATTTGGCGTAATAAACATGTTCATACTTATAAGCGGTCCTCCTACTGTCTGGAAATACAAGTCAACTAAACTGTAGTTGACTCTTAGCTTATCTTCTTTTGTGGGACAATCTTGTCTACTAATTTTCTAATTGTGATGTGAATCTAGTATTCTAGATGGCTTCGCATATTCTACCCCACGCACCCCATCATGAATAAAACTAAATCAAATTAAGTCTTGTCGGGTTATCCGGCTACTCGAGATTAAGATGATAGTTACCATCATTCCCGTTTTATGACTACGAATAACCTTGTCCTACGTAAAACACGAGGTCAGTACAGGCCTAAAGAGCTCAATTAGTATGCTAATTTGTTGTATTTAACTCTTACGATGATTGTGCTAACAATGATTATGGACCATTTATTTTGAGGTTCTGCAAGTAACAAGAGACATAGATCATTTGAAAAATGCACTTAGTATAAACATGAGATTTAGTTAGCAATTTGAAACACTTCTTAATTTATTTTGTTAGAGCATATTCAATAAAACAACTAGATTATTCTCCAAATTCAACTCAACCCTTTGCATTTTGGGCAGGGCGTTACATGAAAAAGATGAACGACGCATGACTCGAGCAAAGTTCTTTGTAATAGCTCTGGTTTGCAGCTTTGCTTGGTATGTGATCCCAGGATATCTGTTCTCAACACTTACAAGTATCTCATGGGTGTGCTGGATATTTTCAAAATCAGTAACAGCCCAGCAGATTGGTTCAGGCATGAGAGGCCTCGGCCTTGGTGCCTTAACATTAGACTGGACTGCAGTTGCATCCTTCTTGTTAAGTCCCCTCATATGCCCCTTCTTTGCCATCATGAATGTCTTCGTAGGCTATGCACTCATCGTATACATTGTCATGCCAGTCGCATACTGGGGACTCGACACATATGATGCTAGTAAATTTGCAATATTCTCTTCACACCTGTTTACTGCCCAAGGTCAGAATTACAACATAACAGCAATTGTCAACGACAAGTTTGAGATTGACATGGAAAGATATGACGAGCAAGGACGGATTCACTTGAGCATGTTTTTTGCTCTGACCTACGGTTTTGGATTCGCCACAATTGCATCCACTCTCACACATGTTGCCCTTTTTTATGGAAGGTAAGTCTTCTACAAGACTGTATGATTCTGCATATCATATTCTTCTCAAACTATGAAACAATTGAGTTTTTGTGCTTGTTATCTGAAAGGGAGATATATGAAAGATTCCGTGCTTCATACAAAGGAAAGGAGGACGTACACACGAAACTGATGCGAAGATACAAGGACATACCTTCCTGGTGGTTTCATGTGTTGCTTGTCGTGACAATATTTCTCTCCCTCGTTCTCTGCATCTTTTTAAAGGACCAAGTTCAAATGCCATGGTGGGGTCTCCTCTTTGCTAGTGCCATTGCATTCTTGTTCACCCTGCCTATCAGCGTTATAACTGCAACAACTAACCAGGTATAGTTCAGGTTTCTACTTATCGTTTATGTGTAGCAAAATCACCAAGCTCGGAAAGGTAAGATAATACAGTATAAGGATGGTGTATGGAACATTTTCTTCATTCAAAAGAACAAACTAGAGATCTGACTGGATAACTGTAATCAAATCAATTGCTCTGACGTCCTTGAGCATATATTGCAGACCCCCGGACTGAACATAATCACGGAGTATGTTATGGGTGTTATATTACCTGGTAGACCAATAGCAAATGTATGCTTTAAAACCTATGGTTATATGAGCATGGCACAAGCGGTCTCCTTCCTCAGTGATTTCAAGCTAGGCCACTACATGAAGATTCCTCCTAGATCGATGTTTCTAGTTCAGGTAATCCTCCTCCCTTCCCAGTTTGGAACTTAGACAAAGCTCATTACATTCCATATACACACATAAGTAAGAACTAACTGGTTGTATACTTAGCAACTCAGTTTAATTAACATGTCTTTGTGTTATATAAGATCATTCATGCGTAATTTCAGTTCATTGGAACAATTTTCGCGGGAACTATCAACATTTCAGTGGCATGGTGGCTTCTGAATTCGATAGAACACATATGCCAAGATGATCTTCTCCCAAAGAATAGTCCATGGACTTGTCCAGGAGACAGAGTCTTCTTCGATGCATCGGTCATATGGGGTTTAGTGGGGCCTAGACGGATATTTGGTAGCCTAGGAAACTACAGCACCATGAACTGGTTCTTTCTTGGAGGTGCATTGGGACCAATCGTGGTGTGGCTCTTCCACAAAGCATTCCCAGCCCACTCCTGGATTCCACTCATTAACCTGCCCGTCCTTCTTGGCGCGACAAGTGCTATGCCGCCAGCAACACCATTAAACTACAATTCATGGGTGATCGTCGGTACCATATTCAACTACTTCATCTTCCGCTACCGCAAGAAGTGGTGGCAGAGGTACAATTACATCTTGTCTGCAGCACTTGATGCCGGGGTAGCCTTCATGGCGGTGCTTCTGTACTTCTCGCTAGGCTTGGAGGACAAAAGTTTGAATTGGTGGGGAACCAACGGCGAACACTGTGAATTAGCAACTTGTCCAACAGCTAAAGGAATCATTGTTGATGGCTGCCCAATAAACTAAACAACAAAGGATTGTAGAATGTATTCATTTGAACATCAAACAAACAGATGGATAGACACAAAAGCAATGTCACTAAATTAACTATGTCAGTTATGAATATATAATAGACAAATCTAATTGTATATGCTACCAAAAAACATGATTTAGGTTAAATAATACTACACATGTTGATGTAGGATGTTAAATTAGAACAAAATATCAAGATTACATCACCAAAGAGAACATTCCTCCATAACAAAAAGGTAAAGTTATCTCTAAAGCCATTGGTTCAGATGGTTAAGCCCATTCATCAAAATTTTGAGGATTAATATGAAAAAACGCAACTATTCGAGACTAAACTGCAACTTTATCCTATTAGTTGGACCAAAGCTGCAATTAAACGTTATTTAATTGTACTTAACAACTTAAATATTTCCACTAGTTTGCACTTTTTATTCCTAAAGTTCTTGAACTATTAAAATAAATCCTAGACAATCATATGTATACCTCTTATATGTTTTCCCAAAATTTGTTTCAGTCTTTTTGATGCTATGGTACATTTGAGGTACAAAACTCTCATTTTTTGTGTTGTATGTGTAATAACTAACAAGAAAATTTGAACCTACATCATTGTGATGGATCACAGTACTCTACTAATGGATTAAGTCCATCCTATTAAATTAACTAATGTGAATTTGGTCGTGGATAAAGTTGCGTTTTCGCACGTAATTAAATAAGTTAGTATTTTATTAGTCCTCGATAATGATACAGTTGGTGCAGTATAGTTAATTTGATGGTGAGACTTCATTCCACCTTTTGCCTTGGCTTATTGTTACTTGGCAATGATATATTATTATATGGTCTGCCGTCTGCATGCAAATGCGCCTTCTTCTTCTTGTTTTTTCCTATAACAAAAATAATTAAGCCATAAACATCTTGTTTTTCAGGGTTAAAGTAATAGCTCCCAGGGCCGGTCCATAGATTTTCGGGGCCTAGTGCGAAAACTGAAAATAAGGCCCTCGATATATATAATAAAAATATAATTTTCGAGAACTCATTTTTTAAGCTAAATTTTTCTAAGTTCTCGGGTCTCGAATATTAAAATGTGGTAAAAATTCACTATTATAAGCTAAATTTTCATTATTGAGTTCAAATGGCATAATATTTTCATTATCAAGTTCACTTGAGACTACATTTTTATCACTTGAAACTACATTTTCTTCCATCAAATTTTCGCATAATTGATCACTAGCTATAGGATTACTTTTAGAAAAGAATTTTTCAAGAGCTCATTTTTGTATATAACCAATTCATTTTCACGTTTTCTTTTCTTCTTTTATCGTTTTCAGATAAATATTTGCGAGACAACATCTTATAAAATAGTCAAACAATTATTAATAAACAAGTAAAAAATAGAATATTAAATAACTTAATTAATGAACATAAATAAAGTATGAACTTAATTAAAATAAATAAATTAACAAGAGAAAAAAGCATGATATCACCTATTTAATGAAACGATTTCTAATTCTTCAAATTGACAAAGCGCTGTGCCTCACCGGATACCAATTCATCGAATGGATCAACTATTTTATTTTATTAAAACAACAATATTGCATTGACTATGATCTCAGATTATGAGTAAATTTGCTCTTACTTCTACTTATACATTTAATATATTGTTGAAGAAAGACCGAAAGACTAAAAACGTATTAGCAAACTAAGTAGACAGTACATCTGTCTTCGGATTCTTATTTATCCTAATCTCATTAAATAATGTATGTTTCATGTTTGCTCTACGGAATTTGATTATTAAATGTTTCAATAATAGCGTTATAATATTAATAGTTAACGGAGTTCATAGTTTTAGTACTAATGTTTTTATATCGATATTAGTTCAACACTTTTCAATTCTAAAATTATAAACTTAATACTTATTTAATAAATATAATTTTTAAATATATAATTTAATTTCTAATTTTTAAATCAGTAAAATAATATATATATATATATAATTTTTTCAAATTTTTTGTTGGGGCCCCTCCAAATCGGGGGGCCTAGTGCGACCGCGCCCCCCCGCCATGGGTAAGGGCCGGCACTGATAGCTCCAAGGACAATGATTTCGTAATTCTTCTCATTTGTCCGGGCATAGAAAGTAAGACACATCCCGCAATTTAATTTACCTCCTTTGTGTACTCAACGGCAGGGGTTCGTGCACCGCGAGTACATTTTTTCTATAATTATTCTCATCTGTTTGTTCTTTTTGGGCGATTGAAGGAAAAATTATAAAGAATCTGTAAATCTTACTATAATAAGATGAAAACGCGTTGCCTGCAAAATAGTATATTCAACAAAAGGAAACAAAATCTTTGTTAAGTGGACGGAATTCTTTATCACAGAACTATAAACTAATTTGACTGAAATTATTTCAAGATTTGCCTCTTGATAATGCATTTTGGTACTCAAAAGCTTGTATCTTCAATCGATGGGTGACAATAAATTTTGGGACGTGGTGTTTTTATTGGTAGTCATTAGTATTCCTCGTTCATATTCATCGTTGTCCTTCAATCTGTCAGAAATTGGAACTGATGATGCGAATAGCGCGATAAAGACTACAGGAGATGCTTATATATCGAACCAGGGCATTCAGGTTACTCCTGATGAGCGTTATATTCATCAAGGTAGAAGAACAGGCAGGGCTACTTACGTTGAGCCACTTCATCTGTGGGACAATGCTTCAGGAATCATGACAGATTTCAGTACGCAATTCTCCTTTGTTATTGATTCTAGAGGTAATAATGTTTTTGGAGATGGGTTGGCATTCTTTTTGGCTCCCAATGGTTCTAGCATCCCTGAAAACGCGACAGGAAGTGGTCTTGGCCTTACAGGTTTCGATTCTATGTTGAATGCTACTGAGGAGCCCTTTGTCGCGGTAGAATTTGATACTTACTGGAATTATTGGGATCCGGATATAGTCCCTCATGTGGGCATCAATATCAATTCTATGAAATCTGAAAGAGTTGCATATTGGAAGAATAATGTATCAGAAGGGGAGAAATGTGATGTTTGGATTAGTTATAGCGCCAGGGCGAAGAATCTTACTGTTAGTTTTAATGGTTTCTGGAATGGAAAAAGCAAAAAGAGTAGGACTTATCTTGTAGTTGATCTAAGGGATTACTTGCCTGAATGGGTCACATTCGGCTTCTCTGCTGCTACGGGAGACTATTTTGAGAAACATAATGTGAAATCATGGGTGTTTAGTTCGAGCTTGATTATTGGTGATTCTAATGACGATGTTGTAACATCTCCAAGTCCTTATAATCCAGAGGCAAAAATTTTGAAAACAGGAAAGAAGACGGGACAAGTTGTGGGATTAAGTTTAGGCCTGTCTAGTGTGATTCTTGTTTTTATTAGTGGAACTTATTTTATGTGGAAGAAGAAGAGGAAACGGATGGCTAAACGAAGTGATACCGCATTCGATCTATCAAGGGATAGTGAATTTCAGAAAGTCTGTGGAGCTAAGAAGTTTTCCTATTGTGAATTGTCTCGCGCCACAAACAACTTCAGTGAGAAGCAAAAGCTTGGAGAAGGCGGATTTGGAGGGGTGTATCGAGGTTTACTCAAGGAATCAAACATGTTTGCTGCTGTGAAGAGGGTGTCGAAAGAATCAAAGCAAGGGGAGAAAGAGTATGCATCGGAAGTGAAGATCATTAGTCAATTAAGGCATCGAAACTTGGTTCAACTTGTTGGGTGGTGCCACGAAAAGGGGGAGTTGTTGCTGGTTTATGAATTCATGCCAAATGGAAGCTTAGATTCCCATCTATTTAAAGAAGACTCATTCTTGAGCTGGGAATTGAGGTATAAAATTGTTAAGGGATTGGCTTCCGCTTTGCTTTATCTGCATGAAGAGTGGGAACAATGTGTTGTTCATAGGGATATAAAATCGAGCAACATTATGCTCGATTCACATTTCAATGCTAAGCTTGGTGATTTTGGATTAGCCAGACTTGTAGACCACGACAAAGGGTCTCAAACGACAATGCTTGCAGGTAAAAGTATTCGTTTGACGAGTATTTGAATCCATTTATTAGTTAGCTATAAGTTAAGACTTCGTTAGTACTTCAATTTATAAATCTAATATACCCGAGTTATTAATTGTTTGCAGGGACAATGGGATACATGGCACCGGAGTATGTTATTGTTGGGAAGGCGAGCAAAGAATCAGATGTCTATAGTTTTGGAATCGTTGCTCTGGAAATAGCATGTGGGAGGAAAGCAATTGATCGCAAGGCACCAGAAGAACAAATAAGCTTAGTGCAATGGGTTTGGAAGCTTCATGGAACAGGAAAGTTATCTGATGCAATCGATAAGAAACTGACTTCGGATTATGATGTGAAGGAAATGGAACGATTGATCATCGTCGCCCTCTGGTGTGCCCATCCTGACAATAAGCTCAGACCATCTATAAGAGAAGCAATTCATGTTCTCAAGTTTGAAGCTCAGTTGCCTACGCTTGAACTGCAAATGCCTATGCCAACTTATTTTAGTCCTCTAAAGTTATTTACTTCAATGTTCACCGAGGGCCAATTTACCGAGGGAAGTACTCGAATACAGCCTTCAAGCGTTGTTAGCAGCATGAATTCTTCAAATGTCACTGCATATTCTTCTGCTTCTTCATCTAGATCACTACTGCATACAAGATAAATGCTCATTTTGTTGTTCATAGAATCTTTTGAAAGATTTTCATCTGTGAAGTATTTAGATGCTTATTTGAATTAACATGAGTGGACCAGTATGAATTGTTATTTGTTTGCCTACTGGAAATTTGGACTCACATGTGTGATTTACAACATTGATGGATCTTTAGTAAAAAATGAGGGTAGGAAAAAATATTTCACCCTATTGTACACCTTATTATTTTAACAACTTTCATAAATGAGCTAACTACAATAAAAAAAAAATTGTCTTAAACATTATAGTTGATCTTCGACAAAGTCTTAGTTAGTTAGTTCCTCATTTCCTCCTTCCAATCAAAATAACATAAACAAACGTAATACTCATAGAAGATACTAATGCATTATAAATTTGACGGGGAACCAATCATATAACTTTTAGGTGTTTGTTTGTAATGGGAATCCCCAACCATTATTCTTCGAGTACGTATTGGGTGGACCTCGACTAATACAATAGTATGCAAACCAGGTAAATCACATTAGGGCTAGGCAAGGTACGTGTGACAGACTCGACCAAGAAAATATTGGTAGTAAAATTGAAGTCACGACTTTTGTAATCATAAGCTCAAATACTCCATCAATTTAGTCACCGTGATCGCTAATGTTTAGGTCTTTCTTGTTATAGTGGTAGTAGATATAGTGTACATTATTACTTGAAAGTGACACAAGAATTGAATGTGAAGGGTGACTAGTTTTATTAGGGGCAGATGCATAAAACAAGCAAACGTAAGATGCGAAAACACAAAGCTTCTCATTTATGCCTAACCACCTTCCCAACTAAGTGGACCATCTCACTTTCTTATCATCACTACAAAATTAATTTTTCCTCCTAACCATCAACCATATTTCAACACTCTTTCATTTGATATTTGTTTTGTCAAAATCCATTACAAACTCTACTATAAAAAATGGTGGAAGATTCAAGAAATGTGTACAAGGGCTACTTTAGTACAAGAGGCTACAAGAAGTTGAATAGTTGCAAGAAGAAGAGGTTTAGTTGGAGGTTAAAGCTGCGCAAGAAACTCAAGCTCAACTTCAACTTCTCAATATCTCCCAAGAAACTGTTGAGTGGTCTACGCGACGGTTATGTCAACTTCATGAGTAAAATTGGCAACACTAGTTTGGTAGCCGGGGGCGGATTTGGTGGTGGTGGTGGATATGGATATGGAAGCAATGTTGTAAATGGATTTGGAGTTAGAACATTGAAAGAGTATGATGAGAAGATGATTGCTGAGATTTACAAGTCTTTGGTGATTGCTCAAGCTCAATTGGTACCTTGTGATGTAGCCAAATTAGGGAGTCAAGTTATTTGTTCAAGGAAATAGTAGTGGTTATTTACCTGATTGGCATGACTTGCAGTCTATTGCGTCAGCTCGAGGTCTATTTGTGTGTACTGGTAATAACAGTGCGAATTGCTC
This sequence comes from Echium plantagineum, assembly GCA_003412495.2. Lineage (NCBI taxonomy): Eukaryota > Viridiplantae > Streptophyta > Magnoliopsida > Boraginales > Boraginaceae > Echium > Echium plantagineum. The sequence goes on from QFAX02000311.1 coordinate 27,685, forward strand.
GTTACACAAGCTAAATGGTAATTTTAGCACTCTACTTGTTATGTTGATATCATTTATAACCTTGTTTAAAGTTATATTACAAGAAAAAATGTACGTGTATATCTTCTTAACGATGAAGAGTATATAGTTGAAGCATCATTGTTTTGGTTGCACGAATGATCATACTCAAAATAAGATACATCATCATCAAATGCATACTCGACGAATAGTGACGACACAAACAAAGAGAGAAGAGAACTATACAATTGTCAAATTTATTACACAATAACTAACTGATTTATCAGGCAATAGATAAGAGAGTGCCAGCTGCCATGATTGCACTCCAGAACATGGCTCAATCAATTTGATGAATTACAAACAAATTCATTTATATATTCTGGCAAATTTGTTAACCAAAGAATCATATAGTGAAACAAGCTACATTAACAATACAAACAACAATACAGTTATAACTTATACAGTAGACGAGGACGAGATATTGAACAATGTTGAAGTTTGAGGAACTTCAGGATTCGGCCTACGAAAATGTCGAACTAAGGAAACTGGAAACTGCCCAAGAAGGCCTGACCTCCTGAAGTAGGAGGAGGGTACACAGACAATGCCAACAATGATAGAATCATGCCTATGAGTCCAGACCACAAGTAGACAATGGTTGGAATTTTCCCTTTCCTTCCAAGAAAGGCTTTTGCGAAAGGGAATAGATGAGCCAGCACCCAGAAGCTGAAGAAAACACCTCCAAGAAGCTTACTCCACTGAGGAAATGGACTATACATTGTCCTGCTTATTGCTACACCCATTGCGAACACATTCAACAAGATGATAGTTATAGGAGGGATCATTAGAGTAGTCCACCTGAACTCGTACAACTCTGCAAACTCATCGATACCATCATCAGGAGTGGCTGATTTTGATGTCAGTGTGAATGAGATATCAATTCCAGCAATGACTTTGAGGAGTCCTTGTATCACAGCAGCAGGATGTGCACTGGTTCCACCGATAACCCAGAACTGCTCGTTTCTCCACCAATCTTGTAGACTTATCCCAGACCACTTGATCTCAAGAAGTGCAAGGAAACATAGAGTGAGTGTGATGATCAAGAGGAAGACTAGAAATGTGATGTTTAATGATTGGACTATGAATTTCCCTGAGAAGAGTGAAAGTGCTGGCAGAGTGCAGTATACTAGGAGGAACATTGATGTGAAAGGGTAGATTCCGACATTGAAATAGGCTACCCTTTGCAGAAACTTCATTCTTGGACTAGCAAATAAAGCATTGTTTCGAGAGAAGAAGATCTCAACTGAGCCAGTGGCCCACCGAAGGACTTGGTTGAGTCTGTCTGTTAGATTAATTGGAGCAGTTCCTCTGAAAGCATCTCTTTTGGTAACACAATAGATCGATCTCCATCCTCTATTGTGCATCCTGTAGCCGGTGACAACATCTTCTGTTACCGAACCATATATCCAACCAACCCTTTTCCCCCAATCAGATTTATCCTCATAACAACAAGTTATAACACTGACAGCCTCTGAAAGAGCTGAAGCATCTAAAGGCTCGCGTTGCACTGCCAGAGAACCTGATGGTCTCCCCATACAACCCTTTCCACGCAGTGCGTGCAACAATCTGCCGCCAAATTCTGCAATAGCAATTGAATCTACAAGAGCAGTGGAATTACCAAACTGTTTAGTAAGCAAGGACCTGCTGGCCACTTCAGCAGCATGGCCCTCCTCTCCCATTATAGGCATCATCATTTCATCGTCTTCTTCGCTTGCTGCAGCATCTTTGCTTCTCTTTAGGAGCATCATTCTCTTCTTTCTTCTGCCAAACCATCCAAGGTGTTCGGTGGCCCTAGGTGGACTAAATCCATAAACTGCAATTCTTCGAAAGATGCAGCCTGTCCCAACATACATCGGACCTTGTAATCCATCAAGCGCTCGCATACTCACATCGAAAAACACAGTATTATGATTGGCATACCTATCACTTGGATCAATCCCCTCAAATCTTTGAGGAAACTGAACGTAGCCAATTCTATCGCCACCTCGGTCAAGCATAAAACACATCCCTTCCCTCATAGCCGCAGAATTATAGATGTAATGATCACAGTCCAGATTGAGAATAAATGGACCGTTTGACATGATTGCGCTAGCACGCACTAAAGCGTTCATTGCACCTGCTTTCTTGTTATGATCAAATCCAGGGCGCTTCTCACGGGATACATAAACCAACATAGGCAATCTTATATCGACTCCTGATGTATCAATCTTGCAATCATCATAAGCCCCCATCAATGGCTCTGAACTAGGGGGAACCAGCATCATCTGTAGATGAAACCAATTAAGATTAGTAAATAAATATGAAAAAATCATCTAGGGTTAAGTACAAAATACATTATCAAATCTGACCGGCATACCTGTATGATAGCTTCGTGATCCCCTCTCGAATGGCTCTCCTCTGCAGATGCCCAAGTTCCAGGCCAGTGACTTCCATCAATCATCCAAGTGGCCTTCTTAACAGGCTCAACTGGATTATCCCCAAGTTCAAGCAGTTTCTTTTTGGCACGCAGCTCAGCTTTTGCATTGTAAGCATCAGATCTTCGCCTTATTGAGTCTGGCAAGGCATTGATCCTGACCTTCAACTCATCATATTCCCTTTTCACTCTCCTCCTATCTGAAACAAAATCTACCCTCTTCTGATTCTTCAGTGGATCACGCTTTAGCCCAAAATACGCCTCAGGGTTTCTTGGTTCTATCTTATGTTTTCGACAGAAGGGAACCCACACTTTTGCAAAGCTTGCAGCCTCTGCAAGAGCTTCAAATGTCACGAGAGAACCACCATCATCAGAAAGGTAACAAGCCACTTTTTCCACAGGATAATTGACTGCAAGAATCGATAGAATAGTGTTTGCTGTTACAAGGGGTGGTTCTTTTTCTGCATCAGCTGTGGAAACAAAAACATCAATCCCGGGAAGGTCTGATAAGCTTTTCGGATTTCGAAGATTTGGGTTGGTAGACTCATATTGTTCACTCAGAACAGCTAAATCAGTCTCTCTTTTCACAGGGCAAAGCTTTGGCAGCTGATCAAGAATCCACGACAAAGCAAACCAAAACTCACAAATTACAGACATCATCCATAACCACATCGCTTCACGATTTGGATGTGAAACTCTCCATGTCAAGTAACATGAAAGAGCTGCTAGACGAGCTACAATAAGCAACCTACATATCAAACGATGTAATTAAATTTCAACTCTCCAGAATTTCAAAACTGTAACACTTCTAAAGTTCAATAAGTGGAATTAGAACATATTGAACCTAGTTAAAAAATCAACACTTTTTCGATTCAATTCATAACAGAACCACCTAATCATAATTGCATCAATCAATCAATTCATTAATGATTCAATCTGTAAATAAAACATAGAACACCAAAAAGGGTCATACCTGTAAGGACTGATAATTGCACTAGAAATCCCAATTTTTCTTGTCAAAGGCCTATTCCTCCTATCACTGAAATCAGGAGGATATTGAACTTTATCTCCCCCTCTCCCAAAATCATGTCCATCTCTAGGCCACAAAGCATTACCATACCCATAAGTCCCCTTTGTCTCAAACAGCCACTGATGATTATACAACTCCGAATTCGGGTTCTTAAACGACTGCACCAAAGAAAAATTCTTGTCCATTCTACTCCCACCCCTACAAGGCAGAGGATTCGCCTGATCCCTCGCCTCAGACCGTGGTTCATCATCGCTCTCTTCATCATAATCCTCATCCCCCTTACCCTTGTAAGGCTCCTTACAACCAGGGCAAGTCCCACCACTACTAGCTACACAATCCAAGAAACATTCTTTACAGATTCTGAACCCACATTCACACTGCCCCTTAAACTTCCCATCATTTGAAGCCTCATCACACCCCTCCATCTCACAAGCAAACTTCGATTTAATCACTACCTCCTCCACCTCCTCCTTACTCTTCCTCGTATGCGCCTTTGTGGCCGAATTAAACCCACCAGTAAAAATTGTATCTTTCATGTAAACCTCATTCGGGTTGCCCTGATTTTCCTGTCCATCAATAGAGCTGTTGAGGGACTCATTCACGGTTCGGTTATCCGGGGTTTGAGGAATCTGAACCGTGTACGAAACGAACTCCTCCACACTGTCTTTAGACAAAGACAAGTACCGTCCACCACTAGTACTAATAGGGGAAGCAACACGGTGACCGCCTCCACTCCCCCGCCTCCCACTACTAAGCGGGGAGTTGGGGTTGTTGGAAAGGCGTCGTTGCACCGGACTAGTTAGTCCAACTTGTTGAAATCCACCTGAGGAAGAAGATATGGTAATAGTTACAGGTGATGAAGATGATGAATCATTTACCATCTTCATAATTTCTTTTTTCAAATTTTGGTAATATACAAAAAAAAAGGAAAGCTAAAAAAGGAGGAAAATTCAATGAGATTGAAACAATATCGAGAAAATCATGGATGAAGAATTGAAGAGAAATTGAAGCATAGTCTTGAGCTTAAATTCGAAAATAATTTGTGGTGAATGTAACGGTCGAGTGATCTTGACCGTTGAAAAAGAGATCCGATGGTGAGTGTGGGTCCTCTGATTTTGAATTGTGATGGAGGGACAACTATCTAGATTGTGGGGAAAGTTTGAAGTCAAAGAAAAGCAGTAAAGTTGACTTTTATCAAACGGTCGAGTTTTTTTAATCTTAAAAACGGTCGAATAATTTAAAGCTATGAAGCGTAGAACAAGATCTGTTGTTTTAACATGCATGTATAATCATGATGCATAAGTAGATACGTAGTAATTATAATGATCACATTAATGATGCTTGAATGATTTTATGTATGATAATTACTGCTCATGACTCACGATGACTCGTAGATTATTATAATCTTTTATTAATTTAGAAGGAAATTTCATATTGTTCGTGAACAAAATTATACTGGTTATTGGTCAAATAACGATTCAATTTCTGTATAATTATAGCTCAGTTACCCTGTCGTCAACTTTTAAAATATAATTTGATGGAAATCTATTTTGAGCAAGGGAAAATGTGATTTTCACACATATTGAAGATTCGGAGTATAACATTGTATAAAACAAAAGGTACATATCGTAAACAAGCTTTTCGAATTTTTATATCAATGTAGGTAATTGGGATTATAAGATCAAATTATTTTCAACTGATCCAACATATGATGACTAGCTGATGTAACAAGAAGATATAAATACAAATAAATAACATGACTGTTGATTCCAACTAACTGAGAGTGTTTTCCCTTCAAAACAATCGGTGATTCATCTTGTCAATACCAAAAAAATTCACTATGCAGCTGAGCTAAGAAAGCTAAGTACAATAAGAAGAGGTGAAAAATACTACTACAATTTATTCAAACATAATCACCAACTATAACACCCTTGTCATTTTTTTTCAGTAACAAAAAGTATGAAGACGATGCGGCAAACATGACTTTACATTGATGAAATGAATCACCCAAAAATAAGAAAATGGATTAAATAGTGAATGCACTTATCTGTATTTTACTGACTACAAAAAGCTTTCTTACATGTAAATGAAATGATGATGGACATCGCTGGCTGACCTCGGACGAGAGAGCCATATCAGGAAGCATCTTGAGTTACCAACTTCATCGAGTGAGGAGGCCTGAGATGGAATTTGTCTTGCATTTTGATTTGGCAGCTTCGAATATGATTTCTCATTGTAGGAATCGACAAATTGAATCGTGCACTTATCAGAGAAAAATCATAAAACTGCAACTGCACTATTTTGGAAAGAGATGAGTGGGCAAGCAGATGACATATTCTGGAGCTCAGGGCATGGTTCCGGGATGACATTTTCATAAGACCCCGAGACATCTGAACACACCCATACTGCAGAGAGATCAGAAGTAACTGACAGAATGATATTTGTAAGACAGAGAGAAGTGAATGGAGATTCGCTTATCCCGGTGAAGTTTCCCGGTGTAGTTATCTCTGTGCCGACAATGTCCTTGAAGGTGATACGACTAACAGATGGCAAAGCATTAGGATCAAATTCATCATCTGGATGTGTATTCCATTGCCCAGTTGTCTTAAGTGCTTGCTGAACTTTATCCATGAGTATGCTAGATATCACAATATCCCTTATATAGCCTCCCCTACCTCTTGCTGTCTTCAACAAAATACCAACAAATGAATCGCGCACATGAAGATCTTCCATTAGCACATTGGAGATGCCACCTGACATTTCACTTCCAACTGCTATTCCAGAGCCAAAGGAAGACTGCAGGCGAACTCCTCGAATATGAACATTGGTGGTAGGTCTGTTGTAGGCAATCCCATACTCATCCCAACCACTCTTGAGTGAAATTGCATCATTACTGGTACTGACGTTGCTGTTTTCAATGCACACATGCTCCGAAGAATCTGAAATTCGTTTAAAGATAAAAAAGCTCACACTTCTAATATCAAAAATGGCTTTGATAGGATATAGTTAAGACTTAAGATTGTTAAACTAGGATTCTGTATAGAATGGCAACAAGAGATTGAAAGATTAAACCTATTGAAATATCCTATGCTTCATTTGAAAGTTTCACAATGAATTTGTAGCAGAAAAACCAAGTTCAAAACAATATTAGTTATACTGAATTTCTTCGCTATAACAATCTTGCTGATTGCCGATTCCATAATAAGTCATTCAATTCCTCATTCATATTTGCCACAATATATTTGGGAAATGGCCTGCTATATTTAGTGAAATGTTAGTCATTAGAAATTTAGAATAATATTCAAAACTAGAAGCATCGATCTTTAATCTGAGTTGCTCATAAGTATCCCCCAAGTGGAAATAAGAAGCATCCCAACCTCTAATTAAAGTTATATCATACTAGTATAATACGGAGTACTAAAATATACAAACATGATTCACCAACCTGGAACTACTCCGCTAGTAAAAGGAGATTCAGATGGAGAACTAATGGTTATATTTTGGATCAGGACATTACTGCCAGAAAAAACATAATGTAAGAAACAGGTAGCTCTATAGGTACAAAATTAGAAAAACAAATAAAACCATTTCTCTCCCTCGTAAACAGAAGGTACCTGCAATATGCTGGTCTGATACTCCAGGCAGGTGCATTTACAAATGTCAAATTAGAAACAACAATTTCTGTAGATTCAACAAATTCAACAAGATGAGGCCGGTTGTAATTTAAGGAACCAGAATTGAAAAGATCCCACCAGACAGAACCTTGTCCATCAATTGTGCCATTATTGCCTGAAAATTAAAATAATGAGAAATGCATCCCCTCATTAACCAAATAAAAGAAAATTAACAAATGACAAACATGTATCCTAAAACTGGGATAATTTTCTCACCTGTGATCACCACATCAATTAAATTGTTTCCTGTAATCAAACTACGATAACGTGAGCCTGGATGCTCGATTCCACGTCCATATGATGGCAAGGGGTCGACGATTACCCAGTGGGCATAGTCCTGCATCGAAAAGTAGTAATGAATTAGGCCATAAGTCTATAACTACCGTTTTCTAAATTGACTCGAAATTCTCACTTAACAAGATATACTTTTAGCAACACTTAGCATATTAGCAGAATTGGCATTTCATATCTCAGTGTTCGGTGTCAGCCAATCAGGTCAATATTACATCTTAAATGGAACAGAGCATGAATTCCCGAAATTGAATTATAGCAATTAGCAATCTTGTACATCCAGTGAATCCTCATAAATAAGAAGCATATTGTAGTTGGATACATGATCGTCATATTAGCCAATTCATACACTACAGCAAGTGAACAACATTAAAGCAAGTCTACAGTCAAGCTAAGACTCGAATAACGAAAGCTGAGTCTACTCATTACTTGAGATCCAAGAATGACAGCATCTTTTTCTAGGAAGAGGGTAAGGTGACTGGTAAGGTTGAGAGTTCCAGTAAGCCATTTGCCTGCTGGCACATATAATTGGGCGCCGCCTTTATCAGCAAACGACTTGAGGTAGAAAATGGCATTTTGAAAAGCTACGGTATTTATTGTTGTCCCATCTCCAATAGCCCCAAATTCCTGCACCGAAACACTGTGTGGTCTTGGTTTCAAAGTTTTACTGAACTGGCATTCTCCATCATACTGAGCTTTACTCTTTTGCATAATAGATGTCACCATGAAAAGCAACATTATCTGGAGAAATGAGAGAGAAAAAGGTAAAGAACTCATCACAGTCACTGAATCACTAAACAATTCTTACTTTTAGAAACAGCATAATTTTCTAACAAGCATTCAAATTATCACAGTGATGCTAATAGATAATATACTTCTAGATAGTGGACAAAGATCTTGACAGGCATAGTTCAAATTATCTTTGAACTATAAAATACAGACAAATTGATCATAACTCAGGACGAAAATTATTAATCTAATCAAGTAAGAAGCAGAATTGTCAAATTTATTGACTACTTTATCAAAGAAAAAGCGCAAGATTATTCTGTTATTCGTTCAATTTATAATCGATGATCAAAGACCAGAATAATAACAAAAACTTATCGACAGTGTTAGAGACGAAATTTGAATAAAGGCAATATCTATTTAAAACTGAAAACAAACTAAAATAGACATAAAATCGATAATTACATCGAGTATGAATTTTCAGTTTGGACCACATTTTATGCCATCACATGGGAAAGTGAAGTCAAACAAACCTATACATATATGCATTCATGAACAAAACAACTAATGGATATGGACCAAATACAGCTGTCAAACTATGCCCATTCTGTTTCACTGGAAAAACATAACCTTTTTGAGTCAGAAACATCACTTACAATTTCCAGCATATTTCTCCTCACCATAAAATGCTGAAAAATGAACAGCATCCACTCCACACAAGGATATTACATCATATTTCTACCTTAAGTCCTCAACACACACAGAACATAATAAATACAGGCTAACTCTAATTCAATTTAATCAACGTTTTCGTTTTTTCATGTCAATCTTACCATCAAGTGCTTTTAGTTATATGGTGAGAAATTACAAGAAAACAACATTCACGGTCACAGTCCGACACCGAAATATTGAAACGTCAACTAAAATAAATTAGATGTAATAATACATAGGCAAACACAAAACAAACCACCCCAAATATACTATATATGCAGAGACACCAATTTCCCATACTAAGTCCACAAAAAGCACATTTGGGACAAAACAAAAACGAACCATATTGAGAAAAAGGTGCAATCTTGATGACTACCCAAGTGAGCAAATATCATTATCAGCTTACAGAAATTGTTACATAATTAATAATGGTCTGCAAAAAAGGAATGAGTAACAAGAATAACATACTTACTAGAGTCTTCATGAGTTGTCTCAGTTTGTTTGATTCTTGAAAATGAATCCAGACAGGAAGAAAGCAAGAAAGAGAGCGGACAGAGGAGTGTGATTGAACCCAAAAGAGTGGGAATTAATAAAGGAAAATACTAAAACATGATCACCAAAAGATGGTAAGAGAAAGCGACAGCAGCTTATGAGTTATGATTAGGAAAAGACACCCTTTTATGTCTTAATGAAAATAATACAACCTTCTCTTATATGGTAATATTTTTTTTTCAATGATCAAAATTAACAAATTTTATATCCCTATATAAATTGATCTTCGTGGATGGAATCAAGAATTAGTTTGGGGATGGATCAAACACATAACAAATTTAATTTGGATTAAAGTAAGGATAATAGTTTTAAAATGAATAAATGAAGTAACACAAATTTAAAGTACTTAAGTGAACATATAGCACGAATACATTTTAAAAAATGTAAAGGTAAAGGGCCATATCGAAAATATTTAATTTGATACTTATGTAAATTAGTTTATACATATGACGTGGTTGAAAGTCAAAGTTATCATCAATATATTAACTTATTGCATAACATTCTTTTTTTCAAATATTATATTTATGTTGGGAATTTATAAAGTCACATATTAAGTTACGATTAAATAATCTTATTAAAATGGATTGAGTAGAATGCAGTTAGTGTTAGTAATGTACGAGAGAAACATTAGTAGTAATGTAAATAAGGAACATAATGATGTTCGGTAAGAGAGACGAGAATAATTAAATTTGTAATCAAAGTTGTTAGCCACTAATTAAGTCCTGTGAGTGTTACGCTATTTTTTCTATAACATGTTCATGCCGACACTTGATTTTGGCATCAACGGTCGATTGGTGAGAGAATAGACAATGTAGTGATTGGACAACAGTGTCCCAAATATATGTAGATCTGCATTTTGGAAATACATGTGTATACAAATAGTGCAAACTATTACGGACGAGATGAGTTTCAAATATACTACATTCTGATTACTAATAAATGTTTTTTTACTAGGCTATTCATTTATTATTATTATAATATTATTTTTGTAAAGCAGCGATGAGATAAATTTCGAATCCAGAATCTTCTGATCATTAGCAAGAGTCTTTGCCAGTATGCTACTCGATTAACTCAAATAGTGCAAACTATTGAAGGACTTGTTCACATTGTCATGTTCTTACAAGTAGCTCAATTATTTAAACCTGATTGGTAAGTGTGTAAATTGGCTAATTGAAAACATTTATGAATATGGTTTGATTAGGGAATTTCATAAATGGGGTTGTCAATTGTCATCGAGAAAGTGAATAGTACATTACCATTTAAGGGAGATGTAGAATTGTGTTTGGCCATGGAAAGCCACACAAGTTCTTGCAAAGCAGAAATGATCATCTACCTACTTTTTCAACTCCTTACAAACGTCAATAAAATGTCTCCTTTAATGTGTAATTTGAAAAAATTGATTAAAAAAAAACGAGCATATACTAAGTCGTGTATAAGGGTATTCTCAACTCATATCACAAACATTTAATTTGAAGCAACTAAATTATCTAGCAGCAAAACAAATGAAGATGATAGTGTTGTGATTAAGCCTCCAGTAGAACAAACAAGTAAATGGAACCCAATCCCACACAGAAGTGAAAGGTTCACAAAATCAAGACATTTCGAAGGTGTCCATGTCAGTTTACTCATCACTACCGACTTAGACTCTAAAGCCTCTACTGTTTCTCTTTCCTCTTGCTTTCTCGAACTTCCTTCCCTTGGCCCTAACGTACGGCTTGGTATGACTGTCGGGCACACCAGGAGCTGGTCCGAAATGCTTCACGGCTTCACGAGAGTTCTTTGGACCACGGAGGAGAACCTGAATATGACGCAAATCAGTAAAATATTATTTCGTATGATAGTTCATGAACCAAGATCAAGACGTAAGTGCAGCAAACATTATACGCACTCCCTAAATAAGATAACCAAGGTCAACCAGATAAGCCAAATAATATCATATGGGAAGAAATACATGTTATGAAAGTTCAGACGTTTAAATATACTAATGTATTTTGTTAATTCAAAGATTCAAAAACATTCACCACTTAATCAATTACTCATCAAAGAAACAGATAGAAGGGAAATAATACCGTGTTCTGTCCAAGAGGAGCTCTAAGAGCAAGTTGGTCGAAAGTCAAACACTCTCCACCAGCCTTCTCAATTCTAGCTCTAGCTGTCTCAGTGAACTTCAAAGCACAAACCTTGAGGCATGGGACATCATGAACTCTGACATCATCAGTTACATTCCCAACTAGCACAGCAGTTTTGTCCTCCTATGATCATAATTATGGTCCCCATATAAATCATCAAGAAAGAACAGTTTCAAATACTCTACAAGCAAAGTGAGACATAGCCTCAAAGAACTATATATAATCGTGAGAAGATGCATCATGAAGACAGATCAGTTCCATGGACAATAAGCAATGAGAGATATAGCCAACGAAAATTAAACTGGTCTTCAACGCCCACTAATTGGTAGCATATTTTGCAACTCATGTATTGATAAACACATCCCATGTCTACATCCTTGATAGTCTATTGATGATCAGTGCACCCATTAATAAAGTATGCCTGCTACTGTAATATTTTAATGACCTAATTACAATAAAATGTGGAGAGTGATTATCATTTCATGAAGTGTAAAATCAGAACCAAAACTTGTTAGTAGATTCCACTGCTAGTTCTTGCAATAGCCTATATAGCCTATACAATACAAATAACTGATTAATGTTGGGCGACCCCAACATATAATAAAGGGTAAAATGTCAAACTACATTCGAGCTAAACAAAATTGTTCACGATTATGATAGAATTGAAAGTAAATGATAAAATGTCCTCACAGAAAAACCATATCAAACACATTATTGACACAGCATTTCAATTGACATAACAGATGGATATAAATACCTTCCCCTTCATGTACGAAATCAATCGAGAAAGCGATAGGGGAGCCTTGTTGACCTTGCTCATAAACAACCTCTTCAAAATCACAGCATTGAACTTGCTATCTGTCCTCCTCACCAAAAACCGATACAGCTGAACACACATTCAAAAAATCGAGTCTTTTTAATCTCTTACAAAAAACATACTCCGCATAATAATAAGAAAAAGAACTATATGTTTATACGCAATTTTAACAACAATTAAGCATGAATATAATCGAACCTTGACAAGGAGCTTAAGGTAAATATCATTGGATTTAGGAGCAGTACGCTTAGTCTTCTTAACCTTACCTCCGGCCTTCAAATCAATACCCTATTAACATGATTTCAAAATATCACTTAGCTAAATTGTCAATTTGATTAATTATAGATACTAATTAATGATAATATGAATTCCCTAACGAATTGGAACCAAATGGGTTACCATGGCTGCTAAATGGGGTAGTGGTGGTGGTGGTGCTCCGCCGCGAACTGCTGAACAAAAAATTGGGACTAGGGTTTTGGACGTTTCAATTTATTGAGTGATTTTGGAGGGTACAGTATAGATGGATAGTGTTGCCTATGGGCTATTGTATCTATTTGGGCCAGGGTTGTATCATAGATTTGTTAACTTATTGACTTGAAAAACGAGTCGGTTTGAATCGGTATGTACTATATGATTTTCTTATGTGGATACTTGGATCGAAGTTTTATAATCGAATCTTGTCGAGATTTTGACTCGGACGAAACTACTCCTGTTCAAATGCTTGAAAAGCAGGAGTCCAAGGGTGGAACACAGTGTGACAAAATGTTAACTTATTTTTCAACGTCAATGATATGAAAACAACTATAATTAACTTGCGCTTTACGAAGTATAAATTTTGATTAACGTTAATGAGGTTTGATGCCATTCACCTTGAAATAATGTTGTACAACTATAAAAGTTGTGATTGGGTTCAACTTAAGAATTGACAACAATATACTCCATATAACGTAACGATTGGTATTAGAAAATGATATTCTGGTATGTTTTATATCAGAAATGATTATTACAGAACCAAATGTTGGTTCATAATCATATAAAACTCCCAAATTTAATCTGGTATGATCATCATACAAGAGATTCAAGAACTTGACATTTTTTGTTCATTGTATTCAACTAATTAACTCTGTTCTCTTACAACAAGAAAACTATTTCGTATAACCAAAGCCTATGACATCCTCATCAACTAATGACTGAAGATCGACGACAAGCATGTATGTTTACACTTTTGAGTCTGGTTATCACCCCTTGCCTATGTACTCCACATCAAACAGAAGAACTGAATCCGGGGGAATGATGCATTTACCTGTCAACAAAAGCAGCCGGGGAAGGGGGAGTCGCCTTGTTAAAGTTTAAGGACAACATAGAAGGTAAGAGTAGTAGATTATGTATCTTCCATACCGCCTTTGCATCCAGCTCCTCGAGCACCATACCCGAGCTCTGGAGGGATCTTCAGCGACCTTTTACCTCCTACAGATAAGCGAGCGTTCAAGTTAAAATGATAAATTGATTTTTTTTTGTAGATAAGCTGCAAGTAACTAGTAAGCGAAATTGGACGAATCGATTTAATACCAGCTAACATTGGAGGAACTCCATCACCACCAAGGATTCCCTGATCCCATCCTTTAATTACCTGTCTCATTTAAAACCATACAAAAGGTATTCTCACACCAAAGATATTTCAAAGCAATTGCACTATCTTATATTCTTCACTTTCAAAGAAATTTGAAGCACACTAATGCTAACAACTACTAACACTTAATCCTCAACATGAACATGCCACAATGCTTCTGAAGAGGTTCCCACGTAATCCAGGTAAGGAGGGTCAGACAGTAAGTTGTCTTACCCCTGGGATACGAGGCTGTTTCCGCGATACTCAACATTCCATATTTGCATATATAGATAGTAAGTTCCCTAGATTATGGTTAGTTCTCATTTGCAAGATTGCATACCTCACCAACACCAATCCGAAATGTAAGAGGCTTCCCTCTATTGTAGCTGCTGTCGAAGACGGTACCATTCTCTAATTTGCCAACATAATGCGCCTGCAATCAAAATTCATCAAGTAACTTCAATTGACATCCTCTCAGCTACTATAACTGTTTATATACTCCTCCATTCCCTAAAGGGAAAACCGACACTTAATCGAATTAGTTACTCCCTCCAGCCTTTTGGAGAGCCTCCTGCCTAAGCAAGGTAAGCCGTCAAATAGTATACAGACTTACCCTATTATAATATGGAGGCTCTTTACGAGTTGAAGCAGTTAATTCAACAGTAAAGTACAAACACTATCTACTACTTCACAGTTCACAGTACATAACAAACTAAGGCAATTTAACGAGTTATTTTGAATTACTTCATCATATAGAAGAAACACTCTAACTTGGTAAGACATAATATGCCAAAAGGAAATAAAGTAACCTTGATCAACTGGCCTTTGGAAGGCTCAGAGCCATACCCGACGGCTTTATCGCAGTAAGCCAAGCCAGACTGAGTTAATGTGAAGTCACATGGGGTGGTCTCGGCAGCATTAGCAACATTGCACCACTCAGGAAATAACAAGAAGCATAAGCCTAGTCCGAATCCGATAGCTTCTCTCCTTCTTACAACAGTATTATTAGTTGTAGATGGAATGGAGCTTATTATGTTGAATGGTTTCAAGGTTGAAGATTCAGAAAGTTGTGAGATTTGAACTTCATTTTTGGTTGGTGAGAAACTAGAGACAATTGCAGGCTTCCTTGGAGAGATCGTGCCAAGGCAGAAGGGGTTAATACTGGTGCTCATTTTTAATGTCCGAGATTTTGTGAAATGAGATTGGATAGGATATAAAATGGGGAGATGCTGAGATGGTATCATAAATGGGGGGCCCTTCTTGGTTTAAACTTTAAACCATCTTAGTCCACTTAATCTAAAATAGTAGAAGATGATACCCTCATCTTAACGATCTGATGCACGCTGCCCTCGATCTTCACGAGGAATAAATCGTGGGATATGCCTCAGAGGGTGAGGAGATTTAGAATGCCTATTTTCGACAACCCATTTACGGGACTCGAAGCCACGCGTGCAAAGAGGCGAGATTTATCACCCAAATTCTTAACCAACTGAACTATCGGCAAGCTCTTATCGACTTATCTATTTCGATTTTTGTACGAGTTATTGGGGATCGCTCCTTGTCGGATGCCCAAATGATAGACTTCGGAGTTTAGACTAATGTTATAACATGCAAATCACGTTAGTCAGGTAAAACCACAAAATTAGGAACCTATTCCATCAACTTGGACATTCATGTCAGCACTTATTATCATTATTATTATTATTAATGTTGAATTTTTTTTCTTAATTAGGTTTATTGCTTTTATATTATAATGAATAAATTTACTAGAAGGATTGCATCATTTTATGGTAACCTTCAATCTGCAACATTTTTCATCTTGTTTGCTCCTCCAACAAGAATATTTGTACATCAACATGTCTAAACGGTGATCGAATTGGTGGAGTATACTCAATAAAGCAGATTTACATTAAAAAATGTTTTAAGAACATGATTAATATAAAAACAACATGATTTATGAATATATTTTATATCATATTACTATCTTGTGCGCGTTACATATTCTGCTCAGGAAAAAAAGAAACCCCACAAATTATAAATAAGATAAATAATTAAAAGAGTAACGACCGCGAATTCCCGATTACAAAAATAGTAGTAAAACTAATTTTCCTCTCCGACAATACACTCAAGCCCCCTCTAAGATGTGTGTCTTCATAGAAAGAAAAATAGCAGTCGTTTGTCGATCGAATCGAATTCAGTTTTGATGTAATTTGTTGTGATTGAGACGCATTTGCCTAAGTTCAGCTGCATCAATTTCGTTGGCACCAGTCTCGGGTCTGTAATAACCCGTTTTGGGATCAGGTACCCATGGTGTATTACGCGCCGCTTCGTTTCCTTCTTCCCCTCCCTTCCTAAACATCATGCTGTTGCTTCTCTTCGATACCGCTTCCTGGGATGCTGCCCCCGCCGCGTATCCACGACTGCGCCACCAAACAATTAATATTATTATATATACGACAAGAGAACTATATAAAGTTTTAGAACGACATATAAGTGAACATTGAAAACTTAATATTTATGAAATATATCCGTCCCTAAAAGATTGTCACATTTTGACTTTTGGTGATCAACAAAATACGATTTAAAACATAAATATTTATTATTCTACATGCGAAAAAATTTATAAAAAATTAACATTTCAAAAATATATATTGAGACGAATCTAACAAGGTCTCACAAGACTATATTATTTCTTATCGTTTAATGAGGATTCATAATCAAATTTTGTAATATTTGACTAACAAAAGTCAAAATGTGACAATCTTTTAGGGACGGAGGGAATATGTTTTACCTTTTAAATGCAATGGAAATCTTGTCAACTACAAATGAAGAAACGAGCTTGGAGTTGCATAGAGAGCGAGCCATTATTATTGCGTGGGGGGAAGAGGAGAGGGGGAGGGGAGGTTCTACAGCGGCGAGAGAAACTCTGGCCCTCTGATCTGTAGAAAACTTGTTAGGGTTACAAGTTGAAGTTGAGGACGTATATATACGAGCGGGAGCTCATATTTGTAACCAGATTATTATATTCAAATTAAAGAGCCCGTAAACGAATTGGACTATACCGAACTTTATTAATATTTGGTTTAGTGTAAGTCCAAAAGAACTACTACAATTTGAAAGTTCGAGTTGGCTTTGAACGAAAAATTGAACTTTCACTATAATATGAATACAATTTAATTTTATTAATAAAAATAAAAATAAGTCGAACCCAAAAATGAAATTAAGGTCAATTTGAACGATATGGAACGAACCTTTAATCGAGATCAAAATCGAAATTTTAGAAGATTTTTACGGGGTAGTTCCAATGAGATATGGTGCTTAAAAATTTAAAAAATATGTCTATAAAAATATGATTAGATAAGACATAACGCTTGAAAAATTTTAAAAAATAAACAAATAATAGAAGTGTAACAGAGTGTGTCACACAAAAGTATTACAAAATATTTGGACTCTGCTCCACTAGTGTCTGTTAACAAAAAGGTTCACGCGTTGGGAGACATTTGGAAGTAAAGTATGAAAGACAGGCTAAATTTGTTGATATTTCACGAGTACTCAACCTCCACCACGCAACAAATTAAAGCCAAAACCACAAGAAAATTAAAAGTTGAACCAATTGTTTGTGCCCAAAAGCACTTAATAGTTAGGCATCTAAATTATTAGTTAATTCCAATCGAATATCATTAGGTTTGACTCGATTTATAGTTCACTTTATTTATCTGATCTTATATAATATATTAGGTTCGATTCAACTCAATTTATACGAGGCGAGGTTATTCTGGTCATCATAATTACATAATTGCATAATTGCATGTAGTTATAGGAATGTGAGGTTGAGGAAAGATTTAGAAATTAGAGACCGAAAAATAGCAACAGTTCACATGGTGTTGATTATCATATTGAGCCGACCATATATATCTTCGAAAAGGAGTCTGATATTATATATGTGAATCTCAAAGCATTGGAGCATCTGGTCCTTATTACATTCCCAGAGCCTATTCTTTAACGCAGATCACAAAATACTTTATTTTATAGCTTAAAAAGCAGTGCTATACTTATATTTATAATTTATTTTGAATATATTTTTTAAATAATAAAAAACATATAAGTTAAAGTAGTCATTGAAACTTGAAATTGTAGATGTTTGAGCAGTTATGATAGTACGATATACAATTTTAGTACAATTTTGATAATGCTTTAAAAGTTCTAACCGAGTGTGTTTTTTAATTAATTGGTAATATATATACACTCAAAGAAAAGAATCAACGCAATATAATGATTAATGAGTGTGACATCGTTAATTAAAGCTTAATACACCAACACCTAGCTACGTATATAAGATATTTTAGAAAGTAAATGTCCTTCTTAATAGCACGAATCATTCAAATATAAAAGACGATTTATTCATTATCTATTGATTTTAGTTTGTTAGCTTTTATAATATATATCGTATAAGGATTCAGATGAACATCAAGTCGTTGTAGTATAGTGGTAAGTATTCCCGCCTGTCACGCGGGTGACCCGGGTTCGATCCCCGGCAACGGCGATATTTTTTGTTCTCATATTCGTTACACAATTTTTCAGTAGTATTTTTCTTGCTTTTCCAGTCACAGAATGTTATTCATTTTTCGTATGTTACAAACTTAACACTGACTAACTTTTCATTTCTCATCATATTGCTGGGTTTGCAATACAACGATGTTTGGAAGAGAGGAACTTAATAGAACTCAAATGAATACATGAAGCAGAACAACATTTCTTTCTATTAGTTTTTCCAAAGCCAACGGCTGTCCAGTTAAGGAGAATCGCATTCACTCGTTTGTAATTACTCTTGCCTGGAGTTTGATAGCCAGTGATGCTCAACCGAATATGAACTCTACTATATGTTGCTTCAAAAAGATAAACAAATTATGTATTTCGTAGCTGCATCATCAGAAGTGAGCAGATGCATCGCCTTTCTACATTTACAGCTCTTCAAAGCCTTCTTCATCCCCATCTTCCTCTATTCTCTGAAATTGTCTCCTCCAGGTATCCATCTGCCAACAATGATCACAATTGGATTCTTATATTACAAAAGAATTAAATTTGCATTAGAAATTTAGAAGAAAGTATCATGGTAAAATATCAGTCTTCTTGCAATTTTTAAATGTGTAGCGTTTTCATTATGTATGGATTCAATTATACAAAAGGAGTTCGAACAGAAAATTATGATATTGACAAAACTTGGAAAGTCCATTGGCAGGAAGTTTGGCAGTTTTAGTACAGTTCATTGGTTAGGTAAGACTTATGAGCACATTAGCAAGCCCTGCCATCTCATGAGAAATCCAAGTACAGAAATTTTTTGCGCACCTGAGTATCAGAATATCGTAGGTGCTTTGCCATGAAGAAAATATAGTTGTAAGCCTCTGTAGCTATTTCTCTTGTTAAGTTTTCTTTAATCTGATCGTATTTGACCATGTCTACATGGAATCCATTGTTTAAAAATATTCTATCCATCCATCTCCCTGCATCGGACTTTCAAAAAAGAACAAACAGAACTATGGTTATCTGATGACAATTATGTCGACCATTTAAAAGCAGTTGGTGTTTCACATGGTAGAGAACTTATTTTGTCAATAGCATATGGTAACTAAGTAAACTTACTTTGCCTTCCACATCTGTGTCTACCAACCATGCGGGCAGTTCCCCCACAAAAAGACAATCCTTCATAGCCAAGCTACCAACAAGTAGCATAATTTCTTCGAAACTCTCCAAATTCATAATAGGCATCCCCTGAATTAAATTTAGAAGGGAAAGTGAGAACTACATGGAACTCGTTAACAAATGTATATAAGACAAAAAATATATATAGTTAAGAGCACGAATCAAGATCAGAAAGAATGTAATAAGACTCACCATAGTTTAGCAAAGCAAATGCAATTTTTTCTGTTTCTCATGGCTCTTACAGAAAAGTTGTAGTTTGTGGTTTTAATTTCGATGTAATATAAGTTGTCCTCATCAAATGTCCACAATTAACCTCAATATCTTTATATTTGGTTCTATCTCTCTGGTGAAAAATAGAGCCGAGGTTGGAACAATGATTAGTCACTTAATTCATGGCAAGACTTCAAAGTGGTTGGTAGCTTATGAAGAAGAACAGAAGGCTTATTATAACCTAATATAACAATACGCTAGGCCTAGTACCATTAAATTAAGGCAGAGATAATCTAGCTACATATGTTGCCACTGAGATTATTTACAGATAGACAAGTCCAAATGCATGTCTATATCTGGAGTTACCTGTAGTATCCATATGCTAGGTCTAGCACCATTAAACCCTCTGCTGCTCAATACTTGGTGGATACCTGGTGACTCCGATGGGATATGAGCAAAAACGCAACTTCTTGGAACCTTTGCCCCAACATCTTTGAAGTCCTAAGAAAATATTGTCAGAACATTTTCCAAAGCTCATCAATGCCAATATAAGAACATAAAATCAAGTTGCCACGAGAGAAATAAAATATTTCCTTTTCGGTCATAGAAACAAACTTTTGTATGACGAATAAGTTGTGTAACATGATTAGCTCACATGGCAAGTTCACTCAAGTTGTGGAACAAGGATATTAGTTCCTACAATATTGTATGTCCTTTTGGGGAGAGAACGACCTTCGAGATAGGTACCATAAGAGAGAACATCAGGGTTGCAAGCTAATCAATGTATAACTACCATCGCAAAAGGGTTGCAAGGACAATACAAAATTTACCTGCAAGTTTACGAGCAGCTACTGTAGAAACTCTTTCAGGAGATATGTCAAAAATCATTGTTGATCTGGGCCAATTGAGCCTATAAGGTCTAGTGTCCATTCCATCTGTCAGAAGTACAACCTAAAAACGTCTCATGAGTAAAGAAAACTCCAAAAAATCATGACATAGTGAAACAGGTCGCGCACTCTATATGTAAATGAACACTACAGCAGCATACCTGTTTAAGTTCATCATTGTGTTTCATCGTACTTAGCAATTTGTCATCAATAAACTTAGTCGCTAGGCAGTATGGATGCAGCTCAGGCTTCATGTCCACATCGATATCAGGAGGAACAAGACAGGCAACATATGGGTCAATAAACAAAGGCTCTGCAATAAACAAAAATAGATTTCTCTATATTATCCACAACCCACAACACTGGCAGTCAGTAAAAAACATCATAAAACTATAAACATAGAATTACTAGTAAGAAAATTGGAAACCACAGTATTCACAAACTCAATACAGGTCAATATTTGTAATAATGAGCAAAATCATAAAAATAGAGACCGTGTATATTAAACTTATTAGCATTTTCTTGAATCATAAACAACTAGTACAAATATACCCATTTTGTTGAAATGTAAAGCGATGAAGAGTGTATACCTGGACGATTAGATTCATTGAAACGAAGAGAAGCTCGTTGAATTGCAGATTGGTAGAAGGAATCATCTTGAAGATTGCTCAATTTTGCTCTCACATTCGAAGATCTCTTGCTGGAGCAAAATGGTAATGAGGGAATCAATGGAACAAGACAAGTGGCAACTGAGTATCGAAAACCCAATAAGCTTTCCATGTAAAGCTGAGTTTTTGCTCCTAAAATTGTTCAGACAATTTGTCAAACACCTTGTTAAGTTCCTGCAACAAGTTGTTGTTGTAGACTATGTTCACTAGATTAGGCTTCGTCTACGGAGTACTCCTCCAATTCAAATTGTAGGTTTATTTCGTTTTTCCGTGTCCAACTTTCATTGGCAAATTAATTAGTTATATTATAACAAAATTTACTTTTATGAAAATGCCCTTGTAAATTTATCGATATTAATTTTATATTTTTTGAACTAAAAAATAATTATATATTAATGATCAAAGTTGGCACGCAAAAACAAAAAATATCATATATTTTGAATTGGAGGGAGTATTTGTTTTGACGGATAAGTAATTTATTGTAACATACTTGTTGGATGTAATGAAGTACTCTGTATATTACTAATAAATCGAAATACTTTCAATTTATTTTAATTGATATTTTTCTTTTTTTATGTCTAAACTTGACGGTCAATTATATTTCTTTAAAAGATGTAACAATGAAATAATAAACTAAAAAACCCAAAAACTTTGAATACTTTTTCCTTCTCATTTGATAAAAAACAAAAAAAGTGAAGTCAACTAACAGGCCCCTTGAGGAAAAATATTTCTATATGTAGCCAGACACTTTGAGAGAGGACAATACTACAAAAATCAGCCAAAGAAACATGAAGTATATACAGGTAACCCATGCCCACATCCTTGGTCCACCAAGTTCGGCACCCAGCGTCATCCGTCTTAACACCAGTACTCCAATACAACCCACAGAGGTAGCGAAGAAAACCAGTAAAGAAAAGCTAAGACCGTCTGCATTTTGTATCCGTAATGGCTCATTGTATGCAAAGAAGTTGTATAATGTGTCAATTAGCCATGGAACGCCAATGCCAACATAAATATTCACCGAATTACTGCAACACGCGCCAAACCAGGTAAATTTAGTCCCACACAGTATATTATATGTTTGAGTAACAAAGAATAGTATAGGTATTTAAGTAACACAGATTAATGTAATGGGACAAGAAAGTAGACCTGCAAGTGATGTTTGCAATGGCAGAGTCGGCTGTTATTTGCCTCTCTGCAGCAATTTTACTTGCAACCAGATCAGGCCATGAGGTCCCAGCAGCCAATGCTGTGAATGCTATGACATAAGGATTAATCCCTGCAGTAAGGAAGAAATTAAGTGTACACTTTCACGCACTGACAGAGATAATGAACAGAATTAGATATATATGAATATTGGGAAGAATCGAGGTCAATACCTGTAACACAACTGACCAGATCCGTCAGAATTGTTACGATATAAGCTATTCCGCTGATAAAACATAAAGAAGATATGAAGGCTATCCATCCATGAGCAATCTGATAGGGCGGTACAAAAGCAAATAGGAGTCTCCAAGGTGCAAGTAGTAATTGCCAAGTAATTTTTGCAATCTGCAGATACATGTTTAATTTTCTTGATTTTGCGTCTTCCACCTGGTCGAGATATAAGGTACATGAGCCTATTCATATTTAAACTTATGAGGTAAGCTTGCAGAAAAAAGCTAACAGTACACAGTGTTCAATAGATATTAATTGGAGAGGTTAACTCTAGCTTTACAGATTTGATTGAACATGAGAAAACAAAAGGTGCAACATGCCAGCATAAGAGAAGACCCATAAAACTTAGTGCTACTAGCGTAAGAAGATAGCACAAATCTATTTCTGCGTCTAAGTGTGCATTAATTGTTGAAAAAAAACCCTTGAGAACATCACTATCACTATAGGTCTAAAGATATTATAACTGGTGGCCTTCAATATATCACTGTCAACATAGGTCAGATCAAGATATAGCAGATACTCTATAAATTTGTAATATATACTTGCAATATAGAAAAAAAAATTGGAGATAACAATACCGTAAGTGCATCCACAAATTGCTGCTTCCAAATTTCAAGCAGGTGAGATTCTTCGAAATCATGTTCATCATTATGATGTTCAAGAGATGATTCCAGGGTATCTAGGTTAGGCAACTGCTGATATGAAGGATCTGCATGGTGTTAAATGCCGACGTTAAAAGACTAAGATAAAGTAAAAGTGAAAACGCAAAATGCAATGTCCTAGCTTATCAATATTCTAAAAAAATTCATGCTGGACAATCAGCTTCTTTTACTCATTTATTCTTATTTCATAACAGATGCACATTCGCATTTACGACTAATACATGATTAAATGTGAAAGTCTTTCACCACTGTCCACCAGTGATTTATTCTTCCCAGGGGAACTTACCTGTTTCACTTCTTGAATGAATTGAGAAGATATCAACTATGTTATTGGTTTCTTCATCCATTTGGTGTATTCCTGCTGCATCCTCATGAACATCGTTGTCATGTCTGCGCAAAGCAGTTTCTTTTGGCACCCAATCCTCTGGCCTCTCGGACCTTTCTCTGAAACACAAATTTAATTTAGAATCTTTAAACCTTCACTGTTCTCAGGAGGCCATGCGAAAGCCGAAAAAAATAAAAATCGTTACAAACAACATACAGAGGAATGGACACGTAGGGCCAGCGTTTGTCTTGAGCATAAGCATGTATGAGCAAGAGCCCATACTGAAGCACTGTCAACAAAGATTCCCATAGAGTAACAACGTTTGGGGTCCAAACCTGAAATATCCAGGGAAACTTGGTAACAAAAATTAACAAAGTAAGGAATTCACATAAATTTGATCTAACAGACTTCAAAGCAAAATAGGGAACCATTACATTTACAGCTTTAGAGATTCGATGGCACGTTATCCACCCATGAACAAGCCAAGTAAATGCAAAATTCATGGCATTGGTGCAGCAATACATCAACCCCCAACACACGTGCATAAACACTTTTTACAGGTAAAAGTTAACATTACCTCCAAAATTATGTAGAGCCAGGCATAAGCCCAGAAAGACCAAAATAGCTCAACGATCCACACTCCAACATCTGATATCTTTTTCAGCTCTCCAGCCTTTGGGATGACAACACAAACAGCATGTATAGGGAAGAGGTCAAATGCAGCAGAACCAACAAGTGTTCCAGGGCCCAGACCTATCAATGAAGAGACAACAATAAAATGTTGTAAAATAAGGTAATTATATAATTCTAGGGACTCGTAATGGTCAACTTGTACCAAAATTTTAAAACTGAGTTGAGTTGTGATACAATAGATATGTCTTCAAAGTTGTCAGCATCGATGTGCTATAAACAATAAACTATTAATGAGCTGCACAGCTCTTCCTTATGATTCTTTAGAAGGAATTTGATTTGAGCAGGTACTTTATAAAACAAATTGTTGGGGACACAAAAGATTTAAGATATGAACATATAATTGTTACTTATGAGTACTTTTCCTGCCAGTCTTCTTCCTTTTTTTATGAATGAATGTCAGTATTAAATACATGGGAAAAGTTAAACTAACTCTATAATGAAATTTTAGACACGTCGCATACCTCCAGCATCTAGATTTCCAAGATTCCGTATTGCATCAATAGTGGCTAAAGAAATCTGAGGGAAGCTGGTACCAAATGCCAGCAGAGTAATGTCCGCAATGGTAAAATTCCATACCTTTTCATCAGTGATAATTTTGGTATTTGTGATTGGATCTACTCGCTCTACTCTTCGAGTATGACTAACAACACTTTCCATAGACCGGAAAAATCTAGCGGTTATGGCTGACAGCCCAATGAAACAGTAGGCAATAGCTGAAAAATATAAGAAGGTCCTAATACCTTCACCAAGTTTGGTTTCATAATGAAAAATCAGATAGGATTCACATGTATCATGAGCATAGATATTAGATTCTCCTAGAGCATGCTTAACAGTATGATTGAAACGGTATTCCATCTTGTCTTCTTAGTTTACGCCCTATGCACAGAGGACTGCTACCTCCTCGAGCAGTGCTCAAGGCCTCTTAGTACAATTGAAAGCACCTGTGTATCCAATAATCAAACATCAAATAGAGTATGCATCTACGCATCAAAGCTAAGCACGTGATTAAGAAATGAAAAGACTTCTAGATCATTAAGAAGGTGTCTGTTAATACCAACAGCCTGTTGATATAAATTATCCTCCAAATGCATTTACCAGACCCAAATATACTATACTGGAAATCAATATTTTTTTAACCTTCCATTAAGAGGCATTTAAGCAGAACAATTATGATTCCCGACAATTGAGGCAGTATCAAGAATGATATTTTTCCTACATAGAATCCTAATCAATAACAGCGTAATGAAGTAATTTTAAATAGCAAGTATGGACAACATAACTTGTTGATTTCTCTTTTACTAACCTGGTGTACTGGTGTTCTATTTGAAACTCTGAAATGCTTTACCACGTATGATACACGAAGCACAAATACATTCCAATTTCAAACTCAAAGGGCCATCTTGTTACCTCCAACATGAAAACATACACGTCCACATGCCCCAATACCTATAAAGAGGCTACTGCCTAAGCGAGGAAATTGGTGTCGAACAATAAGCAACATTTTCCCGGAGGGCTATTTCAGAAATCAGGATTCACCTGAAGTGCAAACAATATCTACTACTACGATAGATAACAAGCAAACACACGTATGGCGTAGTGCCAATTTACATGAAAATATATATGGAACCAATATGTCCAAAACAAACAAAAAATCTCAGTAGGAAAAGTTATCCAGTTTGAAAATGCATGGCACGAAGCAAAACTACTAAGAAAATGCCTCAATCTTCAGCAAAAGCAAAAAAGACCCAATTTTTTATATGACTTAAATTCTTACGTAACTTGGGTCAATTCTTAAACATGGTCATTAAGTCTACATACTATCCGAACCCTTATTTTCTTGGAGAAACATCGGACATATTAATATTGATATATAGTAGTAACTTATACACAATTCCGTAAAACAAAAAAAAACAAAAAAAGCAAACGATATTATGAAGACAAGACAAACAAACAATCAATAAAAATGGGAATAAAGCCACAAGTACAAACGTACCAAACGATAAGAAGCTGAGATCTGATGGCTATGAATCTGAATTCTGATAATATTGTTTACATATTTGGAAAGAAAAATTAAAAAAAAAGTAGTGATTTTACCGACATGGATTAGGATTAACATTTATATCTCCCCCTCCCCCACATCTTTGCGCCAGTCAGCTAGCTAGTGTTGTCAGCTCTTGATTTTGTTTTGTTTTGTTTTTGTTTTATAGAATTCTTGATGATTGAGGACTTTAGGAATTTGTATAATTGTATAACTCTAACTCAATCTCCATCAATATAGGAACCAAACACAAAGTTTACCGATTTCACCCAGGGAATAATGCATTTGATGATGCATGTGGTTCAACCCCATATAGCCTTTATTTTTATTTGAAATCATGTACTCTAATTTTTTTTATTTTCTTAAAATTAAAAAATCGACTGAATTAAGCCGACTAGGTATTGAAACCGACATAGTCCACGCGTATATAATCATTGATTCATTTCCCATATAAAACTTGAAAAGAAAAACTGATCTAAAAAAAAACTGATCTAACCGATGAAAAACATCCCCACTTCCAAACAAAGAGGATGGGTATGCACACTTCTTTTTTGATAATTTATACGATTATATTGATATGATAGAATTTCAACAGTATAAAAGCATATCTAACATTACAAAAGCTTATCAAACATAGAACTGTTAAATCTACCCTAGGTTTGAAAAAGAGATTTAATATCCGGTCGACTATAAAGGAGCACATCAAAAGCTACTAGAGAGGAAGTTCGTATATAAACATCCGTAGGCCGTGGCAGATATATTTTTAAAAAGGTGTTCCATTCTATGCTTTGAAAGATTCGAAGCATTGTTATAGCCAGAACCTGTGATAGATTCAGATCAAATATAAAATACATAGTGTAGCAATTATTGTTATGTTGTGGATATGTAGTAAGGTATGAGCTAAATATAATAGCTTGTAATATATTTATTGTGAATATTTTATGGACTCTAGAGGTTGACTTGATCAATGTAAATTTCGACTTGGAAAGTTAAAAGATTGTTATTAGTGGTTCCTTGAATTAATATGTGAAGTGATGGCGTATATTTGATTTCAAATATGATTGTGTGGAATAGTATTGTTTTTTTGTTTTTTTTGCTTTCATTTTGTGAATTGTGTGTGATTTGTCATTTGTGCATGATGTTGTTTCTGTTACTACTTGTTCAGTCTGTTGCAATCCCTATTTAGATATAGTGAAATGCAATAATAAAAATTGATTATTAAAACTGATCTAATCATGGCATGGAGTATAAAGTTAAAAATAATATTTTTTAATTTAATCATAAAAAATTGATATAATTATATGTTAAAAGATAACTCATAAAATAAAACATGCATAAATTTTATGTGTATAGCTAGTTAGCTACAGAATTTTGAAGACAGAATTTTGAAGGATACGAAATGCAAACATTAGTTTTATGTGTATGGCTACAGAATTTTAAAGACAGAATTTTCCAAGAAGACCATCTTTCAAACAAATTGTTGTAGAATAGCTAACAAGCATATTATATGTTCCCACGTTCGATAACATGTAGTAATAGAGCAAATCCTACAAAAATGATGATGGATAAGAAAACACAATCAGAAAAACAGGTTGTTCCAAAAGAGATGGAGTCCAGAAAACAAGAATGAACAAATTGCTTCTTCACTCCTCTTCCTCTCCTTCGCCATCAGCAATGTTGAAGTATCGCAACTCATAGACATTTCTATCTTTGTTGGAGGCAATCACACGGAGCCAATCCCTAACATTGTTTTTCTTCAAGTACTTCTTTGTTAAGTACTTCAAATACCTGCAAAGGAAGAGAGTCCATGTTTATGAACATACTCTACAAGAAAAACAAGCACCCGGTGTATGCAAGACAGGGATATAACCCTCAATTTTAGATTGGCACTACTGCACTAGAAGTGTGAGCCTAGTATTGATGGAATGCTTTATATAATTATACACAAAATAGATACATAACACAACAGTTTCTATATAACACTAAAATGACTAAAACCATGTAAAAATGATGTACACTCCCTAAAACATGGACCAATGTGAATATGTTACTTAGGGATTCCTCAAAATTGGGGTGTATGAATATTCTTAGCAGTTAGATTTCAACATCTACAAACAAGAAAGACAGCAGCTTATCCTTGCACTCAAGAGAGATTAGAACAACTATTAACAGAAACACAGCAACTCACAGCCTCTTCGATTGGTAGCTAATGAAAATACCCATAAGTAAATACATGTAAATAGGTTAATTATCATTCAATGATTCTAAATAGCTTTCTGATATGAATTAAATCAGAAGTTAAATATACATCACAATCCAGATTAATGTTATCGCCTACTATACTAAGCTAGTTATAATTACTCAGACAGGAGCTTTGAGAAACATAAATTTTTTCGGTTGCACCGTGTCTAATCTTCAATACATTGTAGGCAACAAACTAATATCATAAATCAAATGAGTGTAATCTTCAATACATTGCAGGCAACAAACTAATACAAAACGAATGTAGAATCGCATTTCGGCCAAAATCATCAAATTATCAGCACCAGATGAAAATTCCCAACATAGTCGTGAATCAAAATATATGAAAGTATCAGAATCTAAATACCAGCTATATAAGACACAAGGAAGCAACATCACTTAGAACAACACATAGTATCTAATTCCTTTTACTAAAAATTTTCAATAAAAATATCAAAAATCCCATCTTGTGATTAAACATTAAACTACATATCCAGTCAAAACAAAAATTAAAAATCCAAAACTAGAGTATATTTCTGAAACACATGTATGATATAGTGAAAATACAAAATCAAGACAAAGTTCGAACCTTTTTGAGAATGCGGAATCAGCGGTAACGGTGATTTTGGATTTATCGCGGGAAATAGTAACGGCATCACCAAGAGCACCTGGTTTGCCTCCGACTTTAATCCTCTCCTGAAGAAACTTCTCCAACGAAGCAATCTCCATTATCTTGTCCTCAACTGGCTTCCCGCAATCAATCACGAACGTCGCCGCCTTCTTCTTACCTCCCTTTGCTCCTCCGACGCGACTCATTTTCGCTGTCAACAAAATTGAAAAAGAAAACAAGTCAAAATTGATATGACTGACAATTAAACGGCGAATGAGTTGGATTTGAAAGTGGACAATCTTTTTGGGATGGGTACCTGCTGGGTTTGAAGGATGAGTATGTGTTGTACACTTCGACTGATGAAGAAAAATGAGGTGATGATGGTTATAAATTAGGGCTCATATCATATGTAATGTAGGGTTTTTGATGTTGGGCTTCTGAGTTGGGTCTGCTTGATGGACTTTTGACACTAAACGCTTAAACTCTAAAACGCTTAAACTCTAGTTGTAATTATGTATTTTTTCATTCAAACGATATAAATTACAAATAGTCATGCGATAAGAATGTATATTACATTTCCACTTAAAAAGTACTCCTAATACTTCATTTTCCAATAAGCGTTGGATTTATATCAACTAAAGATGATCCGGTGATTGTCATCTATTTAGTTATTATTGTACAATTTCGCTAGTAACATAAGTTTTGATCATATTTTTCTAAAATATTTTTTCAGGTGTAATTTATTATTTTAACTCTTAGCGAAGTAACTCGTGGATCGAGCAAAGTGTATGCATAAGCTGTGGGCTTTAAAATGAGTTGCACATCCGTTAGGTGTTCCACATTTCGATCCGACAGTTTGTGAGAGGTTAAATCACGGTGATTTAGTTTATAGATCAGGATGTTTGCTTCTACTTTCTAGTTTCTAGTCTCGCTCCTTATACAAGAGCAACTTTGGCTGAATATTTTATGTATCGTGAACGACACAGTTCAATTATTTATGGGAAACTCCCATATTGTGATTGACAAGATTCTAACTTGAAATTAAAAAGTTAAACGAACTCATGTAATAATTATGTATGGAGTGCCATTCTCCTTTCTAACCTTTGGTAATTGTTCAATTTTTGTTTGATAATAAGATGATTAGGTTCGATATCGCAATTGAACAAATCGAGCATGTTCGAACTCATAAAGCAATTGAGAAAACAGTGCTACAAAGTAGAAAAATGGCCTGGTACAAAGTACAAAGTTTAGGAGTTGCAAGTACTAACTAAATTCTTTAACTTCTCGTTCTCACATTGATATTTCACATAAGTTCAACAAGTGAAAGAAAAAAAGAAGGCTTTTTTTCATCTAGGCCCCTGAACTAATTAGTAAATCCCAAATCAGCCCTTCCCACCTTTTTTTTTCCAAATAGGCCCCTGTGGCCAAAAAATGGCCCCTGAACTTTCATTTTTTTCATTTTTGCTGACTTTTCGATTTTGATGGAGGGTAAATTAGTCCAACTACATATAAAGTAACTAAACTTCATTTTAAACTAACCCAACCTCAACCCAATTTAACTCAACCTAAATATAAACTAACCCAATCTCATATATTTAACCAACCTAATTAAAAACATATCTTCAACCTTTCACCCTCACCCCCACCCCCACCCCCACCCCGGCCAACCAACTCATCCATCTTCCTCTCTAAATTCACCAAAATCAAGTTTTTTTAGCTAAAGATCGAATCTTGAATACCAAAATTAAATTTTTGGTGCTAAAAATCGAATCTTGAACGCAACCCATATCGCAAATCTTCTAAAAAATGGCGGAAAATGGTGAAGAGAAGCTCATAGCAGTAGCACGTCAGTTGGGGGGAGGTCTGCTTGTTCGTTGTTGCAGGGGTGGTGGGGGGGCGGAGGGGGGGGGGGGGGCGCTGGTTCGTGGGAGGTCTGCTAGTGCTTTTTCAGGTGCTTTAGATGACTTTCAGGCTCTAAATCTCTCCACTTCTTCCCAAAGGTTAAATAATTCTTCAATGGTTTGTCCATGTTGTAGCTCAGTGTGCTGCATATATGCCTATATTGAATACTGGAGTGATGAACATCAATAAAGTTTGAAACTTTAGTGCCCAAATTGAACTTATTGTGTTTTCGATACCCGAACCGAATATGAGATGGAAGGGAAAACTTGATTTCAGCTGAATTTTAATTATTATCTGGTGGTTTTAAGGGATTATATTTGAAGTGAAGTGTAGGCTATTTTCTTGAAGTATGATATGAAAAGGGGTTGTTCTGATGCGAATTTACATATTTTATAATGAAGAATTGTCCAACAGGTTGTCTTATTGTGTTATCTGCTGGTTCGGTGTTGCAGGGGGAGGGGGGTGGGGGGGGGGGGGGGAGGAGGGGGGGCTGGTTCGCAGGTATGGGTGGGGGTGGGTGGGGGGTGGGGGGGGTTTTTTTTAAAAAAAATTAAGTTATTGGAGGGGTTTTTTTAAAAAAATTTAAGTTATTATTAATAATTATATTTATCTTTTAAAAATTTCAATATATTTCTAATCTAAAAAATCGAATCTGAATATCGAATACAACTCGAGTATAAAATTGAATTCAAGTTTCAAATACGAGAATGTAAAAAAGAAATTTGTCTGGCACCTGAACTTTTTCTTCAATTTTGGCGCTTAAATGTTTTTTTTCCAGAATGGCACCTGAACTTTTCTCGAATATTTCCCTCCAAAAACTCATATTTTCAATATGACTAACTTGCCCTTGGGTTAAGGATTTTAAAAAGTCAAAAATCTGAAAAAGTCAGCAAAAATGAAAAAAATGAAAGTTCAGGGGCCATTTTTTGGCCACAGGGGCCTATTTGGGAAAAAAAAGGTGGGAAGGGCTGATTTGGGATTTACTAATTAGTTCAGGGGCCTAGATGAAAAAAAGCCAAAAAAGAACAATCATTTGCAAACTCAACGCAATAGCTCCTCTGATGAAGATACCCTGCATTTACATCAGTCGCCGGAAACTTATCAAAGGATGTTCAGACAAACGAGTCATGTAAGACCAAATTGATTCCATATACATTTTCTTCCTCGTTGACATCCATGAAGTCTGGAGAGACTACAAGTATGAGAAACTCCTCATGTGTGTGTGTTTTGCAATAGTGATAAGGTGGGGGTGCTTGGTTCGATGAATCATTAAACTTAAAGCTACTCAGGTCATTTTTCAAGCTTGCTCAACAGTGCATCCATTTCTGGCAGTTCCTTCACGATTTGTTGCCAGTTGGGCATTCCCTAAACAGATAAAATATGTGTTCAGAGAGGAGTTCCTAGCAAATTAAGAAATTGAGACCTGCGCTCATTGATTTATTCTCAATAACATATTGATCATCTAACAAACTCATGAAATGTTTTCAATATGATTAACTTTTTGTCCAGGAAAGATATGGAAGTTGGGGACTGAATGTATATATGATACTGCAAATACTGACCTTCCCAGATCTTCTAACACGACCATCTAGACGGAGTATTATATAAACATCTTCACCAGGTGTAACGCCTTCAGACTTTTGTTGATCCCTAATCCACCTAACCAGATGAAAAATAGGAGATCGGAATATCATACTATAACCCACTATGTCAATTAGATTACCAGCATATCACGGTTCACGGATAGTGTGTATTCATGAGCGGCTCTGATGTAATAATCGGAGGGAAGGTTGAGTAAGGAACATTCTCAAAGTATCACTGCTCTAAGAAGAGCCAATAAGTTAGCATATCCCTTGACATAGAGCTTTATAAGAAATGTATCCTGGGAAGCAGATAAGTGATTTGAACTGACCTTTCCCACTCTACCGGTGATACAACCTCAGCTCTGAATCGGATTTCTGATTTTAGTTTTGACTTGGCAACTACTGATTGAGCGCGCTGATCAAAATCTTCCTGATGCCAAAAACTAATATTTATGAGAACTGATAAACTTGAAGATGCGGTGAATACAGTTGTTCATGTAAGCTAAAATGGTAAGAGAAAAGGCTACTGATTAATGTAAGTTCAGATGCTTGCAAAATACTCAAATATCCTACCCCGATTGATGGAAGAGCAGCAGCAGCTTTAGCAGGACCACCAAAACCTTTCTTCTCTCCCAGTGTTTCCCTACCTTCACCCCATATAATAGGCACCAACAGAACTCCACGTTTGAGGAGCTCTGTTCGGAATCGATCTGCCTTCTGCATTGCCAAAGAGATCGTCTCTTTCTTTCCAGCCAAAATAACCTACAAGAAATGCCCTAGACCATCTAAATTTCGGATACATTGTTTTAAGAGGAAAGAATGTGTAACCACGCACTAACTAGATTAGAAAGCAAGGCAAAGTAACTCCCAAATAATGTTAACACATGATAGTACGAGACACAAAACATTAAACATGCAAAGACAGAGAGCAGGGCCAGGTATGTTACTAACAGGTCTCACGGTATCCCGCAACTGAACAAGCTCAACGATCCTGTTAGTTGAAAGGCGTAATGGCAGTCTCGATAAGGTTTCATCTCTTGATATTTGTGCAAGTTGTTCCTCTTCTTTCTTGTTGTCCCAAGTTAGTAAGGCCACTAGAACAACTATACCTGCACATTGCTGATTCAAAAGCTTACTCATTTCCTGGCTTAACAAATCAACAAATGAGTCATATATAAGAAATAACTATTCACTTTTGCTGCACATAGAATACTCTAATACAAAACAATGTCAAAAAAGAGAAAAGAAAGAAATCCTTCCAAACTAATGAGAGACAAATGTGGTTAAAATTTACCGCCTAAATTGATAGCAGCATTTTGTGTAGTCTCCCAGATGTCAGGAGCACCATCACCACCTTGAATTCCTCGAAGAAGCCTTGGTATAGTAAAAAGCAATGAAATTCCTGCAGCTGCAGTGAATGCCACATAAAAGAACCTTCTGACCCCCCGAAATGGTGCTTGAACCTCACTAATTAGTTTGAGATCCCTCCGAAAACTGTAGCCAATATCTTCCCCTCCAAGCCTAGCCTGTAATGTATGTAGAACATAATTAATGTATATATTTATTTTAATTTTATTCCTTTAATTTCTCATGGGTGTCTGTTTCCCAAACCTCAGACTAATCTCACTTATAGATTGTAGCTACCACTGGCCAACACATTCTTAAATGTCAATAACTAAGTAAAATGCTAGTGAAGGTATTTAGCATTGGCACAACGAAATACATACTCTGTATACATTAAGGAAAAACTGATCCAAATATCAGACCTCTTCTTGAAGTTCCTTGAATTCAGGTAAAGCTCTGAAGGAAGCTAAATCTGGATCATTAAGGATTGTGCCAAACTTGAGGTTATACTCTTTCAAAGCAGTGCGTAGACATTCCGCAGCTTTTCTTCCTTCCCCTCTGCCTCAAGGAAGTAAATGTAAAACTAAATGAAGATTCTTAGCTCCACAAAACCCGATAGATTGAAAATATCAAACTGTTAGGAAGTATGCACGCATGAAGCAGGACCAAAGAGAATTATTATATGTGAGTTGTAACATAATTTATGAAGATGTACGCTAGGATGTACATCTATTACATTGTCTTCATCAGAAAAAAAAAAGCACATACTAAGAAAAACAAGAATAATGTGAACATGTATCGATCAACAATGTTAATTTTCTGAAAATTGAATAAAGGCTAAACCTTTTTTGTTTCCTCTACATCATTGATTTACTACGACAAAAACAAAGGCAACATCACAAAGGTCCAACCTGTAGGCATGGCAGCAGGCCTTGTTATAAAAAGCTGCTTGAGCCTCCACTGGATTAGGATTTAAGGTAAGTGCTGTATCAAACTGCAAAAGAGCGTCTTTCACCTGGACGATTGGACCAAATTGACATAACTTAAATTATGATCTAACATCCTTCAAACTTATATGCTACACATACAAAATTTATTCAGCTGAGGCTTCAAACTTTGAATGCACACATCTAAGGTACTTTCGTTGTAGTAGGTAGTGTTTGCACTACAATCTCGGGTCAATTCCGAAACACCTTCCTTTTTATCACAGGGCCTGGGTAAGGCTGCATAAAATCTACCCCCCCCCCCCCCCCCCAACCCTATCCTGCTTAGGCAGGAGACTATTCAAAAACATCGATCATGTTAGTGTTAATGTAGTAACTTCGCTTACACAAAGAATTATGATCATATATGAAAACAATTACTCAAATAAGTACCTGTTTGTCATATTTTTTAGCTTGTTACAAAACTAGCTATTTTTCAACATGATAAACCCACCACAAAAAACTGGTGAATTTCAAGAAAGTGCGAGTATTAAAAAATCATAAATGGATGCGTTGAATGTGAAGTACCCGGCCTCTGGAGAAAAGGGTAAGACCCAAATTCACACAAGACTCCGCCGTAGGGGTGGTGACCTCCGACGATGACGGTGGAGGCGGTGGCGAAGTGGAAGAGGAGCAAGATATAGGATGGTGATGTCCATGAGGACTTTTGGTATTAAAAAGGAGTGGGTTGGTTTTGAAGAATGAAGTCTTGAGTGTTAAAGATAATGGTGAACCAATTATGGGGTTGTAGAGTAGGCAGCTAAAGGGGTAGTGATTGTGGTGGTGGTGGTGGTGGTGGTGGAGGAGGTGGAGGCGCAGAGTAACTACAGCCATTGAGATTTCATGGAGGAAAAAAAATTAAAGATAATTTCTAAATATATGTATTTTTTTTTTAGAAATTAAAGATAATTTCCAAATACATTTAAATTTGTTTTGATTAAATTTTTTTAGTTTGACATGATAAACAAAAAAAAATGTTACTGCCTTTTAATTTCGCATTATTAAGTACGAGTAGTAATTATTAAGCTCATCAATATTTAATAAACTAAATTTATTTACTCAAGTCCGCAATTAAAATATTTTATTGATCAAATCTCGATATCCGACTCGATAAGATAGCGTTAACCGGTTGACCACCATTTTGAACCTCCAACTGAGTATGAGTTGGCGCTCTTTCAAATTTATTCATCATTTCCCTCTATTTCCTTCTCCACTCTCCTCACCAAACAAAACACTGAAAAAGATCACATATTCGAACATTTCTTTCAATCAAATCCCAAAAACCCAAATCCAATGAAGAGGAAATCCCAAACAAAATTCACTATTTCCAAAAACAACAAACTCAAGAATGAATTTAAAGGGTCATTGATTAATCCATTCACCTTTCAGTTAGGTGAAATATCCTTAACCAATCAGCAGCCGACGCCGAGGTTTCAGAGCGTTCTTGAAGCTGAGACAACTGCTATTTCGGCGGATACAATGATGAGTACTCTTCCTCCACCTCCCACATTCGATAAAATTGATGATGACAAAGATGATATTCTCAGCCAAGATTTTTTTTGGTAATCTTTTGTGTTTGGGTTGTTTATTTTATTGTATTGGGATCTTGTTTGATTTTTGCTTGTGGCATCGGTTGTTTGATCAAAATTGAATCTTGTTTGACTTTTGTTTTTGGGAGTGTTTCTTTTTATCAAAATTGAATCTTGTCTGATTTTTGTTTATGGGACTATTTGTTTTATCAATATTATAACTTGTTTGATTTTTGCTTTTGGGATTGTTTATTTTATCAAGATTGAGTATTGCTTAATTTGTGTTGTTATGATTGTTTGTTTTATCATAACCGCGTCTTGTTTAATGTTTGTTTTTTGCAATTTTGTACTCTAAAAAAAATTGATTTTTGTTTTGAGATTGTTTATGTCATCAATTTTGAATCTTGTTTAGGTGATAATTTTGTTGAGAATAACCCAACTTACTATCATTACAAGCTCACTACATTGAGTGTTTATTTGATAATGAACTCTAAGACTTGCATATTTTTACTATTGTTAACCTGTAGTACGCCAGATTATATTACTCCAGACGCGGCTGCAATTGCAAACAATTTTGACAAGGTAATAAGAGTTGGATCTTCTACCTAATGGAAACACATGTTTTCTTAAATGATTTTAGTTATGTACCTGAAATGTGTATTTTATTTTTATATGTTCAGGATAATATTCCTTGCCCCAAGTCGCCAGAGAAAGACAAAGCAGCAACTAAAAGTCGAAGACTTGGTAAGCTAATTGAGTCAGTTAGCAATTCAACATGTTGACACTTGAGTTCTTTTCATTTCTGTTTCATACTGATACAAAAGTCGTTGTAGACTTGTTTAATGGCTTAATGGGAATGTCTTGATTAAGTTTTACTGCCATTTATGTAGGTGATGTTTATTATCTGGTGACAAACTGACAATAATGTTGAATTGTTCATAGAGATTAATTTTGAATACAATGTACTAGTGTAAT
This sequence comes from Echium plantagineum, assembly GCA_003412495.2. Classification (NCBI taxonomy): domain Eukaryota; kingdom Viridiplantae; phylum Streptophyta; class Magnoliopsida; order Boraginales; family Boraginaceae; genus Echium; species Echium plantagineum. Next base: position 65,478 of record QFAX02000311.1, read on the forward strand.
TAGTTTTAGCATATGCATTCTAAAAGTCAATATAACATATGGGCAGATGGTTTGTTTCTCACTCATCTTAATACTGCTTTCCCTGTCTATACCCTATACAAAAGCAGCAGTTCTTGAAGAGGAGCTACGTGAAAGTGAAGAATGGGATATTAGCACTGCATTAAATAAGAGAAATGGTTATGTTTCGCAATCTGCAGTGGCTTTAAGGTGCCGAGTTATGCCTCCACCTTGCATCATGAACCCATACCTCAACAAGTCTTCAGAAACGAATGGTGATCCTTTTGGTAATCGTAGATCGAAACATGAAGGTGAAGTTCCTTTCTAGCACTACAAGCAATTTAAGAGGTCTTATCATTATAATTTGTAATAATAAGATCATACTGTATGATTTCTTCTTCATGTGATTTGTGACGTGTAGGTGCTCAACCGGCAATAATTGGCGGGGTTGGCATCTCACGCTACCGGGCTGATTTCCATGAAATAGAGGCATGTCCAAGTGTCATGATATTGACATTTTAAGTGATCCACCTTTTTTATATGCATAAAATTTTTGCAGCTCCATAATTTCTTATTCTCAGTTGTTTCACATATTCAGCGAATTGGCAATGGAAATTTCAGTTGCGTTTTCAAAACACTGAAGAGAATCGATGGCTGTTTGTATGCAGTGAAACGTAGCATGAAGAAACTACAAAAGGATGCAGAAAGGTTTTTTGTTTTTTATCATTTACTTCAGACATCCTATTGCCTTCGTTATGCATCTTATTTATGTGTTGATATATACAGGAGAAAAGCTCTGATGGAAGTTCAGGCTATGGCAGCTCTAGGTTAGTATGCTTCACCAGGTTAAACTAGCATAAGAAAAGAAGGGGAAGATTGGGGATGTAAAGGTTTGCCACTTTGCAATTTGCAGGATCACATCAACATATTGTCAGATACTATACTTCTTGGTTTGAAGATGATCATCTCTACATCCAAATGGAGCTATGCGATCGTAACCTATCCATGTGTCAGTCATCTAAACCATGGACAGAAGAAGAAGCTTTAGAAGCACTACATCAGGTTACCATACAATGTGCATTTTTGCCAGTTTGTTTCAATTCCTCTTCTTGGCTAGTTCTGCAACTTAACGACTCTAGCTTCTCCCTGCAGATTGCGAAAGCACTACAGGATATGCATGAAAGGGGGATAGCACATTTGGATGTAAAGCCTGATAACATCTATGTTAAAGAGGGTTTATACAAACTTGGCGACTTTGGGTGCTCAAGCCTACTTGATAGCAGCCTACCCATAGAAGAGGGGGATGCACGATATATGCCTCAAGAGATTCTGAATGAAAAGTATGATCGCCTGGAAAAGGTTGATATATTCTCTTTGGGAGTTACAATCTACGAATTTGTCAGAGGTTCTGCATTTCCTGAATCGGGGCCTAAATTTATGATTCTCCGAGAAGGAAAAATGCCTCTCCTTCCTGGTCACTCGATGCTGTTCCAGAACCTACTCAAGGTACTGACAGTAAACCTTCTTGTTTAACATATTTAATGCTTCCTATGACCTAGGTTTATCTTCAGATATGTTCTCTCTAATTAAACTCTTCAGGATACTGCCTTCACCTCATTCGAGTTATTTGTGGATAACTACATTGTGTGGCATAGAGTACTTCAGCTTGCTAAGTAATCTAAAGGCTTATTATGGATAGTCTTAACCAAACCAGCATATCTACAGATCGTCATGCATTACCCCCTGCATCAAGTATGATTTATTCTTCCACATTGAATTCGCTCAGAAGTAAAACTAGGGTGAACTGATTTCGGAAATGAAACAAAATCAGTACCAAAAGCATTAACTTTTGTTTACAATATCTTATTTATTACTCCGTAGCATATTACTTCTTACGTTAAAGTTTAGCCAAAACTCTCTCAATTGCTGCACATAAGAAACTATGTTTTCCCAAAAATACTTATACAAGGATAGGAAAAAACTACCTTAGAGTGGTGCACTTAGATTGCGAAGGATTAATGAATTATGTTAGCGAGATGACTTTTTCTCAGGTGTAGTAACATTACATGAAGATTCTTCCTTTTTCTGGCTGTTTGATATTGTTGTTGAATTGCACTTCTGTACCCTCGCTCTCTGTTTCCTTGAGTAGTTTGAACTTAAGATACAGGACAGAGTAATATAACGGATTACTTCATTCAGTTGTGCTGATAGTTCTCTGCTCATTGCACAGGTGATGATGGATCCAGATCCAGTTCGTCGACCTTCTGCTAAAGATATTGTTCAGAATCCTATATTTGGCAGATTAAGTGGAAACTTAAAAATCAAGTAGTTTCTATTCAATTTCTGAAGCCGTTTGAGGTCTCGCAGGTGCACGTCCCTGACTTTTCAACATATATCCGATAAGGCAACGTGCTCTCGTTGGTGCTTCCGTAATATATTGTATAACAAGAACCACTGTTGAAGCTGTTGCACCTCACTGAGATGATCGGGCCATTATGCTAGCACTGATTTGATAACTTGTGTTATACAGAGTAACAGATTTGTAGAAAATGAAAATGTTGGATACTGGGAAAAGTGATATCACTTGAGCAGCTTCACTAATTTTTTTTTTGTTTATTAAAAAGAACTATTCTTTTAGGTTTATCATATTCATTCATATGAACCATCCTCTTTTCAAAAAAATTGGTGGTTGAAAATTTAATATTATGGGCTATATAAAACACAATTATTGCAAAAACTGTTCCTTATTTTTTTAACACAAGCACATTAATTGCATTTCATTAGTATAAGACATTAAAACTTAGCTAGTGAACATTTTATTTGAATTAACTGAACAAACGGATACGAAAAGAATTCAAATTCAAATTATAGGACGTATATCAACAAAAAAAATTGCACATGTTGAATGGGTAGGTTCACTACAAACTATCTTCTCATTATCTATTAAAAATTCGAATGACACTTTAGATTTTTAATTACTCTTTAGATACAACAAAGCAAGAATAAAATTTTGACCTAGAGGATTTATTCATTAGCTTTAATTTGCATAGAAACTATCGATTATGATGGTTAAAAAACAAAGAGCTTTCTCTTCTGTGAGATCAACATATAGAATTATTCCGAGAGATTATTCAAAAAGTGCTGTTGCATAACTTTTTTGCTAAATCATTTGAATAGTTACACTTACATAGAAAGTAACAAAACAATTGACGAAAAATGAATTAATTTTATATTTTTATTACATAGTTTTCCTAACAATAAAATGACTTAGCTTGCATTTACCTCATGATTTTGTCGTTCCAATAATGTGAAAATTTTAATGTGATCTTCCTAGATTACAAAAACTTTCACTATGAATTATCCTTAATAATACTCTTTTGCAATAACTCAGGGCCTAACATCAAGCGAAAGATGTGTAAATTATTATCTCCATCTACGTTATCTAATGACTGGGGACCATTTAATCATAATACTACTTAAACTACTCCCCTAAGCTCAATAAGTTAATGGACTTTATTAAGAAATTGGTGCTAATTATTTAGCTTGAAGTTGGATATACCAAATGATAAATCCTGAAATTTGACAAACAAAAAAATGGGACACATCCTACCTAGAATCAAGATAAAAAATATCGATCCCAGCACTTATATATTCAAAATTTCGACTGATATTAATTATATATCTATATAAATTTACGATAATCACATATATACAAATAAGTTATATATTAATGAGCTAGTAAGATCATTTGTACGCTAAAAGAATGCACCACCCCCAACAAAGTGAAGGGAAGAAAAAAAGAGAAAAAAATCAAAAGAAAGTACTAATTATTTTACTGTTTGTGGTTTTTCGGTTCAAATCTTGTTGGAGCGAGGTTTGTTCAAAGTTAGTAATTTATGTATTCATTATTTATAATATTATTGTAATCTTCATATTTTCATTGCAAAATTACAAAAATTAAAAGAATAAACATATTGCATCGATTAAATTGATAGGTATATAAATTTTAAGAAGATTTTTTTCCCATATGTTAACCTAAGTACAATCATTATATTACAACCCAAATCTGGTCTAGACAAATTTATTGAAGTAGTAAACATTAGTACTCTACTATTTTTTGTTGTTGAAAATTAAAAAGCCCTAGAAATTATTATTAATTATATTAGAGAAAAACAACATACATTTGAATTTTGTTACAAATTACTCATTGTTGCCTGAAATCTTGGTCCTCTCACCTTCAAACTCTCTGAATCTATTCAAATAAATTTTCATAGTCTCAGTAAACTCATCAAACCCTAGATTCCCAAGTGCCCAACAAACATCATCACCATTCACAGTCTTCCTCTTCTCCTTCCTGCACTTATCCGATGCCTCTCCTGTGACGAAGCTTATGAACTCAGACACGCATTCTTGCATCGTTTCTTTGGCTTCTTTCGATATCTTGGCGTTTGCTGGAAGAATATGCTTCATGATTCTTCCAACATTCGCGATAGGAAGCAATCGATCTTGCTCCTTTTGGATACCATCTTCGTCGACATACTCATTAGGGATATGAGTAGAGTTGTTATAGCTAGAATTTGATAAATTGTTGGTTTGGAAATCTTTGGCTAGAAAATTTGATGAAGCCATTTTTGTATGAAGAAAAAGCCTAGTATTGTTACAGATATATATAGAGATATATCTATATTATTGTTGCTAATAGTAAATTGTTCTTTCAAGATGTAAATATATATAGCCTAATGTTTGGACGCGAATCTTACTTATAGATTAGTGTATATATTATAGTACTAAAATTTGTACCGTCCAAATATATTTTAAGGTTTAATACACATTATGACACTATTTATCAAGATTCTTCATTTGATAAATAACTAATACCTAAACTATAGTAGTATAGTGTATACGACCATAGTGATAAGATGTATACTATCTACTACGGAGTATTATATACTCCATATAGCCATATAGGTATATTATTATATACATGTACTGTTTTTAGAGAATATCGTAGAAAGTTATGGTCCTCCTAAGATTTATTCTCTTAAGATTTATTTAATGCATTACATGTCTAGATTTTGTGTAAATTGCATGAAGTATAAACATGTAATGCATTGAGAATTCTTAAGAGAACAAATTTTAAGAGAATCGTAATCGGTCCGTAAAATAAGTATTTCCATCATTTAAATGGAAGGACCATTTTCTAATTAAAACATAAAGTTTTTTTAGGGGTGGCATTATTTGATCCAATTTAGTAAGAAAATAATGTATCTGGAGGAAAACTTATATTTGTGAGATGAATTCAATTTTTTTTTTAACTTTTATGCAAAAGTAACTAGAAGGGTTCTGGTTCGAAACTTACTTCATCACTAACTTAAAAAAGAATGAACTCGATTATCAAAGCCAATGTGATCATTAAGCTTTACTTTTAAGAAATTGGGGAAAAAATTGAAATAATATAATGCAGATAGAGATGATCGAGCTATATAATTCTTTACTCTTTTTATGGTAAATTAAAAATTTCTTCTTTGTGAAACTTGTAATATTTTATATGCCCCATGATGTTGGTGCTATTGTCTTAGCGAGCTCGAGCTTTTGATTAACTGGTTAATTGTTGGTGTTGCATTGTGGCATGTACGTACAATGCTGAGTTACAAAGCTAAAACATTTGTAGTGCAATGTTAATCATCATCACTTGCTAATGAGGAGGATTTAAATATTGTTTTTTATATTCATAAAAAAATACCAACATTCTTAAAAATGGCTACAATGTGTTAAGTTTTTATTAGGTTTGACTAGGCTCAGGACTTGTGAGAATCAAGTAATAGTTGTTTTAATAGGTAATTGTTAATTTGATCTTAAATATATAGGAGATTAAATTGTAATTTATCCTTAAATATTGACTTTGTTGCACATTCATCTCCAAATAGAGTCAGTAATAGCAGGTTTAGTAAGTGGGATTAAATTGTACTTTCGTCTTAATAAGTGACAATGTTGCAATAGTAATCCCTGAAAATGTACCTCCAGTTCGCTTTTAGTCCCGAATTTAACGTTTTGTGACATTTTGAGACGACATCCGCACACCTATAAAAATCATGAATTAATCCCCTACACCTAAGGATGGCGATATTGAAAAATAATTGAATCACACCAGTTTGGTTCGATTATTTCTAAAACCGAAACCGATGAGGTTTGTATTTCGACAAATGGTCAGTAGGTCAACTGAGACAGATTTTAAAAGGTAATGGATCAACTGAGACCCTTCAAAAGTTAAGTGATCAACTGATGATATTAAAGAAATGTAAATCATGTCCCAAACTATCAACCTTTAAATATATTATATATTTGGAATAATTATTTAATTACTCATAGTAGATTGGTATGTATATAAGATTGAGATTTACATTATCATTAGGCTATTCCTTTAACAAATAAAATTATATTCCCCTCCGTTCTCTTTTACTTGTTGTTCTAGCATCAAACTTTTGATTTTAAATATTTGTCGTCGTTTTAGTATAATTAATTATAAATTTATATTTTCAATGTACCTTTTAGTTACTTTTTACTTTGAATTTATCAACCAATCAATTATATAGTTTCAATTGATTGTAATTTTATATTTCCAATGTACTTTTAACTCTTTTTTATTTTTTCTTAATCTATGTACAAATAACTAAAATGACAATTAAAAGACAAGAGAGAGAGTATTAGATTAGTGGTCCATCTAAATGGGACGGAACAATAAGTTAAATGTATAATAACAAAGATAAATCAATGAGTTAGTAAGCACACGTATTCACCACCAATCTTGAAACCACATATTTCCTTCTCACTGAAGGTATAAAAGTAAATTATCTTCTTCATTCTTTAATTCGAGATAATTATTTTTTTGTAGAATTCCTATATATTGTACAAATGGTCCATATTTATTTATTGATTTAAATCATCTCTATGCATATAAAATTACATAATCTAGAGTTAATTTCTGAATTTTCAAAATCTTAAGTTATGATTTGCACCTAAAATTTATGTGCACCGCACTGGAAAAAAAAAAATCAAATAGTGAGAAAATCAAATTGCAAGAAACCTAGAAATTAAAATTTTACAGTTTAGCAGACTTTAACATATTTCATTTCGAAAATGTAATATATGTTTAATTACTATATTCTTTTTTGGTCAATTACGGGGTACAACAATGCGCCATCTCATCTGGTTAGAAGATTAGAAATTATTTATTATCTATTTCATTAATATAACTTTTACTCGTTTATAAGAGTCGAACTTTGATTGACTTTATTGTTTGAGTCTAGATACGTTTGAAGTGGCAGGCAAATTTTTCCTGGATACGGTAATAGCTAAATTGTTTTCGTTAGTATTTCAAGAAGCTACACATGAGTTGATAACAACATTATTATAATTGTAAGAATAAAGGTAAGTAAATGCTTTTTTATATCCATCAATAATGGATCATATGGTCCCAAAATCAAATAATAATTTATGTTTACCATCTCCATAAGCTTACTAATTATATCCTAAACAATAATACCAATTGAAATTTTGTGGACAACTTTATATGCACGTGTACTTAAAGAAGAGTGCGTCACTCCCTCATATGTTTACCTACTTTATGTAGGTTTAGAATGAGCTATCTCAGTAACGTTTAGTCTACACATAGTGTTAATTTTCTAGTGCATTATGGTTAATTATATCCTTAATGACACATTTGATGCTCTAGACTTTATTACTGTAAATGTTTTTGTACCACTCTATAATACATACACTACCAAAAAATCTGAGTTAATCGAATGATCTAGTAGTCGAGCTAATATTTATGATCCATTCTTTCTAGAGTAAATTGCTGAGATGGTCCCCAAAAATGAGTTCAAGCTGATTTTTGGTCCTCAAAAGTACAAAAGTTGTAACTCAGTTCACGATATTGACCAATGATTGTCCAAAATTTAATTAAAGCGTTAATATTTAACGCCTCAAAGGCGATTTTAGTTCACTCCTAAACTAATTCCATTATTACCGTTGTAGCTTATTAACAACGACGCGTGTAACTCACGAGGCGCATGAGTTGTTAACATTTAACACCGACGTTAAATTTTGAATCAATTTGTAATTATTGGCCAATATCGTGGATTGATTTACAACTTTTGTACTTTCGAGAACCGAAAGTCAACCTGAACCTACTTTCGAGACCATTTCAACAATTTGCTCATTCTTCTACTAATACCATGAGATTTAAGGGTTAAAATTTTAATAAATAGTTAAAGTAACATATGAAACATATTTTTTCTAACAAAAATTAAATGAAAAGTTTGTTTTGTGAATTAGCGATGAAATGAGTTTCAAATCCAGTACCTTTTTTATTATTAGAAAGAGCCTTTTCCACTAGGTTACTCGATTATTAAATTTGTTGGTTAAAAATTTAAGTCATATATCACTAAATTATTGACATAAGTCCCATGATCTGCTGTTAAGTCAATAAAAAATTAAATTGGTATATAGATTTGATCTTTATTAGAATGTATGATCTGTCCATATAGATATAATAATTGCTTAGATTATGTCACTGATGATGCAGATTAAAGAAGTACAGGTCAAAATCCTAATTGTGCTTAATTAATATAAGATGCTGGCGCTCTACCACTAAAGCCTGACGAAAATGACATGTGTTGGTGGCTAACATATACTTTCACATACATTTTCATAACGACTGTTTAGATTTGACTTCTCAAAAACTTGAGCAAGAATATTTAACATCGACTAACTTCACACATAATTGCTGACACGATCTCACACATTAATTTATGAAAATGATATAAATATTACCATATAATCCGTGGGTGAAAGGGACAATCGTTATATATTAATTTCGAATTTGAAGGATCATACTGTAACATTTTTCACTTTGAGGATTATACTGCAACACTTGCGCACCACTTTTAAGGATTAATTTACAATATTGTGACTATCTAGGACTAAAGTGTAACTGTGTCCCACTATCTGAGATCAAAACGATAAATAACTCCCTAAGTTGATCTATGTATGCTATTACGTAATCGAGTATGGAGGTAATTGTCGAAATGATCCCAGTAAATAAGTCACCGTTGCACTTTGGTCTCTATAAGTGACATCGGTGCACAAATGGTCTCTGTAAGTATAGTGTGTAGCGGGTGCTGAAACGGTCTCTACATTAACGGTTTGTTAATGGTTATAAGTTATAACTTTGGCGAATTTTTATAATTTTGATTAATTTTGTTGAAACAAATAAGAATGTTTTGAACCTTATGTCATATTCCCACCTTCCTCTCCTGTCCACTATTGTAAATTTGTAACTACTTCCATTTTTATACTTTAAAATAGGGAGATTGAATTTATGTTATTGCACCAAAATATTCTTTAAATTAGTAATTTTAATCCCACAATGGACTTAAATTTTCTTTTTCCGTCATTGTCTGACAGAGGTGTTAATTTAGGGGTTATTTTCACACTTGCTACACTTACAAGACCATCTGCGCATTAGTGTCACTTATTAGAACCAAGTTACAATAATAACTCACTTATTGGGACTATTTCGAAATCAAATTAATAGAAAATGAAATAATTAGAAAGGTAGACATCTGCGTGAAGAGGAAGAGGTATGTTGTTAAGAACGAATAGATGAGTGAGAAAGAAATATCTCATGGTTTGAATTCAAGTACGATGAAAGTAAGTAGTATGTACTAGGTTAATAAATAATTTATATCCAAAATGAACGTTTTAATAAACAAATTTAAGAGTGATAATGAGTGATCATATCACTAAGTTGCAAAAGCAGAAAAATGAAGAGTCGAACATATATGCTTACATCCACTATGTGTACTTGCCCAATGCCGACCGAGAGATGTGTATATATGGAGATAATAATGCATCAAATAATACTCACTATTACGCAACTTGCTTGTGGTCCTTGGATATTGATTCTACCAAAATCATGTTTCAACGCTAATTAATCACCAACAAGTTATTATTTGCCATGCCGGAGATATTTAAAAATGTTGGATTAGGTCAAGAATGATTTGCCATGCCCGAGATATTTTAACATCTACGATTTTAGGAATATTCTTATATTAGAGCATGAAATGGACGAGTTTTCAATATCATATATGCTGATTAATGATAGAGAGTACATACAAATTTATTTACAATCAACTTTTTTGTTTAATTCCTTAAAAAATTGTTCTACCATTTTTTTCTCGATAAATTGCTGAAATCTTTTTCAGTAACAATTGATCCTGACAACTATTGACAAAAAATTATCTCTAATTATTTTAAGTGTATGTATCATATACTACTTATGTGTTTTCAATTTTAGAAAAGGTATCCATTTTCATGCTCTAATTGTGTATATATCATACTCTATCAATCCAAAAATAGTTGACGTTTTGGCATTACTTTTTTTGTCCCAAATAGTTGACGTTGTAACATTGAAAATTTGTACTTTTACATTTTCAATGAACATCTTGACTATTTAGTCTATTGAAAGTAGCATCCAACCAATGATATAGTTCCAAATAATTGTATTTCTACTTTTTCAATGTACTTTTTTACTACATTTAATTTTTCTTAATCTATGTGCAAATTGTTAGAACGTCAACTATTTTTTGACGGAGGGAGTATTTTGAACGAATTGCAAGTATGGTCCCATATAGTTTGACGAAATTGCACGCAGTTTGGTCCCTCATAGTTGACGAGTTGAAGTTTAGTCCCTGATATTACAAAATATTCCCTTTTGATCCCCAAACCATTAGTTCCGTTTAATACTTAACGTTTTGACTATTTTTTGGGGTAAAATTGTAATTATCAAATATTTTGCGGGAAGCTGAGTAATTTTAGCGCCAAAACGAGGCTTATGACTGTCGGCCCATTTTTTTTTATACTGTAACTATAAGGATGAATACGATTCGGATGTATATCGAATTATTACGTGAGATTCTGCATTTCTTCTTACATGATTTCCGACATCATGTAATGTTTGTATAAAAAACTTCCTGATCTGTTATAGACACCAATACATTGCTCAAATAGTGTTTTTTGAGGTATGAAATAACTATTTTGCCTCATTATTTGTAAGTGTAGTGTTTCTTGAGGCTTTGTTTAAGAATAAAATTGTCATTTAACTTAGAAAAACACTATTTGGGTGTGTATAGTAGATTCCAAAAACTTCAATCAATATATAATATCAACTATTCAATAGGCGACAAACACATTACATATAACATTAAGAATCAACAATGTGTAAACGCATGCTAATTTCACCATATTTTCGAGCTATGTTTTATAGAGGGGAAAAGAAAGATCGAGAAAAGGGTATTCGGGGCTTGGATTAGGAGGGGGGGGGGGGGGGCGTCATATATTACAAATGAAGGTTGTTTATCTCGTTTTGTTCAGTTTTATTTTTTGGTCTTGGCATAGCGCTTTTTGACAATTCTCAGTGTTAATCGTGTTGCGTTTTTTTATATCTCTGTTGACCTTGAACTTGAAACAAAATAGCGTCAAAGCTGATTAATTAATATAATGAGCCGAATGTCATAGTATTGACTGACAAAATTGAGCTATACAAGTAAAGTTGCGTCATTAAGTGAGCTACTCGAGCCGAGGCAAAAATTGTTGAGCTCGGACTCGACTCGTGTACAGCTCTTGGATTGATTGGGTAGCTAGCTTTAGTCGATATACATGATATTTATTATACAAAAATGTAAATGTAACAAATTCACATAGGTTAAACTATAGTGTTAATAATATAAGAAAATGCAACACGATTAACACTGAGAATTGTCAAAAAGCGCTATGCCAAGACCAAAGAATGAAACTGAACAAAACGAGATAAACAACCTTCATTTGTAATATGGAACCTGTTATAGGATATGAAATATGCCTCATATATTATAGATTAGTACTAGAGTATAATAGTCATTTTTTGTTTTTTAAAGTTGGAAAAAACGCAGTCGAAAGATAAGTTAAAAATAAGAATAATATAGGGTACAATGTCACAAAAAACTGATAGTTAGAGGACAACATAATAATTAAAAGATAGTATAGGTAACAAACGTTAAAAAGCGTGAGTTTTATTATAACTTATAAGTTGGTTGTAGAATGGGTTTCCTTGAAAAGATTCTTCAAATAATATAGGACATTGCTCATGGAAGTTCTACATCTCTACCTTTTGGTCTATGATAAAGTCAAAATTTATAGTCATCAAAATAACAACGTGTTCACTTTTATTAACAAAGAGATTTAATTAAATAAATATTAAATTAATTAATTTTAAGTATTTAATAAATTTAACAAATACACCCTAAATTTCATGAAGAAAACCAGCCTCACGCATTGAATCATATAATTGCCCCACAACAGATCCAATGTATAAATAAATGGATTATCATAGTATTCCACATTGGGTACCCACAAACTTTAAATTGTAACTCATATACTTAAAGCTTTTCATATAGTATTATTCTAACACTATTGAGTCTTGTCCAACCTGCGTTACCTTTAAACTTCAATTCATTATTCAACTGACAACAGGAATTCAATTATTGATGTCCAATATATTTGTATACAAATAATACAAATAGCCTTTTGGGTTGTTGCTCCATGCATTATATTAACGTTGAAGTTGTTAACAATGATTTATTTATCCCTTATTCAATCTAAATCTATATCTTATTAGTACACGACAAATTTAAAAATATATTATAATAGCAGTATAATAGATTTCATAACGATCTTGAATTCATATTGGAGAGGACTAGAGGAAGAAGAGTGTATTAATTAACAATGTAAACGAAAGATTTATCATAAGGAAGAGAGAAAAGTGTCGATATGATATGGTCCTAGAAAGTGGGTCAAGGTTATCGTTTGACTCTCGAAAGTCCAGAAGTTGTAAATTAGCCAAAACTGAATAGAAGTTGTGATTTAGGCCAAAAATTGACGGAGATGTTAAACTCAATGGTATTTGTGCAATCGGCTTCCACTAAGATTCCGTTAAGTTTTAACTATTTCGTCAGTTTTTGCACTAAATTATAACTTTTCTTCAATTTCGGGGACTAATTTGCAACTGTTAAATTTTCGAGTACCAAATAACAATTTCAATCCATTTTCTGAGACCATTTCGATAATTTACTCTAAAGCAATACTACCTCATTATGTGTAAATTAAGCTGATAAACTATAAAATTTTGAAAGTTGAGAAAAACATCGAGCCGACCCTGATTATTTGCCAATGTTTTCCACCTAGATTGGGACCAAAGCCCATAAAAAAAATGTAGAGATGCACGACATTTTGTAATCATGGTTTGAAACTTTGAATGATACGTTACAGAAAGTTGCATTGAGACTAGTTTGAGGTCTCTAAACTAAGGCCTGCAACTGTTTGTGGTCCTAATAAAAATATTCATTCAAAATCGTTTGCCTTTCATCTAATATTCGTTGGCCTTATCATTCCTTCCACTGTTCCATAATTTTGCTATGGACCACGGATTAGTATTCATTAAAATCTTTAAGATGTATGAACGTACTATTATTCAAGTATATTGAGATTAAAAAAAATGTTTTAATAATATAAAAGGTACACCATAGGAATTTGATTTTGAACGAAGAAAATGGTTTCACATTAATTAGTGATTTGGTTCCTGATAAAGGGATAAAATTATATTTTAATACCAAATAATCACATTGTTGCGAATTGCGCCACTGAAAGTGGCGGAAGTGTAGATTGACAAACGTTGGTCCCTTATAATATAACGATGAATATTTAGCATTTGTCACTTTCAGGTGTTATACATTTGTGTCATTTCGCGCACTAATTTATAAATGTAAAATTAAATTGACAATCATCTTCCGTTTAAAGATGAGAAAACTAGTGGAGAAGAGGTAACATGATACTCATATCACACTAATCTATTTTGTTATTAACATGATAGGGCTTCGGAATTTGTTAATTTTAAGTACATATTTTTTTTGTAAATTAGTGATAAGGTAAGTTGCGAATCCAGGATCTTCTGGTCACTAGCAAGAGCCTTTTTCGTTAGACTATTCGATTAACTCTTTAATTTGAAGTATTAAAAGTCCAAATTGAACAATCATTTTTTAATCGAGGGAGTATCATTTCTAATAGCCAATTTGATTATGAATGAAAACCTTGGTATGGACCACGGACAATACAATAGTAGATTAGTATAGATGAAAAGCTTAGAAATGGACAATTGAAAGTGAAGATTTATAGTTTTGTAGTAATTTGACAAGATGAACATGTTTAAAGCAGGGTACATTAAAAGGAAGCAGTCGTGTATATAATGATTAGAGATGATCTGTATCAACAATTCATGATGGCTTTTCTATTGAAAATGTTAACACATAATGTACCCTTAATTGAGTCGCGTGCGATTCAACTGGTCCACCTTATATTACTGCTTTTTACTTGGAGTTGATATATATTACTCGCCCGTTTCTAAATGATTGGTACATTTTGACTTTAATGTTCAATAAAATTCGATATAAAACGTAAATATCTCTTATTTTAGATGCGGAAAAATTATAAGAAATTGATATTTCAAAGATATATATTGAGACGAATCTAACAAGATCCCACATGATTATATTATATCTTATCGTTTAATGAGAATTGTTATTTTTTTGAAATTTGACTATAAAAATCAAAATATAACAATTATTTACGGACGCAAATAGTAATTCTTAAAAGCTAAAACTTAAAAGTTGATATGAGATGATATTAATTCATATGAACTATTGGGTAGATAGGAATATCTGGAGGCAGAGTATCCTAGTACTAGACATTTATGATGAGTCCGGATTCAGTGCATCAATAATTCGGTGCACCCGGTGCATCAGGTACCCATTTAAAGGTTTTACGTGGGTACTGTACCCACTTGAAACTTCATCATTGGTACTTGTACCCAAATTGTACTATAACAATGGTACAATACCACATATTTATTTTGGATTGATAAATATGTGGTATTGTACCATTGTTATAGTACAATTTGGGTACAAGTACCAATGATGAAGTTTCAAGTGGGTACAGTACCCACGTGAAACCTTTAAATGGGTACATGATGCACCTGATGCATGGAAGTATTGATGCACCCAATCTTTTCACATTTATGATGGCTAAATCAATTCAAAAAACGGATAGGAGTTTGGAGTTCGAGTTTGTTCTTCTATTCTTGTTTAATCAAAAAACATCGTCTAGTTTGATTTTAATAATAAAATATTTAATTAGTTTTATTAACACTTTTTTAATCGAATCTGTCACACAATATTTAGTTAGTGTGATTTAAATGACTGAAAATGATCGAATCTATCATAAGTAGCTTAACCAGTGTGTTGACCAATAGCGGTTGAGAGTTATTTGGTTACGAAAATAAAATAGTTAGTAGGTTAATATTTGATTTGATTTATATTTTCAACAAATATTAAACATCACGTACATGAAAATGCCGATTCAAATTTTAAAAACTTGCTCTTCTATTGCTCCATATTGTCAATTGGGATAATACTATTTATAACAATGGCAAACAATTTGATATGCTTAAAAATATTACAAAGATCATTAAACTATTTGCACTATTCAAATTTTCACTTATTAACAACTTATGAATGAGTTAACAACTTTACTAATGAGGACCCGTAGTTACTATTCATGAATGTACACTGAATAACTTCATGATGATGTAATAACATGTAAAGTCACGTACTCTACTAACTTAACCATCCTTATAACCATCGATTCTTCATTTTATTAACGAAGAATTATACGCTTTGTATTTGGCGAAAAATGTAGCTTTCAGTGAAAATGATTACAGACACCCAAAGTAGGTGCAGAGCTTGAGAAATACTGCCAACACTTTGCAAAAACAAAACATACTAGTGAAAAAGTGAGTCCTCCCCACCTTTCACCGAAAAGTGAATTTCCAGGGGGCACATTTTCATTATCTTCACTTTAATTAAACAATAATCACTCCTCATTATCACCCTTTAATCCTGCACCAATTTCCCTACCCTTTTCCCTCTGTACACACAATCACACACTGTTCAAAAACAGAGATATACTCAACAAACATCTGTACAACAAGATATTTTATATAGAGGCCTACAACGATGGTCGAATTGATAGAGTAACTGAACTTGCGAGCGTAAGGTTGTGAGTTGGATTTCTACTATCAATGCTTTTTTAATCGAATATGTCATACATGGCTTATCTAGTATGGTTTAAATGGTTGGCGTGATTTGTAGACTTGCATCAACGAGGTCTACCCAATACGCATTTTTCGAGTAGCGGTTTGCAATTTTATATAGAGAGCTAACGCGCTAATATTATATAACTAAGGGAAAAGTATATAAAATTTGATAAGATTGAACAATTTAATAATTTATAAGTAAATGAATGATACATTTATATATTTTTTTAAACATAAAAAAGAATTCGACATTTAAATTTTGCTCATTTTACATCAACAATTTCTAGGACCATAGAGACTCTAGAAAAATAAGAACGAACTTGTTTGGACATCGTTTAAATGGTTTGCTACCCCTTTATTTTATAAAATGATGATTGTCCCCTCTTGCCCCCTAGTTACTCAACTGGTGAGATGGAGAATTCTATAAATTCAAGTGTTGGTTGAATAGTTCCAAGTTTGAAAGTCAAACAAAATTAAGGAGATGGGAGTTGTAAGTGTTGGTGAGTTGAAGCCAAGCATATCAGGGAAGAGATCATTCAGACCAAATTTAAGTGCAAGACATAATGTTACTGAATGGTATGTCCAAAATATTCTTCCTCCTCAGATCCCCAAAACTTTCAGACAATGTTGTACAAACAAACACTTCATTATTACTTGCAGCTTTTCTTCCATTTTACATTTTTATATTCTCAAACTTCAACCTTCTTAGTAGTATTTCTTTTAATATTTGTCTGCATCTCATTTTTATTTTCTTGCTCATGCAAATCTGTGTGCATCTGCATGTTTTGTCCATATATCATTTGTTTCAGTTACTATTTCAGACAGTTCTAGGCATTTGGCTTCTTGGGTAGTTGGAAATTTTCCATTCTAGTTCAAATGTATGCCTGGATATCATATAATAAGTATTAACGGTAACGTTGACTCCCGTCTAAGCGAGCGAGGGGTATGATAGTACGAAGTCTATAACAAGAAGATATTCATAATTGATCCAAGCGTGAAGTGCAAACGCAATATAATACTCTATGCAACAAATGAGAAAAATCTGTATAGAAAAAGCCGGAATTCTGTTTTTTCTCCTTAATAGAGGTTTTGCAATGACTCGAACCAGTGACCTTTCGCGTACTCATAAACGTTAGTGGTTCCCTTGATTGTGGCTTCAAGATGGGGATAGGGTGAAGTTGACTAGTAGCAGACTTGAGACAGTTACATAAGTTGGTTTGGCATTATTAGAGAAGCAGAAGCTGAAGATGTCCCACAATTAATTGTTATAGATCCTTAAGTTTTGGGATTGGGGCCATTTATATTGTATATTTGCACTCAAGTCAAGACAAACTTAGCTTATTATGTCCACAAATTCTGGCATATTTGTATTTCATAGTTCGACTCCGTACAATTTTAGCAGTACATTAAGTGGGACACTAATGAATTACTATAATTGTAGCTGTTTTTTCTTAAAAAGAAATCAATCATTCATCTAATTTGAAGCTATGTATGTGTTTTCCTTATATGGTTATCTTGAGGTTGGTACTGCTGTAGTTACTGATATCAGATAATAATGTGTGTTTTGCAGGCCAATATCCGACGTTTCGAGTGATCTAACCATTGAAGTTGGAACAACAAATTTTTCCCTCCACAAAGTATGAATCTATCTTGATATTAAATTTGAATCGAACTCTTTTTTGATGTGTTGCTATATGTAGTGCCTTTTTAGTTGGAGATGTGTCTTGTTATTGTTACTTTAGTCGTACAGATAATAGAAATCTAGTTCCTTCACTATTCATTAAATTGGGATATCTGGCCTGGAATGACACTTATCAAACACTGTTGTAATGCAGTCTCCTCTAGTTTCAAGGAGTGGTAGAATAAGAAAACTTTTGCAAGATGCGAAAGAGTCGAAAAACATAAGGCTGAGTCTTCATGGTGTTCCTGGTGGATCAGAAGCATTTGAGCTAGCTTCTAAATTCTGCTATGGATTGAATATTGAGACGTCGTTAACAAATGTTGCTAAGCTCAGATGTGTCGCTCATTACCTGGAAATGACAGAAGAATTCTCTGACAAAAACCTGGAAATGCAAACTGAAGTGTATATGAAAGATGCAGTATTTTTTAACATATCCAACTCGATATCAGTTCTTCATCAGTGTGAGAGTTTACTCCCTGTTGCAGAACAAGTAAATTTGGTAGGTCGGTTGATCAATGCGATTGCTAATAATGCTTGTAAAGAACAGCTAACAAGTGGACTGTCCAAGTTGGAGCACAATTTTTCTTCGAAAGCAATCCCGAATCTTGAGCCGGAGACACCCTTAAACTGGTGGGGGAAATCTCTTACTGTGTTGAGTCTAGATTTTTTTCAAAGAGTAGTCACTGCTGTTAAATCGAAAGGCTTGAAACAAGACATGATCAGTAAAATTTTGATAAATTATGCTCAAAGCTCGCTTCAAGGGCTCATCATAAGGGATTCACAATTGGCTAAAGGGAGTCTTTCAGATTTGGATTTGCAGAAAAAGAACAGACTCACTGTTGAAACATTAGTTAGTTTACTGCCAACACAATCAAGAAGAGGTGCCGTTCCAATAGCATTCCTTTCGAGTTTGCTGAAATCTGCCATAGCAGCTTGCGCATCTACATCTTGTAGATCAGATTTGGAAAGAAGGATTGGGTTGCAGCTTGATCAAGCAATTCTTGAAGATATTCTGCTACCAGCAAATTCATATGGAAATCATCACAGTTCTCTGTATGACACTGAATCTATTTCGAGGATATTTTCTATTTTCTTGAATCTTGACGAGGATGATGAGGAGGATAATCCCTTAAGGGATGAACATGAGATGGTGTACAACTTTGACAGCCCTGGATCTCCCAAGCAAAGCTCTATCCTTAAGGTTTCGAAACTGTTGGACAACTATCTTACTGAAGTTGCCATGGATTCTAACTTGAATCCATCAAAATTCATAGTATTAGCTGAGTTGCTTCCAGATCATGCACGCATAGTCTATGATGGATTGTACAGAGCCGTTGATATCTTTCTCAAGGTAAGCATTCCTGCCAGTACATTTTTTGTGCAGACGATCTGCATAATACGACGGATCACTTGTTCATCTTGATAACGCAGGAAATAATGTTTTTATAAGCAGGTTCACCCAAACATAAAGGAATCTGATCGATATCGCCTTTGCAAAACAATCGACTGCCAGAAACTATCTCAAGAAGCTTGCAGCCACGCAGCTCAGAATGAACGATTGCCTGTTCAAATGGCAGTTCAAGTTCTCTACTTCGAACAAATCAGATTGCGCAATGCAATGAACGGTGGGCACAACAATCAATTCTTTTTCGGGTCAGTGAATGGCCAACAATTCCCTCAGCGTTCAGGCAGTGGAGCAGGAAGTGGATGCATATCGCCCAGAGATAATTATGCATCGGTCAGAAGAGAAAATAGAGAACTGAAGCTTGAAGTTGCGAGAATGAGAATGAGGCTAACTGATTTAGAAAAAGATCATGTTTCAATGAAACAGGAACTAGTGAAGACACACCCTGCTAATAAACTATTCAAGTCGTTCACCAAGAAATTAAACAAACTTCATGCTCTCTTTCGTGTGAGAGATATGAAGAATTTAAGTGGCAAAGCGAGCTCAGAAAGTCGATTTTTCTTTCAGAAACGAAAGAATTATTCCATGGGATAGGCTCAACCATTTTGTGAATATTAGTTCTATGTATATGTACCTTCTTGTCCAGTCTTATCGTGTGAATTTGGGAAAGGCTCAACCATTAAAGTGGCATCGTAAGCTTTTTCTCCCACCTTTTTATTTGTAATACTGTTTTGAGATATTGAATCCTTTGTGTTGTGAGATCGAGTTAGCTACCATCAGGGGCAGTTCAATTCTCCGAGCTGCAAAAAATAGCTTAAGAGTTAGTATAGAAAATACTTTTGTGTTCCATGTATTTATATTACATTTAGTCAATTATATATTATGACATTTGATATTTACTAATGATCAACTGAAATACCTTAATAACTCATGGTAGGTGAAATGCTCGTTTATAAGTTAGTGATATACGTTGTCCTTATCATGGTAGGCTCATGTCGAATTCTGCTCAAGGAAAAATGGGATACACTTAGAAACTTTTGTACTCTTACAATCTGATCAAGGAAGGTGAACTACTCACTCTTTTGCAAGCATTACTGATCTCTTCATTAGAAATTGCAATCAGCTTTTGCGAAACTAATGTATTTAAGGAGTTGTTACCTGCTGAATTCTGCAGGCGGCTGCCGGCTGGAACTAAATATTTAAACACTGTTTAGCAATACTGCAGTAGTGGAGCACAAGCTCTCTGCATACGAGATGCAAGAGACACTGTGTTAGACCAACACAGGTTTGGAAAAGAACGCGAGCAGAACAATCAGTGTAGTAACATTTGAAGGACTTTAAGGGTGTTGGATTGCCTTTTGACTATACGTAGGAATGCAAAAAAATGGCCTGAAGTAGATAAATAAGGTTCATTCATCTATTTACTTATCAATAAGCCTTTATATGATTCCTGATGATGATTCTTTAAATTGTTCTTAATGCATTATGCATTCCATAAACAATTGATCTCCTTATGGGACATTAATTAAAAATGCCCTGTTAATTCGACATGATCCATCTCTACCAAATCTGCATGCCATGGCATTTTAGTTTCATGGGAGATTATTTCTTAAAAACACGATATTTTCTACTTAGGCTCGACAACGAAAGGACTTTAGGAGATCAGGAATATATTCATTTGGTATTATCGGAATTTTTTGCCATCGAAAACGTGACTTTTAGTTGAGTTCTCACGGAACCTAAATTTGAAGTGAAGCACGTTGTGATTTATTTGACATATCCGTACTCGAACATAAACTTCTCACTTGCATGCATGATTGCATCTAATTGCATTAGATTATTACAGAGAAGATACACAAACAGAGGAGGGTATGACAGGTAATTAATTAACACAATGTGTAAAATGATATTGTGAAATACTTTATTATACTGGAGATACAATCAGAAGTCAGAACCAGCTTTATTGTGATAGAAGAAAAACATATAATGCATGGTAGTGAGCTAGTGGCTATTGAGCTAAGTAGATAAAAGATGCTCAATAACTTATCCTTTGATCACTTCATACAAGAACCAAAATCAACATCTTTTAGGACTAATGCTAGGTTGCTAGTTGAATTACTTGATTGTTATTCTATTATACCCATATAGCTTTAGCTTTCTTGAGCAAGGAAACGAGTTTGCCTTTGAGGTGAAGACTCATAATCTCGTTCGAGCCTCCAACGAGTTCTTGCCCGATGAACACTACTGGTAAGCTCACCCTTTGCCCCAATGCAGCCTCCAAGGCATGCTGTAACTGCTCCCCTTCTGGAAGTTCGTCTAGCTCGTACACAGTCGGGTTGGCTCCAAAGCTACATATTAGTGTCAGAATGGTGTGAGATATGCAGCAGTTACTTTTGCTGAAGATTACCAAAGGCCTGTTGCCTACCAACTTGTTGATTGCGTCCATATTCTTGACTGCAAATTCAAATTCGTGCAATGCAAAACCGCGCTTTAAGGTTTTGGAATAGTCGAACCTCTTTCGTTTGATAAAAGATTAGTATAGAGTACAATGAGAAAAGATGAAGTAGGTTTTTTGGTTGTGTAGAAATTGGTGAATGCAGGGGGTATTATATAGAGGCCAGTTTGAGAGTAGTTGGCCTGTTTGGTTCTATATATTCTCAAGGAATATGACCGAAATCGCCATAGCATTTTTGTACAGCTTCCCAAAATGATCTTTATCAAGGGGCAATGTTGACATGGAATATTTCACTTTATGAATTATGAGTAATTCAGATATGAATGTGCTCACTCAAACACTTGCCAACATTTCAGCAAAAAATTGATAACTTAGCTCTAGTTTAACATATACATGGGTAGATGCTATATAACTATATATATATATATGATCGATAGTTCAAAAGTTTGGTGACATTTGACTCAAACTTCTAAGCAAAAGGTCTTTGACTAGACAATTTGTTTAATATTTCACTCTAATTGTTTAAGGGTTCAAACTTATATTTACCATAATGACCTTCTATTACGTTTGATATCGATTTGTGGTTTGTTTTGCTATCAAGTGTAGTAAAATTGCTAGTCCTCCCGGGTATAGCTGGTAAAGAACCAAAAGGTAAAGTACCAGTAGTCTCGCCTTTTCATGGGATCTGCATTCGATTCTCATTGGGAGTAATAACATGGAAGCTCCAATCCCTCATTAAGTGAGACAAATCCGACGATTTATCTCCTCCATATACTTCAAATAAAACAAGGTACATAAAAGCTATTAGTGTGCCGACTTCACACTTTTAGAATAAAATTACTAAGATTAATCTAGTGCCACAAAATATTACTTCGAGTAACGGATTTTTAAGTCCAGATCCTTGCACGAACGTAAGAAAGTGTAATAGAAATGAAAGCGCTTTATATTATCATACTGGTTTACTCTTTTGAAATCTCATCATATTCGCTACAAAATAATGGTCAAAGTACTCTAATTGTGAGTTGTGACATTTGTAACGGAATTTTACCAAGTTTATTAAGTAACTAAAGCTAGCTTTATCAATAATTAAATGTTGTCACCTTCCTAAGTCCTAACATAAATTTTTATAATGAAAAGGTGAGCATCAAAATTGTGTCAAATACACATTTCCACGTGTCACACAATATTTTGGTGTATCCAGCACCTTTTGTATTTTGGGAAAAAATATACTCGAAGAATAAAGATGGTCTATAGCAATGGTGGCTTCATCAAAACTTAAATGCGGAAACTAAAAAACTGACTCAAAAATAAAGATCGAGTATCTAATGAGATAACGAATTAAAGGGACAAAATCATATGGCCCCTATCGATGGATCTATTAGTCGATAACATCATCAATTTTTTACATGTGACTGTTTTCTAAATACAAAATCGTTTATGATTGATAGAAAGTATAAAATTAGATTAAAAAACATATTAGGTAATTCAAGGGCGAATAATATGGTAATTATTTTATGAGTGTCGATCAATTCGAGCATTGGAGAAACTAATTATACCAACGTCATGTGCAAATTTTTGTGTGTATCATTTACACGATTTTAAAAAGCAATAACGATATTGTAATCAATTATGTGGATTCTAGCAGTGCAAACAAGGGTCCTCTTAGACTTATAGCAAATGATGTTGTAATATACTAATATGGTAATTATGATCGAAAAGATGTGATTTAAGCTCATCGCCGTTGAATAAAAAGGCTCAATATTTGTGGTCGGCAACCAAAGTAGCCTTTAATGGTTCTTTTAGTTTACTAATTAATTGATTAATTGGGATCAATAAAAGATTCTCCATCCCAGGGTAGAGGATCTATGATAACCAATGGTAGAACAAGGGGATGAGGGGCTAAAGGGCTAAGGGCCAAGGAAAAAATGTCCTATCCCCTCTTTAGTTTCATTTTTTATTCTATTCTTAAACCCATAGTTTTTGTTATTTATATATACCATGATGAAACCAGTATTTTCTATTTTTCATAATAGTACTCCCTCTGTCCCTAAAAGATTGTCACATTTTAACTTTTGTTAGTCAAATATTACAAAATTTGATCATAAATTCCCATTACACGATTTGAAATACATTATATTCGTCTCAATATATATTTTTGAAATATTAACTTTTTATAATTTTTCCGCATGTAGAATAATAGATATTTATGTTTAAAATTGTGTTTTGGTGACTACCAAAAGTCAAAATGTGACAATCTTTTAGGGACGGAGATAGTATTATATTTTCATCCGATAGAGGACTAGGGTTTAAGCTAATCGCCGCTAGATATTAATTATGACGACGTCATTTCAGGCTCAAATCCTTACCATAACAATTACAAAATTTAATTATAACAAATTGTCATAAAATTAAGGACTTCATATTTATCGAGAAAATTGCTGAAATAGTCCTCGATAGTGGGATCGAATTGCACTTTAGCCCCCAATAGTTACATGGTTGCATTTTAGTCCCCGAAAGTGGCTAAAATGTTGCACTTTAGTCTCCAGGTCATGTTTTTCAATAAAGTTGGGGTCAAAACACACTTTTTAATAGTTATGGGGTCAAAACACGATTTTTAATGGTTATTTTCCAATAAAGTCTACAATTATGAGTTAGCTAGTGGATAAACTATAATATAATGGTTTCCGAAATAGTCCCCGACAATGGGACCGAATTGTTAAAAATTGTTTGTAATTATTTTTAATTTTTTTAACAAAAATTCATCGGTTGGTATCCAAAGAAAAAACTCATATTTGTTGTTGACGTGGAGAAATAAGAGCTAGAAAGAGAAATGTTCGATGAGATCGATGGGAATATATTGTAGTCCTAGTTGCAAAAGATGTAAGATCGAACACGTCATGTACTTGCAGAGACTCCATATTTATTTAGGACAAAAATGATTCCAAACATATTCATCAGACGATATTCTAACGTGATCTTAGCTATATTTGGTATGCCTTTATTATAAGTTTGTAATAATAAGCGGCTCAAATTTGTACGAAAGGCCATTTATTTTCAAGTTATTAAGATCTAGCTATATATATATGCATGTGATTTTATGTACATTATATTCCAAGTACGTACATCATACAAGTGACCCTAAATGGGAATGTGCCTACAAGATATATATATTACATGCATATTCGCTATACGAAGAAGCCAAGAATATATTGCTTTATTATTGTTATGCATGCAATAAACCACTTGCGCATGTAGTTTGGGTACTACCAAAGACTTTCTAAAGAGTAAAACTAGTACTAATATCCTTTAGGAATCAAGGTAGTACGTCCCTAATATCATCCAATGCCATTGAGATCGTTAAATTAAGATTTTTCGGGTGAATATATATGACGTAATATATATATGTATGTTGAGAAAAATTGTCGAAATAATCTCTGCTAGTGAGACCGAATTGTACTTTAGCCCCCAATAGTTACACGGTTGCATTTTAGTCCTCGAAAGTGGCCAAAAGATTGCACTTTAGTCCCCAGGTCATGTTTTCCAATAAAGTTGGGGTCAAAACACGATTTTTAAAAATTATGGGGTCAAAACACGATTTTTAACAATTCGGTCCCACTATCAGGGACTATTTCGGCAACCATTATATTATAGTTTGTCCATTAGCTAACTCATAATTGTAGACTTTATTGGAAAACAACCATCACAAATCTTGTTAAAAATCGTGTTTTGACCCCATAATTGTTAAAAATTGTGTTTTGACCCCAACTTTATTGGAAAACATGATCTGGAGACTAAAGTGCAATTCGATCCCACTATTGAGGACTATTTCGATAATTTTCTATATAATAAGATTTTAATCATATGTTTCTTCTATCACCAATTAATTTACAAGGAGACCCATATGAATTAATCTTAACACAAACATAAAATTTGCAACTTCTAATTGGTCCCATATTGGCTCGACTCCACAACTCTTGATTGAAACTTCGATTTTTCATTTATTGAACACGTTATCATTGTTTCAAGTTCTCATCTTCAGACACATCAATATTTGGATCATATGATTTAACAAATTGTTCGATTAACTAAATTAAAGGGAGTTACATTACTAAATAGACGATTAGAAAAATAAACATCACTTTTCAATGTGATGATATCATAATAATAATAAGGTTAAATTATTAGTCAAAGCCAGCGTGGTAGGTTTTTCAAGATTATTACCATTGTTAGTGCACTAGCTAATTATATTTAGACTAGGAATTTGACTATTAATTAAGTAGAATAAAAAAATAAAGAAGATCCTAACTGACTACACATTCAACACTCATTTTTATTGGTAAAAAGTTGTAAATTGAATCAAAGTTGAGCTGAATTAAATTTGTTAGTGGGGTATTCAACGTATAGCTATATAATAATGACTATGCTACGAAAAGCCCTATGTGTTGTTGTAGATCTTCAATTTTTTTTTGCCTGCCCAAAATTTTCATTTCTAATATTGTACATATCTCAAATATTTGACTTTGATAATTTAGTTTGTTCATGAATAATTGATGCTTCTAAGTTCTATAGTTCTATTGTTGCCTACTTTCAGCACTACTATACATATGTTTGGTTGGGAACAAAGACAAATCAAATGTAGTTTGATTGTTGTAATAATTAGTACTTTCACAAATTTTGACGGCGAGTTTTATGTTACAAAAGGACAACAAATATACTCATCTGTAGTCTGTACATATCTTTCAAGTGGCCTAGGTCGATTTTTCGTTACAAAAGCATCACTCATATTTTTTAGTTTAGTTGAACCAACAGTAAATTGAACTTTTTCAAATGAGTAATAGATACAAATGATCGGGTCCTTCAAACTTCCCTGGCCCATTGGCTTTGTTTTGAAAAGTAATGGTCTCCTCAAGACTCAAGTAGAGGATGAGTTTGACTTATTAGGCCTTACCTTTTAAGGCCTTAGCCCTTAGGTCGTCTTAGGCGCTTAGGACTTAGGACTTAGGAGTTAGGTGACTGGGAAAAGAAGAAGTTTCTTTGGGCCAGCTTACAAGGGACATCCGGACATGGCCATAGCCCATATGGCCTGATACAAAATTCTAAGTGAAAAGTGAAAGGGTGAGCTATTATACGCACAATGACACAATGATATAATACTTTCTCCGTTTAACAATGTTTAACTGTTTAGATTTTAATGTACTTTTCAATTCAACTTTTATATTTTTAACCTTCAAAAATATTTTTTCTTTTAAGTATGCTTTTACTTTTGAGGTAATTATTTATATTATGTAGGGTATAATAGTAATCTTCCTTTTTTTCCAAAAGATTTCTATTAAAAGAGATAAAGAGATAATAGTAATCTTTCTTGATTTTTAATAAAATACTTTTGGCTAGATGGTCAAATATTTTGAAACATATGGAGTACTTCTTAAGGCGTGAAATGATTATTATATCTCCTTATCTAGAAATATTGTATATATAAGAAGTTAGTTGATAGCAAAATGGACAGTTCACACATAAAAACATCATTCTGGTGTGTATAGTGAATCCCGTAAAAATAGGGATAAAACTAGCATGAATTTTAAAAATGGGTAAAATATAGAAAAAAACTGAAAATAAAAAAACAACAACAAATAATATAAAATTTATATGTTATATTCCTAATTCTGAAAAATTTAGTACCTATCCCCAACTGTTATTCTGTTTGTGCGTAAAAAGAACTAGGCTGGCTTGTAACTTGCAAGTTGTAAAGACGAGTCTAATCAACCACCCAATCTCCCAAGTGTTCCTTTTTATATCATCTCATTTATTTCTATCACAATTGTCTACACTAACAAGTTTCAAAGTAATTTATCAAATTAATTTAAAATATACCATTGTATATAACTGACTTTATGAGTTAATAAACAAATGTAATAACCATGGTGATATTATATTAGTGTGTATAGCTAGGATAGAAATGATAATTTATCACTAAAATTAAGGAAGACATTAAACAAAATTGTTACATGCATATTATATTGTTTGGTTCCCCATGGATCTCTTAGGAGCTTTATTACCCATGTCGACCAATTTTTGGAATCAATATGCTTAGCTTAATATTCAGGTAAGCATCTATTACTTCTTTCAACCATTTGGGAAAAGGTTATGTACTCTTTTCATCATTCAGTCACTCATTTACGTTTTATATAATTTCATTCATTCATTCACACTTAATATATAAAATGTGAAAGGATTATTTTGCTCCTTCTTAAAACTTTCTTAACTACTACACTTACAAATAGGGAGAGCATTAATTGTAATTTTACTAATTTTTGGTTTTCTGTTTTCAGAAATAATAGATGTGAAATGACTATTTTGCCCCTTCAAAAAATAGTTGACTAGCTATTGATTGACCGGAAAAGTTGACGGAATCACCAGTTAAAACCGTTTTCAGAAGATGAGTGAGTGAATGAGACCACATGAAACATGAGTGAGTGAATGAGACCACATGAAACATGAGTGAGTGAATGGTGAATTCAATGAAACATGAATGTGATGTCAGATATTTTGGCGTTCAAATTTTTACCGTAGCTAGATAGATATAAACTCTATAGCCAAAAGAAACAACAAGCTAAGATGAAAGATTTGATATTATGAGACTAACATATGATAAGTTATATTCAGATTGCTAACTACTTTACCTACGCTTTTAATCTTAAAGCGGTAATTAATGTTTCACACTTCAACTTAAATTTGAATCGAGTCAATCCAGAAACAATATATACATTATAAGAAGGCCAAGTAAGACTACATACTATATCAACTCGGGATCCCGTTTAGACATAAATTCCCCCTCTAGCTAGTGTATTGGGGCATAATGTTGATGTATCTTTTTTTTTCTTTTGTGTTAATTAGCGATGAGTTGAGTTCCGAATCCAGGACTTTGGTAACTAACAAGAGCCTTTTTTTACTAGACTATTTGATTAACTCGATGTTAATGTATCTTGAATAAAGAAGTGATGTAGTGAAACCCACGACCATCTACAAGGAATAATAAGCTAAGGTAAGGTGTGTCTGATTGTGATCCTATGGAGTGTGTCCTCTCCCTTGTTAGAGGGGGGGATCGTCCCTACATATGAAGTGTCCCCTTCATCTTGTTCTTGATTCTGTTTTGATGAACATTATTATTCTATCGTATAATTGCAAAAAGTCATAAATTTTATTCAATGGTCTTCGACTTTAATTTTATATGTAGTTTCTATACCAAATCCGCATAAATTTCGACAACTACGTCCATTTCCTCTTTATCATCACCATGTTCGAAATTGAGTTAGAAGAAATTAAAACCATCATCATCATTCATCAAGACAACAACACTATTAAGTACTAAGTAGGAACATATATTCTTCCGACAGGTTGATAATAAAAAGTTCATAATAAGTAGTACATTTGGATATTATATGATTGCAAGAATCTCCAAGGATTTAGAAGAGCCCCCCCCCCCCCCCCTCCGAGCATTCAGCTTCTCCTAGACTATGTTAGCCAAGTGGGAGAGAATCTCTAGGTAGGGATCAGTCTAAACCATAAAAGAGAAAAAGGGCAAATGCTTTGGTCGCACGGATAATTCTATTTTCACTGCTCTTATTTTCACGCGATATCCATATCGAGGGCATGAAACGCATGCATGCCGTTCCATATTGATTTTTCAAACAAGAATAAAAAAACATATGTTTTATGCGTTCAATATTGTTTTTCATAAAAAAAACCCAAGGCATATTTCATACGTTCGATAAATTGGTGTCATCTGAATACCTGAATACACACTTCCTTGTTGTTGAACCCTTCAATAGGTGAGGAGGATTGAACCAATAACCTATAGGTTTCCTTGTTAGAGCGTAGAGTACTATATGATCACCGGCATAAATTCATCATCAACTTGTCTAGCTAGTAGCTACCCTTAGCTTTATCCCGATCCGTACGTGTGGGTGTGGTTGCAACAAAAGTTCTGTTGCTACTTCGTTTTCTATCTTCAAAAAAGGAACTTTACCGTTAGCATCTAAAAAAGATGATCGCCATCTTTTGAATATATAAAATGTTCCATTATGTAGAGAAAGAAGTCCACTCTATTGAGTTGCATGTTCACTACTTCTAGGGATACACTATAATACACACACCAGAATCGTGTTTTTGGGTGTGAAATGATCATTTTACCCCCAACTAAACTTACTTGCTCGGCTACTTCTAGTAAGCTATAAATAGTGCACCCTTGTAGCTTAAATGTTCAATCAACCGAAAGAGCAACAACTATCAATTTCATACACACTTTCATCAACTATTTCTTGATTTTCATCATATTATTCTTTAGCAAGCAAGAATAGTAATAATGGACAAGGTAATGAGGTTGGCTTCAGAGAATGGACTAGTGATGTTCAGCAAGAGTAGTTGTTGCTTGTGTTACACAGTTAATGTTTTGTTTAGTGAGCTTGGAGTGAGCCCTTATGTGCATGAGATTGATCAAGATCCTGAAGGCAAAGAAATTGAGAGGGCTTTGATTAGGATGGGTTGCACCTCACCTGTTCCTACAATCTTCATTGGGGGGAAGCTTGTTGGTTCAACCAATGAAGTTATGTCTCTTCACCTAAGTGGAAACTTATTGCCACTCCTCAAACCTTATAATTCCTTCAACTAATGGACTATCCGGGTTCGGCAGTCGTCATTCGTTGAGTGTACACTCGATGTTTTGAACGGGATCATTTGGATTACTATAATTATTAAGAGGTTAGCTTAGCTTATATTTGTAGTAAATTAAACTAAGCTACCCATTAATGTAGAAGAAGAAATAAGTTAAAACAAATAATAGTGTATAATGCATGCATGCATTATACTACTTGAAAGGTATTCCGTCCATATCTAGTCATCAGTACTAGTTTTTACTAGCTTTATTATTGTATTGTTAGCTAGCGTGTAGTTAGCTCAATAAATATAAGTTATATATGTAATAGGTTTGATTAAATAGTAATATGAATATTATGTGTTGTTCAATAATTATTAAGAATGTTATATATATATATATATATATATATATATATATATATATATATATATATATATTAGTGCGTATTAATTTGTTTTATGTGAAATTGAAATTGAAAGAAGTTGAAGAAAGCGGAACAAATTAATAATATATTGAAACTTTTATAAAGAAACTCGAGCTCGTCTAATATATTAGATCAACTTATCAAAGAAAAATAAATTGAATAAGTTGCACCTTCAATATCTAATAAGGACGATGCTTGAAACATCGTACATTTACAATCATTTAATATTCGACACACACATATATATCCCAAATCGATGATAAGAATGAAAGTATCTACATTCCTAGACGATCGATCTGCATGCATATATCTTCTTGTAGTGTAGAAATAAGTAAATAAATATAAATCTCATCGCTGTGTAAATTAAATGAGTCCGTAATATATATATATATATGTATATATATATATAACATACAATATATTTAATAAGATCACACACAATAATTATAAATATGAATGTGATAAATATCATTAGCAAAAAATAAAATAACATCACGCATAAAATATTATGTCCATCTTTAAAAATTTGTGTACTGTAAGTTTTGTTTTTTTAATATCTACAGTTAACAAATCATGAATTTTGATAATTATAAAAATAAATTTGATTTTTAAAAAAGTAGAATTGAATGTTATTTTGGAGATTTATTTGTAATAAATAGTACTAACAATTTCGCGTGATGAAGATCTGAATTCCGGCGATTGCATTTGCACCGTTGTTGATCAAGTTATTATTTAAGCTAGATAGATTTTGTTCTATGAAGTATATTTTTTTCTGAAAAGTTATTCTTTCTGGTCAACATGTTGTGCTGATATGTCAATTCGGAATATTATTGGCTCCAAGAGTGGTGGAAAAGCAACCACTTTAAATTCATCTCAAATATATTTTTAATTTTTTTGGCCTCCATCTCAATTTAAGTGATACTTGTATTATATATACTCTCGCTCGTCACACATATTCTTTTTGTAAATTAACAATAAAAAATATACATATAATAATAATATTATAAATAATAAATACAAAACTTTTTTCTAACTAAAACACAATTAGAGTAATATGGAAATAAATTGTCTCCAATAAGGTTTAAACTCGGCACTTTTAATTGAAATGTCTTGTTAGAAGGCACAGCCCAGAAGTCAATGTCCGTCCTTCCAAGTCAATGTATAAGATCTTTGTCTACTCTCTTTATTATCAATTGATTTTAGAGTAAAATTACATACACTCTTAAAATTGCCAATCAAATATCACCAACGATTGAGTCACTCGAGAAACTTCAAACATTTTGAATACTAAAAACATATGTTTTTGGGTATATATATTTTGGAGATGTATAATGTTATAGCTACATGTTCTATAAATCTTTTGAACATCATGTCAAACAGCTTAACTAACCTTAATGATATGGTGGAGTAGTAATTACTCCCCCCGTTTCTTTTTATTTGATTGTTTAGAGCTTTTTTTGTTTTAAAATATGTGATTGTTTACAATTTCAATGCAACTTTTTACAATTCTAATGCACCTTTTTACAACTTCAATGCACATTTTTACAATTCCAATGCACCTTTTTACAATCCCAATGTAATTTTTCACAATTTCTTAATAAAGTACTTTTTCCCCAAACAATCAAATAAAAAGAAATGAAGGAAGTATTTGGTAGATGCCACTTGTTTGCTAGGTGCATAAGATGGGGAGATGGCACTATCAATGTCTACTTTGTGCCCTCTTATAGGACCATTCAATAGCTGTTCTAGGACCATGTGTGTACTAATAAAAACCATCATATTGTAATCCAGACCCTAATATATGCGAGTATTACATGATTAATTAGATCTTATAAACTAATGATCATGCATAAAAATAAATTTACAAAAATGTCAATATTTGTGTACCTTAATTTATAAAGAAGAAGAAAACAATCCTTTGTATTGGAGGTTGCCATCCAAATATCTTGGGGAAGAGAACAGACTATTCAACAAGGTATAATACTCTTTTACTTCATTTTTACTTGTCATTGTAGTCATATGAACATAATTAAATTAATTAAAATGTAGTTAGTTAGTATATTAAGTATAAAAGTACAATTATGCGAAATTATACCATTGATTGATTGATCATTTTATGAGGAAAAATAGGCATTATTGAGGATGTAAATATACAATTATCAACACTAGAATATGAGAACTTATTTTTTGAACAAAAAATGTAATAGAACGATAAGTAAAATTAAATCGACGGAAACATTATTTTTCTGGACATTTCTTCATTAAATAGGTTGGAAAATAAAACTTTTGAGTAGGTGACCAGTCTTCATCTCTATCTAGGTGGGTATCAAGTCCGTGATCCGTCTACTATTGTTTCAATAATTCAATAATGAACTTTTCTTAAGTAGTCAACTTTTCTTGCGCATCAAGAATGTGGATTTAACATTATTAATTACAAGATCGTGTAATGTAATTATAGGACCATACTAACTAATTAAGGTAGGATTCATTGATAGTAAGACTTTAGTTTATCAATCATCAATATATACAAGTCACAAAAAGTGGTAAAAAACATCGAACAATTTAAATTTAAAATATACTTCTTTTGTTTTTAAGTGTTACCTTTACAATTATTCAACATCAACTTTGTAGGATTTATGACAAACACTTCATCGATTTTAACATCTACTTTATAAAAAAATTAGGTGTTTTAATCAATTTTGGGTCTAAATTATATTCGAAATGCCAAGACCCTTTGAGAAAGAATAAATTGGTGATCTGGTATGCCCCATTTAATCATCTCGAAATTAATGGGGTACCAGAGATATTTAAGGTCACATGTGATCTGGACAAAGAGTCACAAGATCTAAAACCTCTTACACGATCCATGTCATTCTCAACTGTCAGAACCTTTCTGTAAACTGAAAAAAGTATATATAAAATATTTAATAAAATACGAGAAAAGTCAAATCTCAATTTCCATAATTAGTCACTAATTACTAATCACTGTAATAAACCTTTGACATATATATTGCTAAATATGTATAACTAGGATAACAAACTCAAGAGATAAGATTCCATACTCAACTCTCACATTCACATATAAATTGTGATTTTTTAAAGAAAGTAAAGCTCAAATAATTATCTTTTCATTTTTTTTTTTAACTTCTAAAGAAACCCAGAAACTCAATCTTTTCAAGAAAATCTAATTTGGGTACTCACAAAAAGTTTTCTTTAAAATATTTTGGAAATTGCAGAAGCTGAAGGAGTAATCTTTTGATGATGGGTACTCAAAAGCAAGAAGATAATCGTTTGTGTGATTTTTGCAGTAAAGAAACTGCTTTGATATACTGCAGAGCTGATTCAGCAAAGCTTTGTTTGGTTTGTGATAGAGAGGTTCACTCAACAAACCAGTTGTTTACTAAGCACACTAGGTGTTTGCTTTGTGACAATTGTGATTCTTGTCCTGTTTCTATATTTTGTCGTACGGACAACTCTGTTCTTTGTCAGAATTGTGATTGGGAGGCACACAAAGCAAGCCCCACTTCATCTTCTATAGGTCTTCATGATAGGAGGCCTCTTGATGGTTTTGTTGGACAACCTTCTATTACTGAGCTTTTGGGGATTTTGGGGCTTGATGATTTGGGAAAGAAAGGGATTTTGATTGGAAATGATGGTAATAAAGATGGAAAAAGCGGTGTTGGGAAATATGATAATAGTGGTAGTGATGGTGGTGGTGGTGATGGAGAGTTTGGGATGCTGGATTTGTTGGCTTGGGATACTCCATCTATTGTTAGTGTTGATGAGTTGATTGCATGTAATAATTCTACTTCTGCACATAATTTCCAGGCTATGGGGGTGCCTCCATTACCTAAGGTAATCTTAGCTTTGTCAAAATTGTTGTTTTAAGGTTATATTTCTTATGAATTTTTTAGTAGGTTAGTTTGATTACTGTTTTATCATGTTGGTTCAGTTATCAAGTCTAGGGTGCACTACTAATTTAATTACATAACCGAATTGAGAGCGGTGAGGTGGTCTTAACCTGATTTGATTTCACTGGATAGACATGTTAATCTATATTGTTTAAGAACAAAATCTCTGATTTTACTGTTCCACGATATCGTTAATTCATTATCTCGTGAATGTGTTTAGCCACTGTAAAACGCAATAACAAATGCATAAAGACTTAAGCTTTGGTGTGTAAGACTGAGGGTATGTTCATGTGGATGGCTTCGAAGATTAGATCTTTCGGAAAGTAGGTACTTTGGTATAAGTGGCTTGACCTTTCCAAGGTCCCTCGTAAAGCTAGAGATACCAAGCTACCATTTTGTCCATTAATTGAACAAATCAATTGTGGAGTTGTATTCTACATATCTACCAAGTACTGAAAACCAGATTAGAGTGTATGTATTATGATTGAAGTGATAATGCACAAAGCAGATGTATTTTTTGCAAACAACATGATGTCTGGGCTAATAAGAATGGGAGTGTTGTTTTATATCAGAACCGCAATTCTGTATGTGGGAAACACAAGGAAGAGATACTTCACCAGCTACGGGAATTGACAAAGATGGATGCTGAATTCAATGATTTTGAAGGATGCCTAGATAGCTTTATTGAATATCAATCTGATGTTCCTGGACCTGATTACCCGTCGGAGACAAAAGAGATATGTTCCCAGTTTGAGACTAAAGAGATACATTCTAGGAACAGCGATGAACCAACATTAGTTCCTTCATATGAGGTAAACTCTAATTTAATCTTATTGATTGACTGACTTGTTGAAAACGCACTGCCATCTTAATGCATGAATTTGTGAGCACTTCCTGTTCGTATGCGAGTTATGATTAAGAAGAGATTTAGTATAGATGCTCTAGAATTTATTCAGATTATGAAGAATAGATGAGTTCTTACGAGCATGATACAATAAACTCACGTTTACTTATTGCTATGTTGAAAGATATACATATTAAATGATTTCCATTTCATTGTCTGTAGGCAAGTGGATTTCATTGGAGCAATAATGGTGATGAGTTTAAAGATGAATTCTTTTCTGCTGCCCTGATAAGTGGCCATGCTGACACAAACTACTTGGTTCCTGATAAAGATTCTGATGCCGGCGGCAGTTCCAATTTATGTGGTGGTCAAGAAGGACAATCTCATCATCTTGTTAACTTAGAAGATATCCATCCCATTCCGAAAGTGCCAAGAGAAATAAACACTCAAGAAAGAGACTCTGCACTCTCACGATACAAGGAGAAAAAGAAAAGTAGAAGGTACAGCGTTTATTCTTATTCACTCGCAAGAGTTTTTCTCCAACTACTTCATAGATGTGGTCATTTCTTTGTTATTCTGACTTTGGTTTTGGTTGGTAATGCTTTTCATAATGTTCAAATGCTAAATTTTGGTATTCAGATTGAGGTCAGGAAGGGATAATTGGCTATCTTCTACTCATTATAAGAAAATAGGCATTTTTTTCTCGTCCTATATTTGAGCACATGGAGTGGTGTTAATAGTCACTATTTTTTCCTAAGAAAAAGAAGCTTTAACAGTATTTGAGGGTGTGGCTTTGTTTGTTGCCTTATTCTTCATTATTATGATTCTCAAAAAATTGCTATTCTTATTCTTCATTATTATGATTCTCAAAAAATTGGTATTCGTCATTCAGTTTTGAAAATGAGACTCGGCAATGATGTATCAGGTATAGTCTATATACATTTGTCTTCGTCTCTCTTAATGTAAGTATTGAGTATGTAAGTCATCACCTGCCAACTATAGAAGAAAAGAACTGCTCGCTGTAAAGGATACTTATATTCTCTGCTCCTGTCTAAAATGTGAGATAATAAATTTTTACTAATAAAAAAAATGTATATACAAAAAGTTTAAAGCTCAATTGCTCTTATTGGTCCAAGTTTTGAGATAATTAACTTAGCGCAGTTCTAACAATTAAGCTTCTAATGCTATCTATATGTTACTATGATCCTACACATTCTTTGTAGTTGCAGTGAGTCCTGGCTAATTTTTTCTCATGTGAATAATAGGTACGAAAAGCACATTAGATACGAGTCACGCAAGGTTAGAGCTGAAACTAGAACGAGAATCAGAGGACGATTTGCCAAGATGGAACAGAGTGCACCTCCTACCAAGTGAGACTTTCTTAATGTTGTTTTGACATAGCTCAGGGCATTGAAGCAGAAGTCGAACAAATTGTTCGTTGTGCAATGGAAATGGCTATATAAGTTTATTTGTTTTAATATTTTTGCAAGCTCATACTATTCTCGACACCCTCCCTAATGGCATTCATTTATCATCGTGTTCATGGTTTGGATAACGTCGTACTGAACTGTTATAATTTTAATTAGTTTAGGTTTGAGAATATCACACCTTGTGCCAATGTTGTTTTCATGGTGAATGGTGTTACTGATGTGTACATTATGTAGAACTGTTGAATAATGAATATGTTGTATTGAATCCTCCTCAGATTTGCTCCAATATTTATGGCTTAATCAAGGTCCAGCTTACTTCTTAACTTTTGTCTCCGTAAGTGGAAGTCAGTCTCGCAATCATCGTGAAGTTTTCATTCCCGTCAATATTTAGACTAATTTACAACTTTTGAACTTGCAAGAACCAATAATAACACGGTTATAATACGGGACAATAAGACATAATAACAACAGGATTGAGGATATGAATCGGCTCTTAGTCAAAGTGAAACGCCAATGCTTTATGCCTAAAATAAGGAGCCAAAGAAAATTCATAAAAGACACGGCGAAAATTAGGAGCACAAAAGAAGGAAATTTTATTTTGAATTATTAGCTTTTAGTTATTATAACATTTCTAATTTTACACGCAATAATAAAGCTTTTGGAAATAAATGGTTGGAAACCTCAAATCTTTGCTTGTTATTGAAACGACGTACAAGTGATGAGTGTGCATTGCATAAGCAAGTTGGAGAATGTGTTGGATGTTAAGATTTTCAGGTTAAAAATGTAGTAAAATGGTAAGCTATATTTGCGCCCGCCCTATCTCGAGACACATGCATGCCCCCACTTTACACCATCCTTTCTAAATGCATCACATTTAATTGGAGTTTCGAACGTAGCTCAACCGATGAATAACTCGAGTGCTTAGTGTTAACAGTTTCGCACTTCACGCAATCTACATTCGACTCACATAAAAAGCGAGTCTTGTGTTGATGAAGTGGTTAACGGGATAAAACTCTAGTCCCTTGATTAGGTGAGACATATCCCGTATTTACATCATTCGTGTTCCTGGTCAGGGATGAATATGTTACTAAATGTTGTACTATAGTACAACATTCGAGTCATTTATGAAACTAATGTACGACGATGTTAATATATGAGACTAAATTATATTAGAATCACACCATGTGAGACTATATTAACAATCAATTTGTCCACGGGCATAGCTCAAATGGTAAGGGGCTTCACTATAAGAGTGTGCTTCTCCACAAGTGTGTGGGTTCGATCTACGGCAGGTGCATGAGTAACTCTGCATTTTGTTCAAGGAAGGATCTGCTTGTGGGTGGTTACCCAGCCTACTCTGGGCACTATTGAGGTGGAGTACCGAGCCGCTAGAGGCACATCCCGGATTCACCTCCTCTGTTGGGCGATGGGCTAGTCAAGCGGGGGCGCCTTAAATGAGCGTATCATTTATATTAACAATCAATTTAGTTTGATGTGCATATTACATTTATTACTTAATACAATATGTGAATATTAATAATTTATGGGGAATTGGTGAAGTAATTATGAATTGATTTACTAATATGTTGTTATAGATATGCTATTACCACTCACCTACTGGCTAGTGTTACTTCCTAGTTCAAAATCACACACCTCCGTGCTAATTAAAGAAGTGTCCGAGAAAATCACAATTAATCAGAAAATGTTAAACAACTCAGACTTAATTAGTGCTTCATCACAAAACCCAAATTATTAATATTACCACCCCTCCTACTTTTTGACCCTATATAATGTTGTCATTTCCCTAAGCTCTCACCACTTCATTCTCATCAAATCTCCAATCTTATTTAACTTAATCTTGTTACTATTATTTCCCTAAGTTCCACAACTTCATTCTCAAATCTCCAATCTTCTTTGAGTCCAACTAATATAATTAATCACTCCAAGTTCCAACCAAATTCATCAACCAACTAATAATAATAACTAAGGTTGTTAATAACAAAAAATGGCATGTCTTACAGCTAGTGAGATGGCATTTGTGTGTGGCATTCTTGGTAATTATTTTATCTCAATATAATTTTTTTTAAAGTATTGCTAGCTACATTATTCATCTTCTTACCTAGTTTGATCAATCTTTTTTCAGGCAACATTGTATCTTTTGGAGTTTTCTTGGCACCAATGTAAGCATAAACAACCTTGCTACACTATTTTTATATATGACATACATATATTTCCATGGCATCAAATCCACAGCGCCAACACACACTTCGTGTCTTTGGTATTTTTAGTGTAAAAATAACACGAACGAACAGAATATCCTTTGGATCGGTCAACGAATGCATGCCGTGTACATTGGTGCCTGGAGTTGTTAAAGTAATAAATCTCATCATTTTATGTTTTTGTATGATTATTTCAGGCCTACATTTTATAGGATGTACAAGAAAAAATCAACAGAAGGATTTCAATCCATACCCTACTCAGTTGCACTTTTTAGTGCAATGTTGTATCTCTACTATGCATACTTGAAGAAAAAAGATGCCCTCATGCTCATTACCATCAACAGTTTTGGAACTGTTATAGAAACTATTTATCTCATCATCTTCATGATATATGCCACCAGAAAAGCCAAGGTACCTACCCTATTATTATTATTATTATTATTATTATTATAATAACATGTGCATGGAATTAACTGGAAATATTTTAATTTGTGCGATTCTCTTTGCTACTTATTTTTGTCGGTCCATGCAATAACTCTCGATCTTATTATATTTTCAGATCTATACAACAAAATTATTGATCTTATTTAACTTGGGAGCACTTGGGTTGATCATCGTAACAACATATTTTCTAGCTCATGGAAATAAAAGAATCGCGGTTGTTGGATGGATCTGTGCCGTCTTTTCAGTTAGTGTTTTCGCCGCGCCACTCAGTATCATGGTAACTATACGTACGATTAGATATATGGCTGGCGTATGAGTATAACCATATATATAGTCATTGTAATAATGCAACCTGTTCCATGCATTATTCCAGGTGAGAGTTATAAAAACCAAGAGTGTCGAATATTTGCCAATCAACTTGTCTGTATCCCTCACTCTTTGCGCTGTTATGTGGTTCCTCTATGGTATTCTCATCAAGGATTACTACATTGCTGTAAGTACTCATAACTACTCATCGTTACCCCAGGGGCGGACTTGGTCAGGTTCGTGACTGTTCAGTCGAATAGTCACTTTAGATCCGCCCTGAGCCCAACATTCTTTTTTCTCATATGCATCTTTGGGTTTGAAACAGAGTCCAAATATTCTGGGATTCACATTTGGGATTGTTCAGATGATACTGTATGCATTGTTCAGAAAGGGACCAAAACAAGAAGTAATTCCTGAAGAAAATGTCAAACAATTCGAAACAGTCATAGATATTACAACATTGGATAGCAAAAATCAAGAAGCTCATCAAGATTCATCAGTAACACCAAACAAGCAAGAAGATGATTCTACTACAAAGCAACCAAATGCTGCAAATGGTGTCTGACATTATTAAATCTAGTAACATTATTATATTAATATTATATAAATATAAATGGGTTGATATGCATAAATGGAGTATGAAATGAACCTAGACAAAGAAGGAGAAGATGACGTGGGATTCAGGAGATTCAAAACATCGACACATGAATCCTTCTTTTGTGGAAGCTTCTTTATTACAGGAGTTTGTGTATCCCTAGAAAAACAAGATCGATTATAATCCCTATTTTTTCCATGAAAAAAGGAAGCCCTGTATTAGAAATAGGGGGAAATTAATGTGTTGTTTTCTTCGATTTCTGATTGTGAATATAATTTTCTATCGGATTTACTCTTATCGCCTTACTTAGTTTTTTTATTGAGTTACAAAAGTCTGAAACTGTCATATTAATGGTTCTCACGCACCACTATCCTGAAATACATGAAATAAGTAAATTATGGGACTAGAGCTATCATGTTAACCACTTCAACACGTGGTTTACTCCTTATGAGAATTGAACCAACACTACGTGAAAAGACGAAATTATTATTTGGTACTTGGCATTCTAGTTTTTCACCCGCAACTAAACATTGCCCAAAATTATTAATTTGCCTTATGTATGTTATTATTGATGATGATTATATGATGAATATAGTTAGCAATTGTGATGATGTGCATGCAAGGCCATACAATAAAATATGTATCGATGATTGACAATTGGATCAACACAATGACAAGAGTCAATTCAATAAGTGGAAACTCTACTCCGTGGAACTTGAAGATTGCGTTTGTTGTTATAAAATGTTGTTATAAAATGACATGACAAGCTTACAAGCTACATAATAACTAGTTCTCAGTTAAACAATAAGAGGGTTATAAAATTAATTAATAGTCAATGAAAAGTTCAGTTTATTTACAACGTAATCTAGTTACGTACGTATTACATCATTTACGACATTTTAATTTATTAATTACCTCGACGAATATTTATCTATTAATCTAAACGAAGCATCAAAGAAATCAAATATCCTATATATAAGTTCCACTATTCAAACAAACTAATGTTATTAATAATTAATTAAGTACCAATAAACTCATAAGTTATAAGTGAATGAATATATATATCATACAAGCAAGTAGTCATCGAAGAAGTTCCATACTCACCTCCAAATTTTTTACAAAGTATGGTCTTAGATACAAAGACTAGCCTCAAAAATCCAACACGTGCTCCACATCGCTATAAAGATCGACTAATGATTTTGATAAGAGTCTATAGAGTTTCACTCTAAAATCAATTGACAGTAGGTAGAGTAGTCCAGGATCTTATATATTGACCCGGGATGACATCGATATGTACGATGTGGGACGTGCATCCTAACACTTCCCTCACGTGTAACCCAATCATCGACAGAATTTTCCTCGTCGATATTATTTGCCGGAACAACATCGGCTGGTGACACGTGCCTCAATAACTCGGGTTTGGCTCTAATACCATGTTAAGAGTCTACGGGGTTCCACTCTAAAACCAATTGGCAATAGGTGGAGTAGCTCAATACATTATATATTGACCCGGGAGGACATCGACTTCCGATGTGAGTGTGCATTTTAACAGATTTTTATACTTTATTTCCTGATTATGACACTCCACTTCTTCGTTATTTTTCATCTGAAAGTAGAAGTATCGTTAGTATTCGATGCACTTACTAGCCCAAAAACTTATTACATTGAAAATAGTATAATAAGACGGCATTAATAAAATAAAGGGGAAAGAAGTATCGAAAAAATCATGTGGAATAAAGGCGGGGGAGGTGGGTAGGTTGGCATGGACGGTTCTTGGGTTTTGCCACAATCACTCCCAATGGTCTCTCCCATTATTACGATTCCATATGTTCACAAATATCTCTCTTACACCTTCCAATGTCCATGTGTATGTAGTACATTCACTCATAATCATCATTCTTTAATTATGCTTAGTATAACTATTAATTAATACTAATTGTACTACTTTACCACTTAAATT
The DNA here is from genome assembly GCA_003412495.2 of Echium plantagineum. Taxonomy (NCBI): domain Eukaryota; kingdom Viridiplantae; phylum Streptophyta; class Magnoliopsida; order Boraginales; family Boraginaceae; genus Echium; species Echium plantagineum. The sequence goes on from QFAX02000311.1 coordinate 108,045, forward strand.
TATACTCAGTATCACAGCATTCACACCTGCTGGCTGCTACCATTACTAAAAAGTCTTTGAAGAACTGCTAATCACCCTAAATTTATACTCGCTATCCTATTTCAACGCCTCATGTTCGATATAAATACCGCTTAGTACTATTTTTGCAAAATCCTATTTCAATGGCTCATGTTCAATATCAATATTGTTTGTTGTTTTTTCAAAAATACAAAAACCATCACATGTTTCATGTAGTTCAAATAATTATATCAGTAGATAGGAAGAACATGAATTTAAGAGTACAGTGAGATTGTGTTTGCCCAAGTCAAATATGGTATACTATTAGGTTAACGAGAAGATAAATAGTTCAATGTCCGAATCCTCTATCCCAATAGCGAAATTTATTTGCTTGACAAAAAGTCACTAGTTTGAGCCTCCTCGAGAATAATTTCAATCAAGGTAAATGATAACATACTTTGGAGAGAAGTCGAAATTATTTACTATGGAGTAATAGAAATATAAATTATGTAGCAAGAATGAGGGAGATTCGAGTTAATCGAATAGCCTAGTGAAAAAGAAAAAGGAATGAGGGAAATTCAAGTATTGATCAGCTTTTGAGCTTTCAACATAATTTGCTTTCATGTTAACAATGTCGAAACCATGTCTGTTCAACCATTTGCTAAGCAGTTGTGCATTCTGATCCGTCCCTAATATTTCACTGGGAACAATCAGTTCTACATCATCCACATGAGACGCGACTTTCTGAACCAAGGGACATTATTATGCAACAGCAGATTATGAAGGCGCGAAACAGCGCAACATTCTCACTAAATCTTTTCACCAAAACAACAATCCAAACTTAATTTTTAGAAGAAAAAATGAAATAAGAAAACATACAGAAAGATGTTAGCATGGCGATGGCCAGAATAGCAGGTCCGCCTCCTTACGGCCCTTCTAGTTACTCTATATACAGAAATCAATAACGGTATGAAACCTCAAATTTGCAGCAATTAACAGCCTCATGTTACTGATGGATGTGGTACATGCAAAAAGCCTTCCCTTGTGAATCCCATTGCTTCAACAGAACCTGCAATTTTAATAAACAACCTCATAGATATAAGAAATCTTTTTACATCAGTAAGTGATGTTCAAGAGAAACACGAATTGTGCACCATGAGCAATTGCGACAATATTGGGTTTGATCAGAAGTTTTAAACCAAGGACGAGATATTAAAAAAATTAACATCTTAAGAGATTTTATAGATGGAGTGAGAAAAAAAAAGATTTTGGTCGTTTATGGTAGAACGGGAAGACCCCAATTTCCTTTTCCTTCTTACTTTAGGTACAAATGGTTAAATGCTCCCCCCCCCCCTCCCCCTTCCCTTCCCTGCTTGCGTACCAAAAATGTCCTTATTCTTTATTATTGCTATATGCAAGTGTTACATAATGATGTGAACAGTGAAATACAAATAAGATAGGACAGATAAATCCTAGCAGAAACTGTCAAGGAAGATAATATGGGTATAGAGTTTTTTTTTTTAATGGTTTTATAATCATTGCAGATTTTTGCCACTTACTTTTTCTCTTACAAACAAATCATTTGATTTAAAACACCAAACAACAAAGAAGAAATGTTTGATGGCTCAGACACGCACAAATAGGTCATCAGTTAAAGAACATAAACTCGATAATCGAAGTTGTATGATTTTCAACATATCAGCATCGAGAAATGATTTTTTTCTTCATCGCCACCAACCATTTGTTAACAAATGAAAAGAAAAAAAAGGTGAAAAACGGAAATTGCAAGTCTTTATGTCAAAGCTACTGAGACAAATAGCAAGTTGTTGAGCGTGAAAAAGGTAAGCAAAGTACCTGCGCATCATTCACATGCAATCTTTGTGTCAAAGCTACTGAGACAAATAGCAAATGCCTGGAAGGCGGAGATAGGATACTGATAGTCCATAGTGAAAACATCCTTCCCTACTTTTCCAAACTGGAGAATAACATTCTCGTGCTCCTGTCCACCAGTTCCGTTCTCCATTGAAGCAACTAGCTGAAAGTTCTTTACCGAAGCAACTGTGACCCTTCCATTAAAATTAAGGCACCAGCATTGAAGCTGTTCATGCCATCTTGGAGCCTTATTTTTCAGAACTAGCATCTCGTCTTTCGGGGTCGGTGAAGATCCAGATTGGATATTATCAATGCGAGTTGATTTCGATCTGAAAAATGGAAATGACGGGAAGGTATCACTGTTTCCTGGAAGGAATGCTGTTTGGGTTGGAGCAACACCTCCTGGTTCAACAGAAGATGCAGGGATTGCATCCATTACACACTGCATCCTCCTAGGTCCCCTGTTCAAGACATAAAAAAGGTAAGTTGCAATCATGAAACAATGTGGGAAACTTGATGTTCTCAAACATGCATTAGACTACTAGGGTGCTTCTTGGTTGGGAGCAGTACAAGTACACTATGTGGTTCAATCATCTATGATCTAAACTAGTAAATAATAGATTCTTCTATAAGAAATTATATTGACACTTAAGGTACATACACACACCTGGAACCCAAAACATTCAACTCATACGAAATATGAGCCACTGGGTAATTCCCAGCTGGGATCCTGGGTGAGACTTGCTTCACTCCAACCAATTTGGTGGAGCAACACCTCGTAACTTTGGCCCCGTCATTTGGAGGTTGAGCATCAAAGATTGTGAACTTGGTTCCCAGAAAGTTAGACCTGAAGTGATTCGTTAAGGATTGTAAAGAATCTAACTTGGAAGGACATATGCATATATATTGAACTCAAGTGCTTACAAAAGCTCACCTCAACTTCCCAATGTAGGTATTACTACCTTTTGAGACATCTTCAGCATTTAAGGAAATAATGTAATCTGTGCATGTTGTGCGTCTACACTTCCGAGCAGTTAGAAGAAACTTACCATCATCATTTGAAGCTACATAAGAACAGAAATAAACTTAAGTTGGGTAACATAAGTAGTACAAAATTTCAGAATATTTCAACTGAAGTATTTATATATGACACGCACCCCACAAAAGGAAAAGTGTTGACAGAAAATGGGAAGGAAAATAAATAATTTAGAACAGGTTATCTAAAGAAGTACCTGAATTTAAACTGAGGTACAGGTGATATGTCTGGTTGCTGCGATTCCGTCTTATGAAGCACTGGATAAGAGCATCTCTTGGGCCAGGCTGAAAGATACAACAGTAATTAATTAGTCATTATATTCTAAGTTATTTCTTCTTTCTCGTTTAAGAACTGGACCAATGTATTTATGACATTATATAGCCAAGAAAACGTGAGTTAAATTAACCATCAAAATATTCTGTGAAGAAATGTATTATTCTAGTAGCTGAGTTATCAAATGTAAGTGTTTTTTATGGGAATCAATGTATCATATTTCTCAAAGGAGTCATAAGATATATTCAAACATGATAATATGGTTACGTTTAACAAAAAACGTTGTTCCACGAGTGAACGCATTTATTTACAGCAACGTAGTTATTGGATTCCTGGTTTCAAATTCATAGTGATTGTGCAGATACCATGACAAGTAGGTTGTAAAGGAGCCGAACCCTACCGAATATCAGAGGGTTTGAGCTCGGCTCGCACGGTTCAAGAACTAAGGTTCGGCTTGGCCGAGCCTCAAAATGAAAAAGCTCGGATCGAGGTCGAAGCTCATTTTCCCATGAATATTCGGCTCGAACGAGCCGACCATTCGAACATGTTCGATTCGTAGGTGATAAACAAATGACTTGGAAGCTTAATCAATATTCGAACCTTGAAAACAAAAGCTTATACCATAAATAACTAAGTTATGCAATATACTCCCAATAAGAAACAAGAAAAATGAAAACAATCGAACTTTCACAACTTTGGTTGTCAGTTTTGACCATTTCAAGCATCGATTTTCAAAGAATCATATAGAGCAAAGTATGCACCGCCGCAGTTGTAAAAGGAGTATATAGACAATTAGCACGAAACAATGATGCATCACTTATAAAAGTATCTAGGTAGGAAGTATATTTGAGGAAGCGAGAGCAGAATGAAGGAGCGTAACGTGAGTGTATAACTTCAAAGACTAGATAGGAAACCTGCTTTAAGGAGATCGGGAAAGTTAGCTTGCCCAAGATTTCCGGGACTCGAACAATTTCCTTCATGATCTCTCTCCAACTCTTACAGACACCTGCACAAGCAACCACATTCTTTCTAGGGGGCCAAGTATCCTCAGATGCCTCAATCCTCATCAATACATCCCTCAACAGCTCAGGCGGCATATTAGCCCAACAACTCTGCCTCAAAGCATCCACTACAACAGCACTATCCTGAACAACACGATGTGACCTCGACCTCAAACCTCCAAATCCTTTCCTAGAAATGCTCCCAAATTCACCCTTCATATCTTGAATTATACTCTTAATCTGCATTTTCTACCAACTCAAAGCAATCTACTCCTACTAACAACTAGAATCCAAATTAACCAGCTGCTAATGTTCCAAGGGTCAAATTAACAACATTTACGTTAAAACAATATTATCTTAACCCTTAACATCCACAGTCCTCTCAGTGACAAGTTATTATAATTATATACTAATTAGGAGAAACTCCACCAAAGCTTAATACTTTACAGCCAGCAAAATCATCATCAACAAAGCATCATAAACTAAGTCAACATCCACCAAAACAGTTGACTGTATAATTTACAAAATTACAATTCATATCAATCAAATACATAACAAGCTAAAAACATCAAACCCCACCAATCTAAACCTGATGGTCGATGAAAAACCCATAAAGATCACAACTTTATCAGATCTAGAGCATAACAAGCAAGTAAAATACCATAATAACTTAAAACAGCCAAAATATGAACAAAGATTCAAGCTTTATTGATCAAGAATGATGAAATGGCAAGGAATATATGCAATCTTGAGAATTGAGGTAGAAGAGGATGAAGATTTGGGTGTAAAAAGAGGCTTGTTCAGAGACGGTGAGTGTTGATAGTTTCTGACATAGTGCTATGGGTGTGACACAGCCATGGCCCATGGCTATGCTGTCTTGTGAGCCCTTATCCCCTAAAATAGGGTCTCTACATCAGACTAGATGAACCAAGGCCCTCCCTGCCCTTTCTTGTAAACAAAAATTAAAAAGGCTTAAATTTTGCAGGCCTCCTCAACTTTGTCCTCTCAGGTCTCAAGTTTCAAACCGGTTAGTTTGTCTCATAGACTTTAATCATATGATCAGTTTGCCCCCTAAACTGTTATTTGGGGACAAAATAGACATTCAACATATGATAGTGCATTAGGTGTCAATTTATAATATACAAAGTAATAAAAACTAAAAAATGATATACAAAGTAATAAAAATTAATTTTAAATTAAATTATTAAACATAAAATGATAAACAATAAACCCCCACCCCACCGCTACCCCCACCCCACCCCCAACTCCGTTCACGATTGACGAGGACGAGACCTGCAAGGGCAAATCATGAGGCAAATCACGGGGAGTTGTGGGGCAATCGTGAAGATGGGGTGGGAGAAATCAACCTAGAGAGGGCATATCGTGAGGGAGCTGGACGGGGGGATCCCGAAATAATTATTATATATTGAATTCCTATTTTGCCTTTCATTAAAACTTAAAATCTATCAATTTGCCCTTAAACAGTGGCAAAAATCCCCATAATGATCAATTCGGGTAGTTAAAAGGGCAAATTTACCGGTTTAAAAGTTAAGGAGGCCTAATCAGATGAGCAAAGTTCAAGGGGTCAACAGAATTTAAGCCAATTAAAAACAATTGAAAATGGTATTGGCATAAATGGCAATTTGAAATTGGATATTGTGTATTCTTTAGTTTATTTGCGTAAAAATAAATAACGTTCAAGATTCAAGCGGCAACTTGAAGTTTTGGAAGCTTGATAATTCAGAAGAATGAAGTAATAAAATCTCGTGTTATAATGATAAATATGTAAACTCAAATTCCTTGCACTTTCTTAGACATATACTATGATTTACCTCTTTTAGTGTCCAGTTAAAATGCGACAAAAACCTTTAAGACAAAAACCTTTAAGGTGAGAAATTTCCATTATATTAAGAATGAAGTAACACTCATCATGAATGTTCATGTCCTAAGAAATTTAAATACTATGGAGTAACATTAAACGATATGTATATATAATAAGTAATAAGGTAATCGATGGCTCAAAATTCTAGTGGCATTCGACCCAATTTCGATGTAGGTGATTATGAGTTCAAGTCGCGTTGGAGACAATTATTTCTATTTCATTGAATTCATTCTAACTTTCTATTATTTAACTAATTATGTATTTGTTATTTGTAATATTATTGTAAACATTATTTCAATATGTTTGATGGTTTAGAAATTTTGTCATGTTTGATTGTTTACATTTTCAATGAATTTTTAATCTTATTTTCTCCTGTTTGCCCCTTAGGGCACATTTTAGAAAAACCGTTTATTTTATGACATATTAGTAGTCTTACATCATTCCTTAATAAAGTATTTTTTCAAACAATCAAATATATCGATACTATTTAGTATTTAGTACTCGTATAATTTATATACACCAATTAACAAGCCTTCACTAGATGGTCCAATTTAATTTATTTGGCAATTCAAATACATTTATATCACCATCTACCAACCACTTATACTGCATTCAAAAGGGATAAAACGTGTGAAAGTCAGATATATCCCTAGAAATTGAATATGAATGTCGTTTATTGAATCAAATAGTTACGGTATATGGTTAATTGGTGTGAATTAATATTTTATTTAAATAATACTTATTTTTAAAAAGATTGTAAGCAATATGAATTTCATCAATAGGATTCAGAAGTGAAAGAAATCATTTTATCTACAAATAGTGGTCAAATTGGCGTATTACCAAACTACGCCCTGTCTCTCCTATAAATAATTAAGATTTCATCATGAAGTGTTGTGTAGTTAACTACCATAAATTAATAAATTTAAAAATAACAAAGTGTCATGTGTATGTATTTTTTTGGACTTTACACATTGTGCGTAGTATAGATATAAATTGATAAATAAAAAAAAGTAATTTGGATCATATATTAAATTTTATTTTATAGTGAGATGGATATCTTATTTTTATCTTAAAACCAATTTACAATATTAAAATAAGATAGATGTCACGATATTATATAATGAAACATATATAATGAATAAGGCCAAAAAATCCAATATGACACTCTTCAAATTTTTTCATTTATAAATTTATTTATTTATTCTATTCATTTACTTTAGTTAGTTCTTGGTACAATAGTTACCTAAATAAAATACTATGTGTAAAATATCCTTAATTATAAAAGACAGGTTTAAAATCACTTTTCTATCTCTTTTCTTAACCGTCTTTTAGAAAAACATCAATTAAGAAAACACCAATTAATTTTATTAAATAATTACTTGAATTTATTGTTGGTTTAATGTAAATCATTAACAAAAGTTATTGTGCTTATTATTTTTTGGATAAAGAATCTTAAACAAACAAAATATTAATATGTAGAAATATTGATTGTGTACCCTACTACCCTAACTATTATAATACTCTTCTGTTTTTTTAGTTGACTTTTTGACGTGAAAATAGCTAAAATGATAAAAACGAACATGTATCATAAAAGTGGAGACTTGTTTCTCAAACGATATAAGTTATATATACTCTAGGAGATTCATTCTAAACTAAGTTTTCCATTGGTGAATGTGACTTCGATTCTCGAAATTATCTTGAAATGCTAAAAAGTCCCACAAAGTAAGCTAAAATTCTCCAAAACATCTAGAAAAAACGGCAAAAAAAACCTTACAAAAGCAATGTTATACACACACACCATAATAGTGATTTCATGTAGCTGGAAATTACTATTCTGCTCCCCCTATTTGAAAGTGTAGTAAATGAGGATGATAAATGAGAGGGGCAAAATAGTCATTTCCAGCAATAGTAAATCACTATGCTGGTGTGTAGGCCTGTGAGCAAACGTCTTGGTTCGAAATTATCCGACGTATTCGACTCGAAAAGATTCGGCTCGAAGTATGTTCGAAGACATGATACTGATACCTGAACCTTGATTTTAGGTATTTCCAAAATCGAGACGAACGGTTCGATTTAGTCCGGCTCGATCACCCCTCTCCCCCTTCATTAAATAGGAGGGTTGAACCATTGTGGACTAATATATGTATTCACTTCAACCCACACATATTCCCACATATAAACCCTAATCACTATATATGTATTTAATGATAAAATCCTTATCAACCCACATATATTCCCTTCTATGTACACTGTACTCCTCTCATTCTTTCATCTCCACTTTCCATATCACCCTCCCCCCTTCCCTTTGGCCCTCCCTCATCTCTTCTCTTCTCAAAAGCCGCTACCCCACCCCGCTCCCCCTCATGAGGCATGCCTAGGCCTGTGATCAAACGTCTCTGTTCGAAATAGTCCGACGTATTCGACTCGAAAAGATTCGGCTCGAAGTATGTTCGAAGGCATGATACTGATACCTGAACCTTGATTTTAAGTATTTCCAAAATCGAACGGTTCGGTTTGAAAAGGTTCGAAGGCATGATACCGAACTCGAACCTTGCAAATATTCGACTCGATTCGGCTCGATTACAGGCCTACTGGTGTGTGTATAGTGTTGCCAACGCCCAAGTATATAGTACCACCAAATGAAAATGAGATGGAAGTAGAGGATTTTGTTTGGAAATTGACAACTACTCCACATAACGGCCAATTAGAACAACGTCAACGTCAACATCAACATCATCACACGGCTGTCCTAAAGATTCTGACACATCCAACGGCTTAAGACAACTCAAAGGTGGTAGGCGAGTTTTGTAGTCAAACACACAAGTTATCAGATATTTCGCGGCTATTTCAACTGCCAAATTTGCCTTAACGCCGTTACTTATAACTTATATATATAATCCAAATAATCCAATTGTCACATTTTCATTTGTCTCCTTTCCTTTCTCTTGCTTGGTAAGCAAAAGCTTTAAACTTCTTGATCAATAAAACCATGTTTATTTCCATATGGCATCTTTTTATTTCTTTTTGGAAATTTCTTAGCTTGTAAAATTAAAATTATGTTTACTTGAATTTATCTTGTTATGGTTCTAAAGGTAAGAGTCTTGGCATTTGGGTAGTATTTTTTTTGTTCTTGAGTAATTTCGTTGAATTTTAGTGTTTTTAGGAAATTTCTTAGCTTGCAGAGCTATAATTATGATTTGTTGAAGTTATCTTGTTACTTGTTATTGTTCTGATAAAGGTAAGAGATTGGGCACTTCTGTAGTTTGGACCAATTTTTAGTGTTAGGGAATTTATGAACTTGTAAATTCTACTTACAATTTTTATTTTGTTATTCTGCTAAAGGTAAGAACGTGTTCACTTGGGCAGTATCCGCTTTCTTCTTCTTGTTTTTGAGTAATTTGGTTAGTTTTTAGTGTTTGTAGTTAAAAATTTGGATTTTTTTGTCTGGGTTTTAGTGGTTGTGATTATTTCTTTACTGATTTTCTGTATGTTTGATGTTGGGTGAAGAAAGGAAGAGGTTAAAGTTTGTGAAGCGAGATGGGATGGGCACCAAGTGCTGTCAAAGCTCTAGTGAGGCTTGGAGTGAGTGCTACAGATGATCAGAACGATGCTTTTGTAGATTCGATAACGTTGTTTGTAGGACTTCTTTGTGGATGCATTGTGATTGGTCATTTTCTTGAAAATACTCGATGGCTTAATGAGTCAATCACATCCCTAATCATTGTAAGTGTTTGCTTAGTTCGTAGTTCAGTGAGGATGATAAGTTTAGCAGCAGTAATCTAGATTTGCATTTTCGTTGCATTATCTGTTTCTTGGCGTTTTTTGTGGCAGGGGTTGTGCACAGGAGGAATCATTCTATTCCTTTCTGGAGGAACGAGCTCCCGGATTTTGGAATTCGATGAGGAACTCTTCTTCATATATCTTTTACCACCTATTATATTTAATGCTGGGTATGTTCCTTCCTTGTCTTGCTGAATTTGAGACTGATCCCTAGAGATGATTTGTTCCTCGATTTGTTTAATACTGATTCATTTTGTGATGATGCTAAGTGTATCTTAAAAAAATGGGTATTTTTTGTAATGTTTAGTTGACACTCGACAAGAATTATGCTAGGTATTTCTGCTGGGGGAAAGCTGCAACATTGTAGGCCTTTAAGCCTTACTTAATATTACTTGATTTAAGTAGCATGAACTAGGCACCGTAAAGATATAGGTATTGCTTTCCTGATGGCTACTTTGTGCTTCTTGTACCAGCTTCCAGGTGAAAAGGAAGCATTTCTTTAGGAACATTATAACAATCATGTTGTTTGGGGCTGTTGGGACACTTATATCCTTTGGTATCGTATCATTTGGTATGTCTGCTGATCTACGTGTAACTCTCTTTCAGCTGCACATTTTGTCACAGTCCTGTTTCTATCAACCATTTTCATTATTTTTTGTCTGTCTTTTTTCTTTTCCATTGCATGTTTGTTCTGTGATACACACTGATGATTTCAATTCTTTTTTTAGGTGCAAAGGAATTATTCGAAAAACTGAATATTGGTGATCTTGAGCTTCAGGATTATCTTGGTAATGTCAAATCTTATCTACTCATAGTGTTAATGTTACACATTAGGGGATGTGTATGTAAGTAAATCTGTTAGAGGTAGGAACTATGATAACATGCTTCTTGTATGACCTCTAAAACTGAAGTTAGGAGGCAACATGAAATCACAGAGGGTCTTTGGATAAAGCTTTTCTGCAGCATATAAGTTCAATCTTTTTCTGCATGAAGCTTTACTTGTTTTCTTACAAAAAGATGTGTGCAAACTACAAAGGCCAAAGACTCTCATTGTTTGCTTCTTGAGGTCAGTAAGAAGTATGTAATGCCTTTAGCCATCGGAAACTTCAAGGATATGGGATTTTCCCCAATCAGCCTACGCATAACATTTACTGCGTTCGTCTATATTTGTGCATCAATCTGACTCTGCTGCTCAATTTTTTCACTTGAAGCAATTGGGGCAATCTTTTCCGCAACAGATTCTGTTTGCACTCTGCAGGTATGTATTTCTTTTCCAAATATGATTATAAATTGCAAGTATTTATATTATTTTAGCAATTAGGTAACCGGAAGGGGATAATGACATTTGCATCATCAAAATTGTTGACCTGTAGGTGCTTAACCAGGATGATACCCCTTATATATACAGTGTGGTTTTCGGGGAAGGTGTTGTGAATGATGCCACATCCATAGTACTTTTCAACGCAATACAGAAATTTGACCTTTCACAAGGTGACTCAGAGATTGCTGTGCAGTTTGTGGGGAACTTCCTGACATTGTTTGTCACAAGCACATTGCTGGGTGTAACAGTAAGCCATCTTCATTTTTGCTCATCTCTCATGATTCAGAATGAGTTCCCTTCTCCGATTAATTGTTTGTATAAATTTGTCATCTGACTTTTACGTTTCCTGATGAACTTGTGGAAGCATTGGGTCATTCTCATTAATCACCTAATATATCAGTTTCCTTTGTGCAGGTTGGGTTGCTAAGTGCATACATAATAAAGAAATTGTATTTTGGCAGGTACAAAATATTTGTTTATTTTTAGTTTAAATTTCTTTCGATCACATATTCACATTGCATGGTCGTTATGTTTTTTAGGAAGAAATTAGTGTAGGAAGCTTAACATGCAGGCTCATCAACATCAATATAAAAAATACTAATTAAGTACAACTTCAGGTTCAATTTAGTTCCCTTCTTTGTCTTTGTCCAAATTATAAGAAAATCATTAAGTAATATGGAGTAGCATTAAGGTTAAAAATCCACTACTACCTACCTTAATCCCCTGTTAGTGGGTACCGTTCAACTTATTCTAGAATACCATGTGTACTAGACTACTAGTTAAACTCATAAATCGTTATTATTTAAACTAGATCGTAAGTAAGCATGCAACATATTGCTAAATCACACCGCATTGAACAATGATTATGGACGAAACGTCTTTTGGTCCATAAATTACACTGGCCTAGTCGATAACATCAACAACTGGCCCAGTTAATAGAGAACAATCAATCAATTTTGAACAGATGCATGACCTGAATTTCCATTTGGCATCCTAAATGTTGACCCTTAGCATATTAGACATGATTATTTTTTCTATGATAAATTTTGTTGGCCCTTAGCATATTAGACATGATTATTTTTTCTATGATAAATTTTGTTTCTGCCATATATATATTTCAGGCACTCAACAGATCGTGAAGTTGCTCTTATGATGCTCATGGCTTATCTTTCCTATGTAATGGCTGAAGTAAGTACTTCAGATTCCTAGCAAACCACTATGGATGCTGATATGTACCACTTTCTGTAGGTGTATGAGTTGTGCATTCACTAACGATATAATCAATTATTTCTTTCCCTCAGCTATTTGACATGAGTGGAATTCTTACGGTCTTCTTCTGTGGTATTGTTATGTCACACTACACCTGGCACAATGTAACCCAAAATTCAAGAGTAACTACCAGGTGTGTTGTTTTTTTCGTGTCTAGCTCTATCAAATGCCTCCTATTCCTTATCTCAACCTCCACCAAGGATTAAGACAGCAGTTTGCCAAACTATTCCATTGCTCTGTCTTACGGTTGAGTGTATGAAGCATATGTTTCTTATTCAGATCTACTGGACTTTGTGCAGGCATGCTTTTGCAACATTATCATTCATTTCTGAAACATTCATATTCCTCTATGTTGGAATGGATGCCTTAGATATCGAGAAGTGGATTTTTGTCAGTGATAGGTAAGATACAAGGAAACATCTTCTTTACATGTCCACTTACTCTTCTGTCATTTTACTACCTTGAAAATGCTGAAAATTGAAGTTGACTTTCTCGACTGAGAATTAGACTCGATCTAAGTGTCTAACTTAAACTCTGTCTAATAGTCGCAACATTTTGTTGGTTTTTGTTCAACTGCAGCCCTGGAAAATCTATTGGGGCTAGTGCAATCTTACTTGGACTTCTTATGTTGGGGAGAGCAGCTTTTGTGTTCCCATTGTCCTTTCTATCCAATTGTACAAAGAAATCGACGAGTGACAGAATTGAATTTAAGCAACAGGTATAATTTTAGATCCTTTCTCCAACTATCTGGAGCAGCTTGGTTGTTTGGCCCAATAGAGATCATAAATTAAGTAGTATGCAGGTTACTATCTGGTGGGCTGGTCTTATGAGGGGCGCAGTTTCGATGGCTCTTGCTTATAATCAGGTATTTGTAAATAATATAGTTTAGAAGGTCGTAGTTCCATGGGGTTGATATGATAAGCTGAATTGATCCCTGATCATGTATGTTCAGTTTGCAAGGCGTGGACATACTCGTCTGCCAGGAAATGCAATCATGATCACAAGTACCATAACAGTTGTGCTTTTCAGTACAATGGTAAGATGTTAAGATTCCATAACATGACTTATTCTCAAATGAACTACAATTTCCAAAATGGTGCTGGTACTCAATAGATTCTCTTACTTGCAGGTGTTTGGATTATTGACGAAGCCTCTTATTACGTGGTTGTTACCTTCTTCGGGACATGGAAGCAATACAGGTTCTCCAAAATCCTTCTCTCAGCCTCTCCTGGACCAGGAACCAGGTATGGTTACCGGGATAAGCACCACTACTATTCATCGTCCATCTAGTTTACGCATGATGTTCGAAACCCCAGCAAACACGGTCCACTATTATTGGAGGAAGTTTGATGATTCCTTTATGCGCCCTGTGTTTGGAGGAAGGGGGTTTGTGCCATTTATTCCTGGTTCTCCAAATGGTTCTCCAACAGAAACGAGTGTGCCATGATAGCTTTGAGAGTTACCATCGCAGTTATCTTTATTTAGCTGTAAAAGGCTCTGGCATGTAAATATATACATGATACATTCTCAGTGGAAAATGCTCATAAGCTCATTGTTGTGTTGTGTATGAGTAGAAGATTTCTGCTACCATCCATCACTGCCATCTGTGAAAATGTAGCATCTCCTTGTAAAATTAGTTATTTGTAGTTTTGTACTGATCCGGTGCATGCTTCGACATTGTATCGCCAACAAGAAACTGAAAAAATATATTCAATTCAATTATTCTTTCCCTAAGAGGATCTATAAAAATTCTGCACTTGCCAAATAACGAGTCGAACCTTTAATGATGCACTAATAGTCATGCATCTTGGTGCAAAGTTCGGGGTCTCAGGGAACAAATTGAACGATCAAAAAAATAATTATGTTAAATTTATATTAATACAAATACAAAGAGAGTTGCCTATTACATTAGAATTTAGAAATGTATCTAATTTTCTCAAACGCAAAGTGATGAAATGATGGCCACAAAACACTCATTTCTATGTTACATAACCAACATGTACAAGTCTCCTATTAACAGTTGTCCTCAAGATACAATTTTGGGGCTTACTATACCATGTATTGATCTCAGGAAAACTTCCTTCAACCTATACAAGCTATTTGTACAGTTCGGCAAGCAATGGCTTGCACTAGTAAAATACAACAGAAGTGTTAGTTCTACGTGCTGATGTACGATCAATTCTTCAATGCTAACGTCTGGAGGTTCTTCTTTCTTAAAAACACCAACCATGTATATATCAAATATAGGCGAGTGAACTCCTGTCGAGAGAGGGTTGTGGGCGTCCCCTGGTGGGAGTTGGAGGTCTTTGAATGTTGAGCTCCTGGATAAGTTCAGTCAAACTACTGTGTTAATTTACACTAGCAAAAGAGATGAGGTTCTGCTAAATGATGAATATTTACAATTCTGTAGGTGAATGTTACCTGCATCCATGCTTCGTCGATAACACGTTCTGGAGATGTCTCGGGGGATTGGATAGGAGGGGGTAAAGGATGAATCAGTTTTGGAACAATGACCAATCCTCTCCCAACTACTAAAATAGCACCTGCATTGTTGGCGGTACCTGCATTTATTTTTCCAATTAGACAGCCAATCCTGAAGATGAGAAAGATCTAACAATTTAACCTTCGAATAGGTTGGAGAGCGTTGAACATTTTAGTCATACCACAATAATTTGTTGCTGAGAAAAGAGTGATCAACTGCCCCTGAGCAAAACGTTCAAAGCCATCCATAACACACTCGTGTGCCCTAATGATGAGTTGCAGCTTGTTCCTCTTACAGAAATCTGTCACTCGATCAGGCTGTACAGAATGGAAGACAGTAAGAAGACAGATAGGAAGGAGCAGCAGTGAGAATCAGGTGAACAATCACTGAGACATAGACGGTCTTAAGCATTTTGTTGCCCAGAATGATCAACAACATCATTATTTGATTTATTTCCCACAAATAAAACCATCTGGTTCAAAACCTAAACTGCTAACAAAAATTTAATACTTATATCAACGGAGTAATTCTCGATTTCCCATTTAAGAAAAAAGATTGAGCAAGCAGAAGGAGAAACATAATGTCAGGCGGAAAAAATTGGATACCCCAAATGTTACAAGTCCAGGCCCTCTTGCATTTGGTCTTAATCCTTCCACGCTATCATTTTCCGTAGGATCAGACCTGAACAGAACAAAGATTTATGAGAGTAGAGCTAGGAGCTCTTTCCTTGGCATAGTTACAGAAGTTAACAATCACGAACTCAAGTTGAAGTTTACCATAATAAATCCATCAAGACAATGGATCCAGCATCCATGGTTATAGGTCTCTGCAACTTTTCAATCTGTTCTATTGAATTAATTGACCGGCCTATTCCTCCATGCATGCAAACAATTTTCTTTTCAATCAATGCAGCAAGCGGGAGACAGTTAAAGAGTTGATTGAAACGGTTCCATGCCCATATCCCATCACTTTCGCCCTACAGACGAGCATGCCACCACATAACTATAATAAAATATGCCAAAACATTAAGGAGTGAATTAGACTCTATATTATGCTTACCATTCTCTCAACACATTCAATACGAAAACCAAATAAAGCATTTATATCAGCCGCCTCGTGATTTCCACGAATCAAGTGAACATTGTCTGGATATTCAATCTGAAATTCATGAAAGGAAAATGAGCAACACATTACTGACAATTTGAAGTTATTAAAACAAACAGACAGACAGAAGATTACCTTCAGGGCCAGGAGCAGACAGATGGTCTCTAAGCTGTGCTGTCCTCGATCAACATAATCGCCCAGAAATAAATAGTCAATGTAACTGAAAGATAAGAGAAGTGATGATCTTTAAGACATCTAGTAAGAAAGCTTCAAAATGTGATTCTAGTAATGCAACATAATCAGTTTAGAGATACTGAGCCAGTAGCCAGTATTGACAGAGTACCGAAAGAGCGAGGTGCTTTATATGGTTATGGGTTACTCTCCTATTGTCAATTGATTTTAAAGTGGAACCCATGGATTCTTAACATGGTATCAGACTTGGCCCCTCAACTTGGTCCACGTGACCACCCGAAACCGGGCTCCACATGCCGGACGATGTTGAAGGAGTAATAGTGCACATTGAATATGCCAAAGCTGGGCTATTCCCCCTATTGCTAATTGATTGAAGGGAACAACCAACAATGTAGCAATAGATACACAATCTTATTAAACTTGTTCATGATTGAACATACACAAGTTTTACGATGTAGTTACTATCCTATATACAAACCAAGTAACTTTATTATGATCCCTGAATATGTTGGAATAAACAGACACATACTATCATAAAAATGGTTATGTAAAATGACTATATGAAATATTTTTCTACGAGATATAGATAGATTCTTCCACTGAGTGGTATAACTCAACTCAAACTTACGTTATGTCTCCTGCAGTTGAAGGAAACCCATATTCGTCAAACAGCCGCATTAAATCTCCAAACTGTCCATGAAGATCACCGAAGACTTTGATCGGAGCCTTTAATTGTAGTACAGTGGACTCCTGCATAAATATCTGCTCGGCAGCATAACAAAGCTCACCCACTTCATATGAATCCAAGAAAAACTTTCTGTTGGCTGGAGGTTTCCAGTTCCGAGGCCTGAGCAGAGTAGATATAATCTGCAGTGCAGGTGATGGTCAGTGAAAAATGTAGGGCCTCACTGATCAACAAAGATCTCTTATTATGATTAAATGTATTTACTTTGATAATCCTACACAAGGTACGTGGCACTTGCCTTCTTATGTAAGCCTTGAGGAGATCTTTGTCTGGTGATTTTCTTTGTTGGATATGATTGATCATTCTGTGTCGGAAGCATTCGTCTGCTCTCATTTTCAAATTGATCCAAAGACAACTGCCTGACCATTCCCCCCAAATTACCCACAGTCTCTTTCGCCACTACAACCTGCCATTTAGTGAACTTACTGTTATTCTGCAGTTAGGCAATAAATACTTCTACAAGTTTGAAAAATTAACTTACAGCTCTAGGGTGAAGGCGAACGTCTGAATCCGTGTCACTCCCCTCCGATATGGTCTCTGCAGCTTGTGAATTGTCATCTGAAACTGATGTTTCTTCTGGAGGTGAAGATACTGATTGTGCTGCTTGCCAGACAGCATTAGCAACCTGCGCTTCAGCAGCGGCAGCCTCAGCAAGTTTCTCCATAGATTTTTTGTCCATACTGTGACAGATAGAATTGCCATCAATTAATACTAAGTAAATACTCTTGATCTACACTTCGATATTAGAACAAAAATATAACCTCACACCACCACTGGACCGGACATCAGGATTTTCCTCTGGATGTGCCTGGTTAAATGAAGTTATATTCGGCTGAGTTGCTCTTGGGCTCATCATCCTTGGAGTTCTGTCAGGTGATAATACAGGGGAATTTACATCTGATGATTGAGAATTTTCTGCAACCAGTAGATCACCCAACAATATATCTGCCATTCGTAGAGAAAAAAACGATTAAAGAACACCAATCTTTTGGTCTTAAAACATAACAGCACAAATAGCATGATAAAAGAACCATATTTCATCTGAAAACGACTAACGTATACTTTATACAAGTGCCAATTTTGCCTTTGATTTCTAAATAAATTACTTAAAAGCGCACCTGGCATCTTTTTAATCATAATATTTAGTTCTCAAAGGTATTAGTTGACCTTCAGTGGAGCTAAGAATCTCTCAGATTTTTAAACCTTCTCATATGTACAATGGAAGAGGTTTACAAAAAAAGGGGATCTGAACCCCTTAAGTGTAACTATAACTTAAAGTAATACTTAAATGCACAGACTTCAGCCAATTATGTTCTTAGTTATTTAAAACTTAAGGGATTTAAGTTCAAAAGAATAAGCATTAGCCAACAGTAAACTGGATGGGGAAATCATGGAGATTCTCACCTTTACCTCCTTTAAGACCACCATATATGTATATTTGAGTTCCTACTGATGCAGCAGCATGGCGGCAACGACGCATGAGCTCCGAAGAGGCATCCAGCTCGCCATGTCCTTTAGTACTGCGGGCAGAAGTTACTATACCATTCCTGTCTAACCAAACTCCAGCAGCAGTGTCCAAAACTATTGAACATTTAGAAGTGAAAAGTCATGTTTGCTGCATCAGGGTGCAAATTTTGGAATGATTTTTTACTGAGTACAAGAAACAAGCAGTCAAGTATACCTGCAACAGATACTTCACCCTCTACTGCTCGCCCACCCCTAAGGGCACCTCCTGTGACATGCAACCTAGCACCCACAAAAACCTGATAGGACAATCATTCAACTTTTATTTTGGAAGAAAACTGTCCTCACAAATTATACTCCCTCCATTTCGACAATGGTTAATGTTTAGTCCAAAACTCTTTTCTCTTCACCTGATATAAAATTTTAAAGATATTGTCCCCTTGTCTTTATAATTTCATCCCCAATAAGTTCCACTTCTCATCGTTAAGGTTAATTATTACGTTAAAGTATGCTGGGCAAAGCAATAAAATTTCTGTAGTTCCCTAATAAAGTCATTTTGATCTAATTCATCAACTATTGTAAGAGATGGAGCATATAATTTCAAAAGTAAAGGAAGCAGAAATTGGGTTTTCATGTTTCTTTCATTTTCCTTGTTGATGTCATTGTCACCTTAAACCCCTGAACAACTTCAAATATTTACAAATAATTATCAAGATAATTAATGATTTACTACAAACAAATATGAGTAGTTATATTCTAATCTGATATTTTAGCAATGGCTATAGAGAATAAAGCTGAATCGATTCAAAGTTTTATTTCTTGGTATACTATGCAATACACACTAAACTTACAGCAGCATGCTGATAACGCGGTGATGGTGACGCACCAGGTGCAAGAGTCCACTCCCACTGACCATTCCTATGCATAAGCAGTCCATAAGCATCCGCTAACGGCTGTATGAAACCATACAGATAATTAACTCAGGTAACGAATGTTATAATCGATATATAGATGGGAAGCATCATGAATCTCCCCCCCCCCCCCCCACAACAACATTCCAGCCTTTCTGCAACTGATGTCTACTAGTTTTGTATCTAATTGATTGAACTTGAGTGTATCTCCTTGCATAATTATTTTATGTCGAAACTCCAATAATTTGATCTCCAAACTTAAAAAAGTAAAAGCTCCCTATGTGGAAGTCCCAAAGTCCCCCCCCCCCCCTTGTCCTTTGTGGAGTTTTCCTGTGTGGAGGGTGGGGGAAGTACTTAATAATCAGCATAAAAGCCCCTGATTTTTTCAATGTGAGATAGCTAAGAGGTCTTTTAGTTCTTTTAATCCTCAAAATTGATCTTACCGTGCCTGAAGTGTCTCTTCCACCACAAAGCAGAAACATACCATCTGAACGAGCACTAGCAGTAGCATACCTAAAAGATAAATTAATACTCTGTTTAGGTGAGTTTGGTAACACAATACCAAATTAGATGTTCACATTGGAGAAGAGCACAATTCCAGGAAACCTCTTAGTTAGTTCTAGTCTAATACAATAGTAAACAATGAGTTACTTCACATATTTCACCGTTGTTAGTTATTTTCCCCTGCCCGAAGATAGATAAATATTTATTTGCAATTACAAATTTGTGTCGATTCCTTTTTTGATTTAATTCCTTAATTTACAGGCAGAAGACGCCAATGGGCAATGACAATGGAAATCTGTAGAAGGCTTTGTTTGATTCCCACTTCCTGTGAAACCGGGGTGGAAGGGGAATAGGTAAGGAGAGTGCCAAGATTAAGTTTTGTTGGAAGGTAACAAGGTGGAGTCCCCGGCAGCACCTCTTCCGCAACAAACTTCCACATCCAACGATGAAAAGTGGACAAGAAGCTCACCCTTCATACAAAAACATAAAATAGGAAAGTTATCCCTTTCCCCTTTCCCTTCCCCTTCCCAACCAAATGGAGCCTTTTATATAAAAATTAATACTAATCAGTTGTAATCTAAGTATATTATGCAGTATACGAGTTGGCTATTATAATAATCAGGAATAGACAGTCACACTCACATTCTAGCTGATGGTCTATCACCTTCTGGATTAAGTCGCTGCCATGCATAAGGTTTTTGAGCCGTATCTAAAGCCCAAGCATCTGATAACACTCGTTTTCCTGCAAGCAGGAAATATTCAAGTAAGAAGTAGCGCGAGTGCAAATATACCTTACATGAAATTTCTAACTAACTAACTAAATTTTGCCATAAAGGAAGACTAATTACATCATCTAGATTATATGAATAGAATAAATGTAAGTAACATTTTTTTAATTATTCTAAAGCACCTACTCCCTTAGATTGTCACTCAACAAATCTCTTTAAGCACTACCAACTCTTGCCAAACAATTTGTGAGGGAGCTTGCAAGGTTATAAATTGGGACAGGCAAGGTGACTTAGTCAAGCATTATTCTACCAAAAGAATCTCTTAAATATAGCATTTACTACGTTAAAGGTAGCAAAAAAAAATACTGTATTAATAGTTGTGTTGAGTTCCTACTTCACTATAATTAATAACTGATATGTTTGAGTTACATTTTTCGAGGAATGTCAACTTCTCGTAACTCTCAAGTTAGAGAGTTCTCCATAACAAAGCAAATACAGTAGGCATAACTTAGATGAATGATACAAAAACAAGTTTTATCTCACCATCGTTTCCACTAACAGTTACGAGGTATCTCTGTGCTACCAAGTCCATCACATGGCCATAACGAGGACCAGGACCTTGTCCTTGAACTACAACTCTGCACTCAGAAACAGTAACAATGCCTTCAATTAGTAATCAAAATCACTGCAATAAGAGTGGAAATTTCCCGAATTATGTACAGAATCTCACCGGTGCCACTTGAACTTGTCATTGGTTAAGTCGAGCACATAAAGATCATCAGTTGAATGTCCAGAAGGACCGATCCCACCCTATAAAGCATACAATTTTTCTAGATAAACAAACCCAAACTGGACAAAATCAATAAAACTCAACTTTATTATTATAATTTCTTGATTCTAACTTACCTGAAACACAACCATTGTGCCAACAGCGGCAGCAGCATGTGCCGCCCTAGGTGATGGTGGTTCACCTGCTGGTCTTACTCTTCAAGAAGAAGAAAATTGACAAAAGACCCCAACTTTAGTCCATTGTAAATATAATTTCACATATTCTCAAAGACTATCATAAAAAGTCAGCACCCAGATAGAAAAAAACAATCAATCCAAGTAAATACCAGCAGAGGTATATGGGAGAAGGCAATAAAAGCATACCTAATCCATTTTTTAGTGAGAACATCATAAGAATGCACTGTATTAGTTACTCCAGCAAGCCCTAAGGATATTCAACAACAACAAAAAATACCCAAGTTCAAAATTCATTGAAAATTCAAAAGTGAACAATCTTTTTTCGAAAGTAAGGCAATAAAACAAAAGGCTAAAAGGGTATATGAATTTACTAATTCCACCAGCACCACCATTGCCACCCTCAATAGCGGTGGCGCCACCAAAGAGAATGAGGCGTGGTCCATGAGTCTTGGTAGCAGCAACAGCTGTAAGAGTGTGACCACAACGTGGGCCCGGATCGTCTTCATCGGAATCCCAGAAACTTTCTAAAGGTCTATATGTTGGAGCAGGTTGTAGCCATGGCTTTGAACCCATTTTCTTGATTCAAAGGAATTCAAGTTCGGTCAATTAATGGTATAAACAAAATGGACAAATACAAATTTACAATAAATTCGTGGTAATTCTACAGCTTATTTATGAATAAACAGCAAACAAATTAATTTATGAATAAATGAATGGATTTAATTCAAAAAAATGAATCTTTTTGTTGGATTGAATCAAGAATATGGAGATCAGACAACGTAATGAAAGCTAAGGAGAAAAACGTGGACTGTAGCTGACTTTGAGTCATTTAGTTGTTAAGTTTCTCTATCATCTCATGGGTATGTCAAAACTCAAAAGGTGTTGTACTAATGCCATGTTTGGATCTTGTACCCGCTCCAGTTTTTTGGGCTCGCGAATAGCTATGGTTCATTAATCGATATATATAATTATTGTTAGTGTAAAAATGGTTCACATTACTAACATATGCTTCATCCGTTCTTTTCTATTTGTCATCCTATCAATTTGTACATAAATTAAAGAAAGCAAAAGGTAGTCAAAAAGTACATTGGAAATGTAAAATGACAATCAACTAAAACTATATAATTGGTTAGTTGATAAATTCAGAAGAAAGAGTAATTAAAAAGTACATTGAAAATATAAATTTACAATTAATTATGCTAGAAAAACAAGTATTTAGAAACAAAAAATTAAGGTTAGGAAGACAAATAAAAAAGAACGTAAGTAATATCATTATTTTTAAGACGATATAAAATATAATATTCAAACAAAAAATATACCAAGATCATATATCGATTTAGTTGTACCACCGAAATTCGTTAAATAAATAGATACATATCATCTAAAATGCAAAAAATAAGTTTAGAATATTGACATACTAATTTTTTTAATAAAATGAATGTATTACCTAAAATATACCAAAAAAAGAATAATTTTTTTAAAAAGATTAATACAATATACCTATATCATGATTAAAGAATCATTAATGATGAAAAAACTTAATTAACCCTCACTTTTCACTTGTGATAGACCTAATTATGATTTAGATTATTTGGTATAGAAATTTTCTCTTTCATTTGGTAAGAAACTTTTTGGCCAAATGAATTATAAATTAAGAAATATGTCCCTAAATTACCAAATGATTCATTCCTATAAATATTTTAGGAAAATCTTAAGATACTATAAGATTTGTGCAAATGAGGTGTAAAAATCGAATGATGATTTGGATAATGGGGAGCCTATTGGAGAAAGAAAAGGGGAAAAGTAGACAGGAAATCAACACTTTGCCTAGGCACTAAGGATTGGTAAAATAGTAAGTCAAATTAATCTCACAAAAATTCAAAAGTTTTGTAGAAGTCATCGAATTGCTCCAAAATATTCGAAAACTTACTTTTCAACGTTCTCTTCCGTCTTCTGTCGTGTAAAAGGTGAAAATATTTTTTAAAAGAAATTGAATTATTTATTTTATACTTTGTAGGAATAATGGTTCCTTTGTATTTTATTTTTATTGATGAAAGATGTACATATATATAGATTACAAAGTGTGACCTCAAAATTTAATGGGCCTAAAATAGTACTACCTCTGTCCCTAAATGATTGATACGTTTTGACTTTGGTGGTCAAACTTTAAAAACTTTGATCAATAATTCTCACTAACAAATAGAAAATAATATAGTAATGTGTGATCTTGTTAGATTCGTCTCAATATATATTTTTGAAATATCAACTTTTTATAATTTTTCCACATGTAGAATAAGAGATATTGTTTTGTTAACTAAGAAAATCAAAATATAACATACTCCCTTCATTCTTAAATGATTGATACATTTTGATTTTCATAGTTAACAAAACAATATCTCTTATTTTACATGCGTAAAAGTTATAGAAAGTTAATTTCAAAAATATATATTGAGACGCATCTAACAAGATCCCACATGACTAATATTATTTCTTATCATTTAATAAAAATTCTTGATCAAATTTTCTAAGATTTGACAATAAAAGTCAAAATGTACTAATCATTTAGGGACGGAGGAAACATTTATTAGAATAGTGATGAATATTTTCTATAAAAATGTGCATATCTACAATTATGAGTTCTGGTAGGAAAAGTGATCGAACAAAATTGGTAATATTATCTAAAAGTTTGATAAATAAGTTTAAATGATACATATATTACCTAAAATATTTCAAAAGAATAAATACAAATATATTACTCCATATAAAATACTATGCATTTTTAATTTTGATCATTAATGATAAAATCTTATTAATCCCCGGCTTTCCTCTATCTTTTTGGTCTCATTGTTGCTAACACGGCCATACGATACGATAGATATTTCAAGATTTTCGATTCCAAAAAAATCCATGAAAAATACTTCTAAAATTCAATATTCCACGCCTTTTGGCATCTAACCGAGAAATTTCACAAAATACATAATCTGTCCATCTTCACAAAATACTCACACTATCGCCAAACTACCACATTTGGTCTCATGAAAATGGTAGTATAACAACAATTGTCCAACCTAAAATTTAGACGAAAGAAAAGCTCACATTGCTCAAGCACAAAGCCTCATTGTACAGTTTAAATTGCGCTTCATATTGGTCGAGGACAACTACAATATTGTTTCATCAACGACGTGTCTTGGTTTAGACTCGGGAGAAGAACGAAGAGATAGAAATCGACCTTTTTGAGCCCGTGGTGGAAGATGTTTTGATGATCTCCGCGACCCTTTAAATGGCAAGAACACCCCAGTGCCACCTAGAGGGACCCTTGTAGGACTCATAACAATTGGGCTCATTGGTGCAAACATTAGCATTGGTTGAGGAACGATATTACATTTAGGCATGCTCATACTGTTGAAGTCATCGAAGGCCACATTTTGCTCTTTAGATGGGGTAGGCATCCCAGGTTGCAGCAATGAAATTGCTCTACCCGAATGTGGCACTTCCGACATGCCATTTTTGTTCTTGCTTTGAACTCTGAAGAATGTAATGCTCACCCTCTTGTTTGAAGATGCACACATGACATGCCTAGCTATATCCGCGCTGTTTCCTCTCATGATTAAGAGAGACCTGAAATTTTTGTTTCGGCTATTACCTCGTGGATCCTGCTTAGAATATTATGTGCATCATAATGGTTCTCCTAAACAAAGAAGTACTGCAGACTGCAGTATACTCGTGTTGTTTAACCTTTTAGTGGACTTCGGACATGAATGCAAATCGTTCAAACATACAGAACAGAGAAGGCGCTTACCCTTCTTGTAGCGTGAGAATCAGAGGTCCTCTGCAATTCCCTTCATTGTCAGTCACGAGGGTTCTACCAAAGGCCATCTTTGATTCTGAGAGGAGGAGGGTAGAAATAGGTTGTTCCAAATGAGGTGGTGTAGTGAAAGGCTGTGAATATTCTCCCTGCATAAGAAAAAAGAATCGAAACAAGTGACTGTTCATTATGCATGAATGCCATGGATAGTGAGAAATCATTAAATGGCAAATAATGGAAACTGGATATCAGATCATATGTTCGACTTCCACTTTGAGCGATGAAAACATGTACAGTATATAAATACCTCATCGAAGAAGTTTATAATGCAGCCATTTGGCTTTCGGCTCTCTGAAATTAATTTCCATTGGATCAAGTGTTCGATTACACCTCGAAAAAGAGCTGGGATTGGATCAATATGTCCTACAAAACCAATTAAATAAGGATGATAAATTGTTATCAACTAAAAACCATGAAACTGAACTTGAGCCTCAATGAAATGGTGTCTTCGCCCTTATGCTCTTAGGTACTTACTCATTTCGTCATCTTTTACTTGTCCGAAAATTGGAATTCCAAACTGAATCAGTTCTCTCTTGTTTCCTTTTAGTTGCTGGTTATAGAGAACATATGTCTCACCTGAAGTGCATTGAATTATCAATAAACGTAACAATGGAAAAAAGAAAAATTACAATTATTGCTCCAGAACTAGATGTTCTCGGAATGTTTGAGGGCAGAACTAAGCCAGATAAGCTGAGAGCTATTGCACAGATAAAATGTAGTTGAAACACAAGTTTTTTCAATTTATAAGAAAATCACATATCAAAATGTGTCTCAAAATGAAGCACATTATTACAAAGTTCATAGGATCCACCTGAAAGTTCGCCATTTTGGCCAGCCACTCGAAGCTCATTCACGAAGTCATTTAGCTTAGAAAGCTCGGTGTTTGTGAACACACTCTCAAACAACTTCAAACCCTTTACCACATTGACCTGCAATTTATAGTTCACTTTCAATCAGGAAGGCGATAAATTACTTTCCAGACATCCATCTCAACAAAACCTTGATATGGTTACATGCTAAGTGAGGCTCACCATTTGCCCTCTCACTGGCTCCTTCGCTGTGAACCCTTCTGTCGCCTTGATTTGATCGTGGCGTGCCTCGCAGTTATCATGATTAGAGCAAATTTCAATACGTTCAAGCAGAGGGTTAGTTTGTGCAGAACCTGTTTAACAGAAACACATTAGTTAACGTCAATTACTAAGTTAAACTAATGAACTTTACAAGTTAATAAACTTAATTCATGACAATAATCGCAAACATCAACATTAATATTAATACGTCCCAGTTGCATTCGAAAATGCTCCCGCCTTAGCACGGTAAAAATGGGTTGAATAGTACGTAGCCTTGTCCTTGTGATAGCAAGGAAGTTCCGAATTGACCCAATAATCCCTTTTGTACCATTATCTAGACAAAGTGATTAGAAAAAGAAAGCCTCATGCTCATAAATCATAATGCTCTATGGAATATCCCATTCTACTCTCCAACCATATTCTAATATTCCATTTAGGATTATCATCTACCAGACATTCTTCACACACTAGATCAGGTACGCCAACCGAGTCGACCGACTCGATACTGAGTTAATTAACCGAGTTACATTAATCCCATAAGTGGACCCGCTATCCAACAAGCCTTCCAGACATAAACAAGTCAAAACATTAAATGAGCAATTACATCTAACGAACACACATGTCAAGGTTAACAACCTTTGACATCAAAGATGCAGAAAATTCAGACATGTAATTAAGTAACATAAAGAAAAAAACACACCAATCTCTCGAGTCTGACTTTAGTGCACTAGCTCGTTAATTGAGTTATTGCATGCCTCGGGAAAATTATAGCATAGCATTGAATAAACTTAAGTAGAAATTAATTTAATATTCGAAATTATAATTGACGTTTTTGTTTTTCAATTCAAAATGAAAACAAATAATACGTGTAGTCATACAATAAATAAAAAGGTATACATCGAGATGGTTAGAGGATCTGGATTCATTCGTCGATATTAATATGATCAATAAAGTTATTACTCCGAATTATTTATACTTACATGAATCTGAAATCTCACTTGCATTTGCATGTGATGAATTATTATCATCATCAACGAGGTTTCCATTTTTCATTTCTTGATTGCCAATGCTCATAATATCAGTGTCGCCGTCTCTGTTTCTCACGGTCTCCGCCTTCTTCACCGCCGCCTTCTGAAGCTCCACGACTATATCATCAATGGAAAAATATTTCTGCATCTGAAGAATTGGGATCCAGTTCAATCTCCGCTTATGTATAGCTGCGAAAACTGATTGATATTCTGTGGGAACACTCCCCTCCAGCTGGGTTACGTGGTCGCAGAGGGCGTCGATTATGGCGTTGGCCGCCGCAAACTCGCCCTTGAACCATGCTAGCATGGCGTCCTTATTATTACAAAACTCGTCGGAATACTTTAGTGGCATTTCTGTATGTTTATAAATGATTTTGTATGAATAATGAATATTTAGAGTCTGGATCGTCTGTTATACCCGAATATAATATATTATTGATAAATGAAAAATATGATAATAGAAATTAGAATGAGAGAATGTTTGGAAAGTGAGGGTTTGGGTGAGGGATTTTATAAGGTTTGTTATTAGGAGTTTGGTTGAACGTCAGATTCTCAGTAGCCTTGATCCAATTAATACCGGAAAGGAGTGATTATATGAGAGTTCGACTTATTTTATTGTCGAATTAGTTCATGTAGATAAATTTGTGTTACGTTGTTCGATTTATTACCGGACTATTAAATAATTAATGTTAAGAGTTGAAGTTACAACATAAATATAATTGACACTAAATAGTTAAATAACTCGCACCCGAAACTTTTGAAAAATTATATTTTCATCCCAAAATGCTAAGTTAATGAGAAGATTGATTTAGGTATCATTTACAAACCAAGTGTACATTATTGAAAACTCTATGTTAGTGCAACATTGTCACTAATTGGGACGAAAATACAACTTCACTCCATTTATTGAGACTATTGTTGTAATGATCACTTACAATTTAGTGTCACATTGAATTGTATACAAATAAATAAGGGTTTTTGGCCGGAGACATCAACTACTTTTTACTTATGTCACCAGTTGATCACTCACTTTTCAAAGTGTCCTGGTTGATCACTCACTTTTTAAAAAGTGTCTCCTTTGATCAATCGACAACTTTTCCGGGTGGTCAACTGCCGGTCAACTCACGTGGCACCCATGTGCGCCTTTAGTAAGGTTATTTTAGTCTTTCCAAGTCAAATTTGCTCCAAATTTTTTAATTAATTAAGTATTTGACCCCAATATTATGGTTAATTATAATTTGACCCCAATTTGTGATTAATTATAATTTGACCCCAAAATTAATTGAAAATTTTGGTCAATTAATTGAAAATTTTGGGGTCAAATTATAGTTAACCATAAAATTGGGGCAAAATACCTAATTAATTAAAAAATTTGGGCCAAATTCGACTTGAAAAGACTAAAATAGCCTTACTTAAGGCACACATGAGTTGACCGGCAGTTGACCACCCGAAAAAGTGGTCGACTGACCAAAAGAGACACTTTTTAAAAAGTGAGTGATCAACCAGGACACTTTGAAAAATGAGTGATCAACTGATGACATAGATAAAAAGTATGTGATGTCCCCGGCCAAAAACCCAATAAATAAATAAGATTACTCTTAATCTTTGTACATATGCCCACGTAAATTTATAGCTATTACATAAGACATAACGAGCTACCTATTCTTCAGAAATATATATCGACAAATTTTGTAATTAGTTTTTCTATAAAGAAATGTACAAAATAGAAATTAAGTAGTAGTATGTTTAAGTAATGAGAGACTGCTATTAAAAGGGGAAATTTGTGATGATATTATTAGACTTCGTTGATGCTACGTGGCACAAATTGCGATCGGACATTTTAATGTATTAAGGTGTTAGAAAATTAATCAGAATAATACTATTATAGGAGTATTAGTGTCTTACGGAGTAGTATTATTGTTTAATTTGAATTTGTTTCGACATTTTGGTGCATGTAACGTGTTAAATTCATGCACTTATGCATATTGGTATTTTGTGGACCAATTTTGAACAACAAAAATGGTCCAAATTGGGGATCACAAAAATGAGAACAATTATTAGTGTATTAGTTATACAAATGAGATAATTATTTAATGCATCCAATTATAGAAATTCGGAACAAGTGCCTTAGCTTTTGTGTATTTAATGTTATCAATAAATCAAATTCACTAACTCATAACTATTGGCTTAGTGATATTTGACTCGAATATTTTTTAGAAATTAAAGTCTTATGTTCAATCATCGCTGGAAGCATATTTCTTACGTATTATCTCTATCATATTTGTAGTTCTTAATCAAGTTCTCCCTCCCTTCCTTAACGAATATGGTGGAACTTTTCAACCAAGTTTTTTTATGGGTGATACTGATCCATCTTCTCTTCAAAATCACCATGTAGGTCAATTTTCTTTATTTCTCTTGCATGCCTAAGTTGCTCATGGACGACCATTTATATATGTGTAACTAGAAAGTATTTGAAGGTTTATGCTTAATGTGAGCTTTTAATGTGTCATTTTATGAGCTTAAGAATTTTTATGTATTAAATGTGATACGGACTTAGAAGAATACTTTGGTATATGGTTAAAGCCTCTAAATACATCCTATTTAACATTTCTTATAGAAAAAAGTTTAATTTTCTTCATATATGTCAACACCCTTTTGATTAAATAGATTATAAAATGAAGAATATAGTGTGACGGTAATCGTGGAAGGGAGAAAACTAACGTAAAATCATAAACAATCAAATATAATACGAAACTAAAAAATAACTAAACACGAAATGAAAAGTAATGACTGAAAGATTTAAGATGGCCTACCAAATTGCCAAATGCCAAGCAAATATATACATCCGTGGACATGTTTGAGATCATATGATGGCCCATGGACCCCGTTACATGACCATTTAATAAGGAGCACAAGTGGACAACGCTAATAGTTCAGTAAGAGTATTATCACAAAAAGATTTGTTTTAAAACCGAATAATTTTCTTATACTCCATTAGGAGCTAAAATCATTTTATACAATCTACACTCTTTTTTTTATATAAATTAATATTAGAAGTATGAATACAATAATATTTTTTAAATATTAAATAGAGAAATTTCTAATTATAGATACTTAGAATAAAATAGGTTGGAGAAAAAAGGTGGCAAAAATAAAAATTATGCAAATTTTAGTTATTAGAAAAAGTCATATATCATTTTAAAATGTCTCTTACAATTCTAATAATTGTGAATTCATTCTTTTCCCTTGTATTAAATGAATTTATGTATATTTTAATGTTAAAAATGGGTTCAGGGACACATAGACGAGACAAATAGTTAAATGAGGCATATAAACAAAATCATGATGGTTCAAGGGACAAACGACTAAAAATCAATAAAATATGAAAAAAATTATCTTCCACAAGACTTAAACCCAAAATTCTTAGTAGGAAGCTTGAATTAAACGACACGATATTATATATGGAGCCATCGGCTAAAGAAGTACACATTATTGCAATAATATGACATCAACCCTAAGACTAAATCACACATAGATAGTACTATTAAACTATTAATAATTTGCTTATCATTCATAGCCTTTCATTTATAAATTATAATATGAATATATATTTAACACAAAATGTAATCAACGCAACATTAACTCCTCCATAGATATGATCTATATTGTACCCATTAATTATTATTTAACACACAATAAACTTCACCCCTTAATAAGTACTAATACCCATTAATCATTATTTATTTATAATTATTTCCTTTTCATTAAAGCCCTCATATCACCAAATACTTGAAGTTGTTCTGTTCTTCATTCTTGCTCTGCCCAGAAAATTAGAGATTCTATCACTCAAGCTGTCCCTTCTTGATATTCTTTTTGCATGAATAACTGTTTCACTCCCAACGTTTGATTCACTTCTCATGCCTCCCTTTACACGATTGATATAATCCGAAAATTCGTCATTATTATTTTTACTATTATCATTATAATAATAATCTTGATCATTATCGACTTTTCGATGCACATTTGATGAGGTAGACTTATGCCCTCTAGTTAACATCTTGATGAGTTTCTTGTTATATGAAACATGTGGCTTTGCTCCATGAATTTTCTCTGTTTTTTGAGGAGCATAAATAGAAACAAATGATCCTGATGAATTAGGGTGATTATCTATTGTTTGAGATTTTCTAAATGGAGTGATGAGCTTTCCATAGATGCTAACATGGGATTTTTTGTTGGTTTGATTTTTTTCCATTGTTGAATATTTTTTTGCTAGGGTGATTAGTGTTTGTGAAGGGGTGAAAAGAGAGGTTTAAGTGATAATAGGGGGTTAGAGGGGGTTTTATAGTGGTGATTAGGGAAGTGGACAAGCTTTTGTGAGGATTAAGTAATGAAGATTTGGCAAATGATGGAAGATAGAATCTCTTTTTAATACTGTATTTAAATTGGGTAACACTATTTATAACTGTTTGAAACATTATTTTTCTTTACAATGATTCTATCTATTTCACAATATACTTTTTCTCTTGCTTTTTTCATGTAAGAATTTAAACTTCCGAAAGTATATCTAATCATCACTTAAAGTGTTGGATATTTCATCGGGGTGTGTTTTTGCGCCTGAACTATTGAAATTAAATTTTTTTTTACGCATATTTTATGTATATTACATTTAATGGTTCATTTTTTAATAACCAATTTCATTAATTAATTAATTAAATAAATAATCATTTTTGTTTTATTTTTTATTCAACTAATAAAAATTGATTATTAAAATTTAATCTGATTGACGTTAAATTATTTAGAAATGACATATAAAATGTTATATGCATAAAATTTCTATTATGCCCTTAAATATACATGTTTTATTAATTATGTAGTTTTCTTGTTAGTATATCCGTTTTCTTAATTATTATTTTAGCTTTATTTCTTTTTGTTTCAAATTAATAGTCATTTAAGCATAATAAATTATATTTCTACATTTTAAATGTACTGTAGTTTTTATTATATTCTTTATTTAAACTACAACCAACTATTAAATTGTTACTATTATATATTTTTAATGTACTTTTACTACCTTTTCTATTACTTATATGAGTATATGAAAACGGATAAAATGATAATTACAAAATGGACCGAGTATTATATTAAATGATAAATTGATGTAACCAAAACATATTCCAACATTAATGCTATTAATTCA
This sequence comes from Echium plantagineum, assembly GCA_003412495.2. Taxonomy (NCBI): domain Eukaryota; kingdom Viridiplantae; phylum Streptophyta; class Magnoliopsida; order Boraginales; family Boraginaceae; genus Echium; species Echium plantagineum. The sequence goes on from QFAX02000311.1 coordinate 140,732, forward strand.
GATAAAATCCAAGGTAGCAATTAATTCATGTCCCTCATTTGTCAAAACTTGATATAGTAACCTATTTGTATGACAACATTTGAAGTCCAAACACATCAAATTTAATGTCATTAATCATTCCATACAATAAAGAGTAATAAAAATTTGTTGAAGATGAAACCTTGATTCACCTCCAAATACTAGAAAGGGAAACTATTGTAAGATTCTAAGCTATGATTTCAACATCAAGAAAGGCATCATATATATGCACTGCTAGTAAGTCTAAAAAGATTAAGAATCCCTCCACATTATTTGTAAAATAGTACTCCTATATAGAAGCCAAATTAAAACAGCAAAAGACATTACATCTCAGTAGATTCTTTCCCTAGTTTAAAAAGACGAATAAAGAATCCACTCAACTAGAAGTTTTGATGTGCTATTAATAGAGTTGTACACGAGACAAGTCGTGCTTAAGTTCAAAAATTTTTTGCTCAGTTCATCAATAAGTAAGCCTTAAATTCGATAAAAGCGCGTTGAGCCGAGTTATGAGCTAGCTTATTTCAAAGTTCAAGCTCATATGGATTATCAAAAGATTATTAAATTTATTTAAACAAAATGAATTATAACAAGGTAAAACATTAATAACATAGATATTATAACATAATGTGGAAAATGAAAAAATAATTGTCTATTACCTTAATTAATGAATCTTATAAAATAAAGATTGGTCGAAAATATGAAAGATCATTAATAGTATAATATAAATATAACTTATTTTATATTTTTAAAAATAAAAATAAAAATAGATATACTATCGAGCCGACTCTGCGGGACTTTGAGCTCACAAGCTAAGAATCCAACTGACATCTCGACTCATTTAGTTAGGGTGTCATAAGCCCATAATCTTGCTGGTTGAGCTAAGGTTAGAAACTCAATAAATTTGAAGTTGTGATATAGCTGGATGGTTTATTTTTTTTTTTTGATAAGTGGAAAAGTGAACTACATCATAAGGTAAGGATTAGATCCTTTCCGTTAATATTCTGCCAAAAAACAAAAGCATAAGGGTCATAGACATAATGAGTAGATGCTCTAATACAAAACTTTGGGAACGAAAAGGAATCCGTAGAGAAATCCGTCAAAATTGTTCGCCAATTGAGAGCAACTTCATGCGCCTGACCTTGCATCCAAAAAAGTTTCCATTCATTGAGCTTGATGAGAGTGGGAAAGTTTCTAGTGAAAACCTGGATGGTTTATATAAACACATGACCATCTCAATTCGAATATTTCAAATAAATGATTCAACAAGCGAGTAACGGGTTATCCGAATCATGTTAGGACACCGTCTAGGAGGCCATACATTTCAACCGAGCTGTCACATTTATGAGCGTCATAAACCTCTGTCTTATGTGAATATGGTTTAGACATATCTATCCATGTGACCATCTCTCTTTTCCCTTATTAAAAACTATACACAACTCATCAAAACTGAACAACTCAATAACACATATCAACATGGGTGCTGCTTCTTCAGCTTTAGACAAATCTATACATGAGTTTACTGTCAAGGTCAGATTTTTCCTTCTTGCCCATGTGTATTTTTATCTCTACTGTTGAATTCAACCATAATATTGACTTAAATTTCAAAAAAAATCAAAAAAAAAAACTGAATTTTTTATGTTTATATGTGAGTTTAGGATAGTAAAGGTAAAGATGTGGAGCTCAGTGCTTATAAAGGCAAGGTGCTTCTTGTTGTCAATGTTGCTTCCAAATGGTTTGTTTTTTCTTCTCTTTTTTTGGTAGATCATAATTTGTTTTCCTTTTTCTTCATGTGTTGATGTAACATATATGTTATATATTGGTGTTAATTAGTTGTGTTATGATCAAAAGCTTGATGATTGAATTTTTGGGTTCAACTTTTCTTGGGTTTTGCAATCATTTAAGCTGTTTTAGTCGTAATTGATTCTGATTAGTTGACTTTGATATCAATTGAGTACTTCTAATGGTGTGGGGGTGTAATTGGCCTTTTGCAGTGGCTTCACACAGTCAAACTACACTGAGTTGACCCAGGTTTATGACAAATTCAAGGATAAAGGTTGGTCTTTTAAGCTTCTGACTATTTGTTTAGGTTCTAATGGTTTTCAACTGTTATCATTGTGAAATCATTTTGGAAAAAGCCTCGCTGTTATCGTAGGGATATTACTGTATACTATCCGACCCCGGCCTATCCCTCTGAGTTGGGTACCTCTTTGAAGGCATGGGGTCATGATTGGACTAATGATACTTGATATCATTTCAGGCTTGGAGATATTGGCTTTCCCTTGCAATCAATTCTTGAAACAAGAGCCGGGATCCAGTCAGGAGGCGCAGGAGTTTGCTTGCACAAGATTCAAGGCTGAATACCCAATATTTGGAAAGGTGAGCTCAAATCAAGATTGCACAGAACTCGCGGCTCTCGAGCTTATATTATTTGCAGCAAAACATTAATCTTACCATGATGATCAATTTCGATTACTTAGAATCTAAAAACATTAATTCTTCTCGCTGGTAACCATATACATTGTTACATTCAGTAGCTGATTTTATTCAAAACTTACTTTTGCTCGTCTCATGGTTAGCCTCATTCTGGGATAGGTTTCATTATATAAGATCAGAACTTATATCTTATGATACTCGATGTAAGAGAAATATAGAACTATAGTCGGTGTGCAAACATAGAAGTCTCTGCTTCATGCTGGAACAGGGAACTCAAGTGTTAAACTATGTTATTGTCTTTAGTAAATAAATTGAGTTTGCTTCTCAAAAGGTATTCAAATAATAATGTTGTGCATTGTTCGTTAACTATAATAATCTTGGATGGTCTTTGATAGTGGCTGTGCTTTTAACTTATCAGGTCAAAGTTAATGGTAAAGATGCAGCTCCAGTCTACAAATTTCTCAAGGCAAGCAAAGGTGGGTTTTTTGGATCCGGCATAAAATGGAACTTTACGAAGTTTTTGGTTGACAAGGAGGGACATGTCATTGATCGCTATGCTCCTACGACTTCACCATTATCAATTGAGGTAGCTTTCACTTTTACCATCAAACAACTGTGCACTTAGGTGAAATGTGAGCAGACTAAATATTTATCTTAGCAATTTAGAACTCAGTGACTCAAAAACTAAATATTTTCTCAGATCCCTCGCAGAGTATTCTACCATCCTAGATTTGTGATTTTTAGTTGCTTGGGGAGTGCTTGCTGAGTAGTATTGTTGGTGATTATGCACTCATCAAAAGTTACTTAACGCACTGCCTTACTCTATAGTTCACATTTGTTATTGAAGAATCAATTAAGTTGGGATGATTTTCTATGCCGTCTTCATGCACTTTTTGGTCGATGTTCATGAACAAAACGTAAATTAAGTCTTGAACACAGAATAGGATGTTGAGAGCTTTAATTCTGCCATTTTCTTGATTATACGCAGGGGGACATTGAGAAGGCACTAGGAAAGGTGTAAGACTTGGTGTTCCAGGAGAATGGTCTGATGATCCAAGCAATTACACAAATTGGCGATAGATAATAGCCATCATGGCTCTGTTTCTCTATGTAACTTTATATAAGTATCCATCTTCGATCAGTTTGATTTTTTATTTTTTTTAAAATGCTTTGTACATGTTGTATGTACACTTGCTTTTCAGGTAGATTTTGTATATTAAAATTAAAACCTTCTAATATTCTTAAAACTGGTTTATGTGTTATTTGTATGTTGTGAACTGCTATTTAGTGAATTCAGGAAGACGAATTTATCTACATTTATCACAAGGAACATCTTGCAATAATAAGCGAAAAAAGAAATAGACGTAAACACTCCTGGAGCCAAACTCGAACTATTTGATGTCTAAGATACTTCGGTTCCTGTACAAATAAAATTTAAAAACATTTCACTTCACATTGATCATATCCGGTAGCGTAAAAGCAATAGGGGCCAATATGAAGGGTGTTGTGTTTCGCATTATATACTGATTTGAGTGTTTTCAGTCCTTCCATGTGTACTCAACATTCTCAAAAATTTCCCATCCCTCCTCCACAAGTGCCTTCTTGTTGGCTCCAGCGGGCATGTCAGAAGACGACAGCTGCTCTTTTGAAATTGTAAGTGAGTCTGACTTCTGGAGGTTTTCTGAAGAAGTAGGCTGATAAGAAGCCTCGTGGACTTGATCAGAAGCAACACTCTTCGAAGAGGAGAAGGACGATGCCAGTCTGCAACTGGTCTGGTGAGAAGAAAGAGATTTACTTAATGGCACACCTTCATCAAACTTCTGCCTTAGAACTCTCACGTCCTGACAGATGACCGAAATTTCCCCTCTGCAGAAAAAGAAAGGAAATTGTGCACACATCAATAAATTACTTCAAGTAAAGCTAACATACGACAGGATTACTTGCAAACTACATGTATCTACAACAAAAGCAGAGCTATTCCTCTCAAAAAGGTACAAGTCTTGCCTAAAAGATACATAAATTAAGTACCATATTTATTATTCAATACTATCACTGAAAGAAATTGGTAATCTGATAAAACCAGTTACCACCCTCTAGTTGGGTGTGGGTATCATCAGCAAAATGTTTTCAAATTCATATATAAACAGAAAGCAAATGACCTTTGGCATGCTAATAATGATTTCATGTACAATAAAATCCACTACCTACACTGAGGTCACAAGCAATTTCCGTCATATTCAGAGACTTCGGTACATACATACACAAGCTTTCAAAGAACTCAATCAGCAAAAAACCAATGAACTAGAGAATATTCAGCACCAAAATCAATATACCATCATGATGTTGAAGTATAGTCCCAATATTACAGCTTATGTAAAGCATTTGATTAACAGATCAAATTATAACCACATTTGACAATTTGTAATTGTACGACTGGACCAACATAAGGTAAATACTTACTGCAAGGAGTCCACCACATGTCCACGGTCATCAAGAAACTCCTGTAACTGAAAATAGAAACCAGATGGGTAAGATCATGCACTCACAGCACAGAGGCCTCAACAAAAATCCGAATAAAGAAAATGAAACTACCTTGGCATTCTCTTCTGCCATTTCCTTGAGCATGTTTGCTTCATGCACCACTTTTTCCATTATTAGCTCCTGCTCAGCAAGTGATTTACGTGCCATTTCTTCCTTCACTAGCTTTTCCTTTTGAGCCATTTCTTCCTTTTCCTTAGATGCTGCTAATCGTGAGAGGAGAGCATCATGCATCTGCAGACATATGCAAGAGATCAATGCAGGCAACCTTATAGGATGGAGCATATTCGAGGGAGGGAAAAAATGGATGGACAGTATAGTGTTATCACAGCTCAAGTCTTTCAAGGATGGGAATAAAAGTTAAGATAAGCATCTCACTTAGGACATCAAAGAAGAATGTTCATTTGAATGATCATCTAATAAATCATATGCATTTATGATTTAACAGTAAGCTCTCTGTCTATTCCTTTTTCCCGATAATGGTAATCAAGGCTTTTTAACTTCAATCCAGAAAATTATATTCTCTAATGGCAATCAAGGCTCTTTAACTTCAATCCAGAAAATTATATTCTTACTGTAGTAGATTACGCTTCTCATTAAGTCAACTCAACTGTTTAAATAGATCAACATAAGATATTCATAATCTTCATCATAGCTAATTGCATGAGTAAGTTTTCCATGTTTTACTTCTTTAAACTACATACTTCCAAGAAAAAATCATATTCGTACTATCATTGATTGCGCTTCTACTATGCGACTCCGATGGGATCCACTAGCACACTTAGTAGTGTCAGACCAGACCATCCATTCCCCAATCCACATTATAAACCACTTCATTTGTGCTCAGCGCAAGAAAATCATGAAAAACTAACCTCATCAAGAATTGCAAGAGATTTATCTCTTTCCTCGGACAAACTGAACAAGCGAGCCTGAAGCTCTCTTGCTTCAGTGGCTAAGACAGCTCTTTCACCATATACCTCTCCAGCACGCTGCAATAAATCATGAGCAACATAATAATTACAGAAAAATAAACGTTTAATACTATATGATTAACTTCATAACATGCCAACCATCCCATTTGCTTCCTTGGCGTGTTGCAGCATATTAATAAGCTCCTCCACAGTGCTCATTATGGCTGAACCCCCCTCAGCAGCCTCTGCTTGGGCTAGTTCTGCTGCTGCTTCTTGGAGCTCTACCTTTCCCATCAAGCTGATCACAGACTCCATAGCTGAAAACAATGTTTTCTGCACATGGAAAAACATGTTACCATCGCTTCTCAGGAATATCATTCTGTTAAGATACTAGCTTCACAAGAAAATCAAGCATGTAGAAGAGAACGTTCATCAATCAGGACAAACCAACGTGACAGTGCTAATGCAACAATAAATAGTACAGTAAATGGAAGAATTGCATTAATTTAGGAAAATATGTAATATATACTTGCAATAAAACCAATTTCCTTTTCTTTAATATGAGTTCAGATTAGCAGATGGAAAAGGTATAAACAAAATATATAAACAAATACTAAAATCTCCAAGTCTTCCTCGACAATAGTAAATTAAAAGATAGCCTACCACTTAAGCAGAACACCCTCTTTCACATGGGGCAAGAAGCATAATAGCCAGATTTTCAAGAGCTTGTGGGTTAAACATTAAGAATGATGGGGCGGGCAGGGGGGCAAGAATTGCTGATTGTATATACGACTCGATGACAATGGTGCATGGAGAACGCCAGCTAAACAACACATTGATATGTACACGGACATATATTAAAAAAACAAAATTGAAGACCAACTGAGATAAATTGAACTTTATTTATTTCCTGAAACACAAAGAAGGTCAATCAATTATATCATGTTATAAAACCGAACATAATATGTAACCATCAATTGCTGCAATAGCTGAAACTATCTTCACCTCAACCATATGTGAAAAGTTACTTAAAATACCAATTGTGCAAGTAATATATACCTTGTTATCTCTTGCATCTGAAATGAGACCTTCAAGAAGCTCAGCACGACATATTTCATTGGATCGACTGACCATAGTATTCAATGATGAATCGTCTTTCATATCGACATCCTTGGTGCCATCCTCATTACACTCTGTATTAAGAGAACCAATGGGCTCTACATACTTCAATTCAGAAGAAATCATGTCAGCTACAACCAATTCACTATTGCTTTCTGGTGGAACCAATTTATCTTGAGAGCTAAAGTTCCCTTCGCCTTCATCCGTTTTGCCTGCTATGATGACTTCAGAATCCAAGGACTCGTCACATCCTCCAGCACTAATATCTGGGTAGATATGAGCCTGAACAATGCCCTCACCAAGGTCATGTTGATGAGCTGATGCACATGTATGATTTTCTTCGTGAGACTTCTCAGATGGAATTGCCTCACAAGAAAAACCTCCATGTACCTCAACATGATCATCATTAGAGTATCCTGTATTTGAATCATACAAAGACAAGGCAATTTGTTCTTCATCTTCAGAATCTGATGTTTCAATGAGAACCCCCTCATTGTTCAGAGTAAATCCACTAGGTTCATCTACAACTGTTGCATCACATGCAAGTTAATTAAATATCTCAGGGATACAGAGAACTTCCAAGTAAACATTTAAAACCAGACAAGGTCCTAAATTAGAACAAACAATCGCCATTAATACTTACCTCAACTGACAAAAGAGCAAAAGCTCCACGTATATTACCTGGAGAAGAAATATTAACACTAGAAGAACTCGTAGGCCTTGATATTTCCTTAAGAAAGGGAACGATCTCAGCAAGGACGACCTCAACAGCAGCATCAGCATCTTTATTATGCTCGATGGCAACAGCTCTAAGAGCTCTTGGATCAACCTGTTCAAAATGCTATAAGGTCAGGCAAATCAATATGATCAAACAAAATTAGATATTGCATCAGATCCCCAAAAACAAGCCGCAATGAAACAGAATGAATATCACTCGCTAACGGAGCAATCTATTTGCACTGTCTACATACATAGGGTTTTTATTTACGATTTAACACACCATCAATACACTCCTAGGACATTTGCAAAAAGAAATTACATCTTCTATTATTTTTATTGAGAAAACTATCAAAATAATTGCATCTACATTATCTATCTATATTGTATGAGTTGTATCTGGAAATATATTATTTTCCAAGTTTTGTGAATTTTGCTAGATAAGCAAGAATTTTCCTAAAAAGGTGCTATTCTTGAATTCGCATATACTCAGGTAATTAAAATAATTTCCAACTTAGATAAAGATTCAATCTTTACATAAAACAAGCATACAATCCTCATCAATTCATCATAACAACTCATATCACACAAAACCCTAATCTCACAAACAAAACTATAAAAATATCCAGCTATATTGCAACGATCATTCATATAATGCCCACTAGAGTATATACCTCGGGAAATATTTCCAGCAACGCTTTGTAAACTTTATTGAAACCCATCTTCAGTAGCTATTATGCAATTCTGCACCCAAAACAAAATCATTATCACAATATGAATTTTAAGAGAACACCAAAACAACAAATAAAAAGTACCCAAGAAAGAAATATTGAAATTAAATTTCCAATATTTAACAAAAAACAAAATTTAATAATAATATATTGGATCACGTGTGAACTGACGAGGGCAATCTTTGGCTGACCAATGCAAAAATATCAGAAAAAATAAGATCAAGAAAGTTAAAAATATGAAGTGTTGAGAAAACAATGAATTGATAAAAGGGTTTAGCTGAAGCGAAAGATGGATAAAATTGAAGAGGTGATCATAGTTGTAGACTACTGACCTTACAAATTCTGATAATGATACGAACTTTCAGTATATTGTATTTGTACGTGGTATGTATATTTATACTGTGTGAGAGCCTGAGAGTTAAGAGTCGTGTATGGGTGGGTATACATCAGATGTGAATGTGACCCAATTTGTACCAACGGGGTGGGATAGCCATCTCGATAGCTTGATATTTTATATTTTTAAAGTGTAATGATAACAAATTATGCTCTTACCAATATTCACGATATATCATGTGAGTTCGGTAAGATCCTGATCCGTACTTGAAGTTAGCTCAGCTCGTTAAAATTGAACGAGTTTCTTCTTAGATTAACATAGTAACAAATTAGTATCCTTAATACTTAATGGTTTCCATCACTTGGAGTTTGTTTACTCAATTAAAGAATCATCATGCAAAGAAAATGGCTGTTGTGAGTCACCTTCTTGGCAATCATCTGATTATATATCCAGAAAGAATAATAAACCATCAGATAGAACATGGGAATGTTATGAATTCTCATATATAAAAGTATAAGCAAACTGCCATACATAGCAGCAGAACAATCATGGAGAAAGCTAAGATCCTAAAATTGGTCATTCTTTTGGTGTTTCTCATGTTGCGTCCTACAGTGTTCGGCGATCCGACGGGGCCTTGGGGAGATTTTCCTTCTCGGCCACTTTGCCAATCACAGTTTGCTCTTGTCACCCATGCATGTGCAACAATACCATTGAACCTTTTTCCTGCTCCTTTTCCTTTTCCTACAATACCTGACCAACTCGGCACACCACCACCACCAGCACCACCTTCTCCAGGTTTCCCGAGTGATTTGGATATCCATATGCTTAGGCATAGAAGCCACAGGGCGCATGTGGTGTATCCAGATTCATCAGCAACAAGGGAATGTTGTCGCTGGTTGAATACAATCGACGATGAATGCATCTGTAATATTCTGTTTCACTTGCCTCCGTTCCTCTCTAATCCGGTTCACGAGTACTCCATTACCCTTACTGAATCCTGCAGAGTCACCTTCACTTGCCCGTCTCGGAGAATAATTTGAATCTTTCTACTCTTCTCTACTTCAGTGCAAGGAGGCGTGCATGCAAAGTATAGGTTTCTGAGTAGTTTGTGTTTCTTGTTAGTTTAAATTTGCACTTTATATTTTACGGAAAAGTAATAAAAAGCAATGTAATTTCGTATGCTAGTGTTTAATTTGCAGATTGTGCCAGTCCCCTAGGTTAGTGAATTTATGTAGTCCACTCCATCACACAGAGTTGGCAGAATTGTAGCATTCCACTTAGAGTGTTTGCATTTCACTCTTCGATCAATCCCGAAACAGCCTCTGTCATCACAGAGTAGGGCTTCATACCACCTGACACCCCTCGCTTAGGTGGAGTCTCTTTTTGAAGGCATTAGAGCATGTTCATGTATTGAATCACATAGTGTATTGGGTAATCAACAGCAGAATGCTCTTTAAAGAATTAGGAGAATATATTAGCCAGAGGCTCTGTTATGATATTATAAGCATCTTCATATAAGAATAATCAGTTAGCTGCCACTAATGTAAGCAAGTGATTAAAGAGATTATATCAGTTATAAGTAAACATATGATTGTGTAATGAGAAGTTGATTATCATGAATATGCAGAATTTGGCAGATCTGACATATAAAATTCTATAGCGGTACACGAGTCAGCGAAGTAGATTATCATGAATATGCATAATTTGGCAGATCTGACATATAAAATTCTGTAGCGGTACACAAGTCAGCGAGAAATAACACCGGGAGTCCAGGACGAATGCAAATTTTAGTTGAAAACTTAACCTCATACACCCATAATACAAGGGCATCATGATAATCTTTCAGCCAAAGACATAGGCATAAGGTAAAGCCCCCTACTCTGCAGGAACTGCATAGCCCATGAAAAATTATCATCCAACAACATCCCCATCATCTCTTCAAGAGGATTATGAGGTATATCGTCATCAAGAAGGTATTGTGCATGCTCCTGCAACCATGTGAAGAAACTTTAAACCCTGAAGATTATTTTCTACACAAGAAAGTTGCATAGAATTTGTCTATTTAACAATCTAAGGATACATCTTATACGGAAAAATAATACCTGTATGGAGCTCAAATGAGTTGAAACTGATTGATCTCGCAGCCTGGTTCGACTTAGATCCTGCAGAGTCAGTTTCTTATGAACTCCTATAGAAGTATATGGTGATTTTCCCCCACCAAGAAAAAGTGTAGAGGAAGTTTAATCACGACACAGAATAACACACCTGACAACTGTTATTTATGAAATAGAAAATCTATTGTTGAGACTTTATAGCACTCCATGGTAGATCAGGAAGCCGTTACTGATTTATTTAGTATAAGGAGGTTGTATATCAGAAAAGGGTGTGTGTGTGCGCGGTGGTGATGGTGTGTGCGGTGGTGGGGGAGGTGAGAAAAGAGGCCTTTGACGTCCAGAACTCATACAGCTAGACGGATAAAGTAGAATCAAATCAGTTTGCTTTTCTATATCAAGTGGTTTCTTACCTTCATCTGTAACTGCAAATATTTGATATAGTCGATGATGCGATCAATTGCGTATTCTTGTCCACCCTACAATAAATGCCAAATCCAGATAATGCATAATTCATGGCAACTCATTCTCTTCTAAAAAATTAACCCTTCGATAATAGGATTTAGGTTACTAATTGAACAGAATTAAAAAAAAGGTGATCACGCAATAACATTGTTGCTTTTCATCATTTCAGGAATTCAGTGCATTTAGATAGCAACCAAAAGAAAAAAACAATACTGATTGCCATGAAATGGTACTACAGTGGTCTGCGGTGACTGCATATCCTCGAGAAAAATATATGGTAAGAAGTTACTTCATCACTCTTCAAGTTAACGTGTTATATATCACTAAGTCATAATTCCAAAACAAAGCAGTATATGCATATCATATGAAGAATCTCGTATCTTACCTCCATAGCATGAGGAACCAATTCTTGTAATGCTTTTAGGCTGTTAGAAACTTTCAATTTGCGGAGCTGAACAAAAAAAAGACACTTATTATGTGACAAACATAGTATAGTTAGTTAATGTAAGAAGCACGCGTTTCAGGCATAAATAATGCTTTTCGAAAGGAATAACTTAGAAGCGAATATCATGACACGGAAACAGGAAATTAAGTAACTCACACGCTCACTCTCCCGAGCTCTTTGTCTTTTTTTCTCACTGTGTATGCGGGAAGGATAATGTGGAGTTGGTGTCACTTTTCTGGATTGAAATGTCAGATTATGGCTGGCTTCTTCATTTACTTTTTGTTCCTGTCAAATATTGGTCGCAACATATCTCTCAATCCAATTTCTTCGGACTCCAAAAAGCTTTTCTAGAAGGCCACACTCATGGAGGAAAGTTGGTTCAGTGAGAAAAGGTATGAATGAATTTAACCTGGGCATAGTTCTGGTTTAAGAAGCTGATCGACTTTCCAACCAGTTCCACTTCATCATGTAGCCTCTGATCAGTTATCTGCTGAAATCAGCTTGTCAAACAGAGCATGTTAAGTTTATAATCGAAGACTTATTTGTAGAGCAACATCGACCTTCATAAGAATCATTGCAGAATAATCTTACTAAGGAGATGCTTTATAGAGGCATCTGAATAGTTCACTAATCATTAACTTTCATGAACTCCTCGCGATTGGAAGTACCTTATGTCCTTCCAAGTAACTAGATGTATTAGCAGGCATGAAACCAGAAGCTTCAACTGAATAGTTCCCCTCCATTTGGTTTTGGAGTCCAGATACCACACTTTCTGATAGAAACTCAACATAGCTTCGAGGCACTTGCTGAATACAACAAAACCACTTGGTCACATGCAAAAATAAGTTTGTTTACGCACTGGACAATATCCCAAACGTTGGGAGACATGATCTTACTGACAACGAGTCAATATCATCTAAAAAACCTATACTTACTCAGCCACATAAATACCTGCCCGCCCTCCATGTAAGTATAAGGATCAGCATCAGCTACCAAAATACCAGGTTCCACTTTAAGATTATTGTAGAGCATCTGGTTCGGGAGCTTAGGTATCCCATGTTCCACAAGATATCCATCATAATCTTGTGAAATTTGTTGGAACTGATTGGTACCCATTATGCAAGACGTTTGACTCGTTATCTCATCAAAGACATAAGGATTATCAATAGTGCTCAAATCAAATCCGAACCCCATTGGTGTGAATGCCAAACCACTCAGATAATTATGTTCTTCCATCTCAACTAAACAAGAAATCATGGTACATAGTGAGAATATTTACAAATTAACAATGTCGTTTACTTTCCAAACGCAACTACGTGTACAATGTAATAGTTCTAATCGCAAACAGGATCAACAACAATAGCATTGCCATTGGTCTAATCTAATTTCCAAATCTTGTCAGTATTAGTCCTCAAAAAGCAAGATTTTTTAATCAACTCCCTCCATTTTAAAAAGTTTCGTCCACTTGTTAAGTCTGATAGTTCAATTTACAAACTTTGAACGCACATATTTTTGCATATATGATATACTATATAGTGAAAACAAACCAAAAGATTCCAACTTAACTATCAAGATGGTAATTTCTATTCAAAAAAAGTTAAGCGAGTCAACTTCGGTCACAAAATTTGATAATTTTGACAACTGAAAATCGAACTGAGACCATCTTTTTGGGATGGTGGAGGGAGAATGCAGCTCAATTTAACAGGCGTGCAAACTATATGCACTAATAAGCTCAGAATTTTACTCAGTATTCAACTATCCCAAATGAAAAATCAAGAGTAAAAAGCAAAAACAGCTTACACGAAGTAAAAATCAGTATACAAATCCGAACAGCTTAAATATACAATACAAATAAGTGTTACAAACGATAATAAACACCTTACGTAACCACTTCGATTAAACTAGTGTACACGAGATATTACTCATTATGACGAAGTATAAGGTTCGAGTCTTAATGGCTGATTTACTTTAACAACCGCTTACATATAAGATAAAAATCAACGGCACAAATGAAGAACAGATTGTATATATCCAATAAGATAACAGGGGTGAAACTTACAGTAGTGATAAGCCCATAAGATTAGGGTTTTGTAAAATAGGAGATGAATATGAAGAGTGAATTTGATGGTATAATAGTACTAGTAGCATAGCATGCAAGATGAATGAACCTATAAGTTTGTCATCACTTGAGCAGCTGAGGTACTATTTTACCCCTCATGCCCCTTATTTGTAGTTTGGGGTAGTATTTGAAGGGAGTTTTAGTGAAGGATAAAATAGTCATACCATCATGTGTGCCATGTAAATTGCAACATTGCTGTTCAACTGTCCTTCAAAAGTTCGAAAGTGATTAGTGAAAATGAATGTTCATTACAGATGTTTTAGATGTATGTTGATGTTTAGGATGTTTAATTCATGCTGAAAAAATAAATCATGAGTTGTGAAATCAAATAAATGTATTTAGAAGTTTGCTAGGGTGGATAAGTAAGGGAGCTCGTGGTCATAAGATCATAATTTCATTTTTCTATTAATATTTTTTTGTCGAGTCCATCACATATAGCTTGTCTAATGTGATTTACCTGATTGACATAATTTACAGACTATTTAGTTAATTCGAAGTCTATCCACTACGAGTAACTACTACGAATTTCCGTAAAAGGAGAAAGTATTTGGGAGAACGGATGTGTACATTTGGATTTTGACGAACGTTACTCATATGTATTCAATTTCATCAATGTTACTTTGGCGCTAAAATTGTAAGATTATTGTTTGGATGTGCAAATAATCTTTGGTCGAATTTAGGTGCGGGATGGAATTGGGCTTAGCAATATTGAGATAATTGTATGTGTGTTTTTAATGTAATAACTTGTTTACCATCTAGCAGATCTAGGATTATCTATACACTATAATATTGTAATTACCGACACATCATAATCTTAGTAGTAAGATGGTAAGTGTCGCACCAATTTCAAATGTTTCGATGAACTCAACACGTGATGTTGATACTAGTAACATCTAATTGGTAATCATCTAATGCTCGTAGGCAATAACTCAGTAACCTAATGACATTTGACTCAACCTTTTCTATAATAGGTTATGGGTTCAAATTTTGTTAGAAACAAATTTATTTCATATTATACTCTGTTGGGCTTTCCAATTATACTGATGTATAATAAAAACCGAATACGAATTATATGAAAAGGCAAGACTTCTAGTACTTTACACTCTAGTTATTTTCCCGTTAAATTATGCCCCATAGATTCCCTAGCATTTTATGTCATTATTTGTGTTTGAGTGATTTATGATATACATTAATTATATCAAATAACACTTGATAAATTAGTTGAAACTTAATTTTAAAATTTTCACTTATTTTAATTTATCATGATTCAAACATGTCATTATAGTGATTGTAGTGTTATGCAAGTGCATAACTCTTTAACTTCATTTATTTATGACATCACGTGAATCGATTCTTTCACATTTTATTCGTATATTTCAATTCTATTAAATCACCTATATTAAGGTTATGACTTATGCATGATCATAACTAAATAAAAATATAAGCTATGATACTATGTTAGAAGTCCATCCAATGCTATTTTAAAACTAATTAACGATAAAAGGAATGATCAAGTCCATTATCAATTAAGTCAAAATTTCTTTCTATTTTCATATGAGATTGTATCCATTAACAACCGTTAAGACTAAAAATTATTTTAAACTTTTACTTGACTCTATGTTATCATAATATAAACTTCCTTCAACATTTATATCACAATGCTAGTAATTATAATACTTAACGTCACAAAATATAACACAAGATCGAGACTCAATATCTTAATCGAGGTGCATTGAGAAACGTCTAGTGAGCCAATGAGCTAGCTTTGGTTTGTTCGTTATGTTGAAAGTTGAAACCCCCCGTTACCCCACAAGCTGGTATCCACGACCAACCCACATTCTTCCCCCCTCCCTTTCATCAATCTTCTTTCCAGTTTATTTCCAACATCACAACTCTTTTCTTCAATTTATGAACTGGCCACAACTAACTCCATTAATATTAGAACATATCTACAGTTTTGTACTTCATACATTTTCATAATCCGTACTTCTCACTTGTAAAAATCCAAAAACTAAACTACCACCTATTGACCACTCAGATAATTTAAGGTAGTTTAGGACAAGATCTTCGAAAGCACTACTATTTGTCCAAAAACTGCCCTTTCAAATTTGAATGTTTTTTCCCCTTTTCTACTGATAGAACCCATACAAGTTTCGATATTATTATATTACATTTTATGTGACACTTTATATTGATCCGACTTTAGTTAATTCCAATTTATTTTCCTTCATTTGTTGCATTATTTATTATGATTTTTTCCATTTTTCCAAATCTTGTTTAGGGTGTTTTGGCCTCCCTTATCTCCATAGTATAAGGTTTTAACAACCCCCAAGTGACTAAATTTTTGTAAAATGAAGGAGAGTGAGAGTGGTTCTCCTAATGGATTCAAGAAACTAAAATGCTTAAAGCTTCTCGAGCTATCACCAACTATTTTGGGCTGCTTCTTTTTCAGTTTTTGCATAGTATTGTATCTATTCTTTTTGGATTATAGAATTGCTGATAATGGAAATAATACATTTTTACATACAAGGTTTTTTGGATTTGTTAATGCTTCATTACCATCAACCATAGTTCAGGAAGTTATAGTTAGTGATAAAAAAGTGAACTTTCTTGGAGAAGGTGGGGATTCTTGTGATATATTTGATGGGAATTGGATTTGGGATGAAGGTTATCCTCTTTATAGATCACAAGATTGTAAGTTTTTGGATCAAGGCTTTAGGTGTACTGAAAATGGTAGGTCTGATAGTTTCTATACCAAATGGCGTTGGCAGCCTAAAGATTGTAATTTGCCCAGGTTTGATTCAAATCCTTAATTTTATCCATGTTTTTTGCTACTCAAGTTTGTAGTGTAGAACCGAATCGAAGTTCGAATGTTTGGAGTTTGAACTTGAACTGAATCTAACTTTCGACTCGTTATAACCTGGTAATGTTCAGTCTAGTTCAGTTCGATTCTGAGAGCAACAAGTTGGTAAGGATTAACAGTCCTAGTTGGAATCTTTGATGTAGCCTCTGCCTATTTAAAATGAGCTTACATGGAAGAAATGAAGTTCTGTTTCTACAAACTTGCCAGTTTACTTTTAAGATTGATATGATTTCTTAGCAGCTGTTTCTTTTAATATAGTTTTGTAGTGTCCAAGATCTTTGTCATTTTCAGTTATTTGAATTGGTTGAGTAGACAATGGAAGATCTTTGGTTGTGTTTGAGGATTTTCAATTCCTTTCATTAAATGATAACTCACATTTGATATATTATTGTTCTCTGGGTTCACCATTTGAAATCAGATTTGATGCAAAAGATATGTTGGAAAGACTACAGAACAAGCGGCTTGTATTTGTTGGGGACTCCATTGGGAGAAATCAATGGGAATCTCTTCTCTGTATGCTTTCGTCTGCAGTTAATGACACGGCTTCAGTATATGAAGTCAATGGTAGCCCAATCTCAAAGCACACTGGTTCATTAGTTTTTAAGTTTAAGGACTTTAACTGCACGATTGAGTACTATAGAGCTCCATTCCTAGTGCTGCAGAGTCGAGCCCCTGCTGGAGCTCCTAAAGAAGTTGGGATGACTTTGAAGCTGGATCAAATGGATTGGAGCTCCAGTAAGTGGAAGGATGCAGATATTTTAATTTTCAACAGCGGACACTGGTGGAATAATGAGAAAACCATCAATGTGTAAGATTTATCCTTACTGCTTTATTTTAGTTGTATCCCATAGTAAGGGAAGATTGTTACATGAGCTGCATGATATGGGAACATGAACCTTTTCGATTTGTGTGTAGTCTTGATTCATTTCGTTTGCAGAGGGTGTTTATTCCAAGAAGGAACAAAGATCATGACAGATATGAGTGTAGAGGGAGCATTCCGAAAGTCTATTGTTACATTGTTTGATTGGATTAGTCGTGAAGTTGACGTGGCAAAGACCCACGTCTTCCTTCGCAGCTATGCTCCTGTTCATTTCAGGTTATACCTTCTTTTGAATCCCATGAACGCGTACCTAGAGTTGCATTTGAGAGCATTTACTCATCTAGTTAGAGTTTTAGTTCTAAGAAATGGATGAATGGATTGAGTTCATATTACTCATGAATTGCTTCCGTTCTGTTACATATGGATGAAATTAAGATCATAATATTTGATATCATCAATGAGAGGAACTGACATTCTTTCCCAATAAAGGAGTACATAACGCACTATCCATAATAAGGGTCTTAAAATGTTGTAGTGTGTTAAAAAGGTCCGTTCTTTCCCCAAGAAGAGGTCAAGTTTCACTATTTGTCCCCTTGTTTCTTATTGTAGAGATGACTGAAAAAGGTATGAAACTATGAATGATATTTTCACCTGTCTTGCTACCGCAATTGTGATGAGGATTAGCATGTCTTTCTTCAATTTGGTTTAGAGAAGGGGAGGGAGAGGGAATTTCATTTACCTAACACAGTGTCCAGAAATCCTTGCAAACGACTAACTTACCGATCAATTTGATCTGCAGTGGTGGAGACTGGAACACTGGTGGAACCTGTCACTTAGAGAAGCTACCTGAGTTGGGTTCATCATCCAAGTCATCATATCAATCAAACACAGTGTTTGATGTGTTATCAAGCTATCCAAGTAATTCAAGTTTACCAAGAATCGATTTATTGAACATTACTGGTATGACTTCTAGAAGAAAAGATGGGCACTCGTCCATGTATTATCTGGGACCTAAAGAAGTGGCTCCTCTCCACAAACAAGACTGCAGCCACTGGTGCCTGCCTGGTGTTCCAGATGTTTGGAATGAACTACTATATGCTGTATTTGTCAAACGAGAGAGTGCTCGCCCAAAATCCACTCAAATACCGTCACATCCTCTAGAATAGCTTGTTGTCAACACCAGACTGCCATCATGTATTCTTTAACATAATACATGCTACATCAACATATTCTGCATTGTTTCTGAATCTGTTCTTGTGGAAATAAGCATTGATAGACAGTGACATTGTCCTGCCGCATTGCTGCTGCATTCTGAGCCATTGTTGATATCAGATATGAGCTTGGAGACGAGGATTCGTAGACTTATACATATAGTACTGCAAATCCTTAGAAAGCAGATACACTTATATCAGTATACCATTCTTTATTTTAGTTCATCTAATGGTGTAAGGTGATACTGAGAAACTTTCTTTACAAGTTTGAAGGAGTTCATGTAAATGTCATCCACCTATTTCTGAAAATCTAAATAGACTATTTGTATTTACCTTCGAATACTTCACATTGTTTTTCTTTCACTAATATTTTGTCATAATGTTATCTGATTTAAAATTCGTCCTGGACGAGGATAAAACCTGTTCCTCTTTTCAACAGCTCAACTATTAGCTAGGTCATTTGGTGCAGTGATAACCAAGGGACAGTATCATAGCAGATGGAATCATTCTATTGAAATTGAAAGCTAACATTAGTAGTATTTCCTCAAGAAACATGACCAAGAGAACAAAACACAAAGACAAACGTCAGGAAAATTTGCAGCCTGGAAAAAGCAAAAGCACTGGCATGGTTCTCAGTCTCAGCATAATAATCAGCCTCAACAATCATCACGGAAGGCGCTGCAGCATCTAGTGATAATGCAGAAACTGGCAGTACTCGAGTTGGAAGGACCATCTCTAATGTTGTACTTGTTTGAGGCGGCACTTGGAAAACCCTGATGCTGAGTCTCTGGCCAGCTTCACAATGTCCGGGAACTCCGCATATGAAAAAGTAATGGCCATGCCTTCCAATTGCAAAGGAGTCATTGCCAGAGGAATAAGTTGCCATCGGAGCATACATATTGCACGCGTTATAATCTTCACGTTGCACAAGCAACACATTGTGTAAGCGATTGTCATATTCAAACACTGCACACATAGATCAAACAAATTTCGTGGTTATTAAAGTTACAGATCGACAGAAAAAATCCAACTTTCGTAATCAATGCTACTAGTTGAGACTTGAGACGAATCCGCGCTAACTGAAACTTACAGAGAATGTCGCCTACGACAAAGTTCTTGGAAGAAGTCCAACTTTCGTAATCAATGCTACTAGTTGTGGTCCAACCAGCAGAATCCCCAACTCTGTACAAAGTGGAAATGGAGGTGCCAAAAAGAGTAGTTAAAATCAGTAACACAAAAAGTTCCTTTTTCTTTACTTGAGTCATTATTGATTAATACCTATGATCAAAGGTTCATATGGAGTTTTAAATGGTGTAGTTGCTTATACCGAGGACGCGACGGGGGGTGGGGGGGGGGGGGGGAGTGTATATGGTAACTGTTTTCTATGCCGGTAGGTTGCATATTTTAAGAGGGAGGATGAGAGGGTCACAAATGAGGCATGGTTTACTGTCTGATTAAGTGTAACACATCCCCCACCTTCTACTATCTGATATGTTTCTTATGAAAATAATGAAGGTTTTCTTGCATGAATAATTAAGTGTAAGAACTGAGTGATTTGAACCACATCTATTTTGTGAACCAACCAGATCAATAGTCCTTACATAGTTACATCTCAACTTCATCACGATATTCTTTAGGTAACTCATCTAATAACACATCGTTAGATTATCAAACCATGTTAGATTTTGTTAATATCGTGACACGCGTTTTATTATGAGCGTACCGATATCTATACAAACAATCACTCCTACTGCATAACACATTATCTCACAAGGCACATAAAAATGTACACGAACATGCAACAAAATATATCAACATCTCATTGAAGAGTCTTATAGTATTCATTTTCACTTTCAATAGTATCAACATATGTGATATTTTTATGTACCTTGTGAGATAATGTGTTAAGCAGTAGGAGTGATGGTTTGTATAGATATCGGTAGTCTTTTTAAGGCGTATGAGATAGTACGCTCATAATAAAACGCGTGTCACGATCTTAACAAAATCTAATATGGTTTGATAATATATCGATGTGTTATTACTTATTAGATCATTTACCTAAAAAATGTCGTGATGAAGTTGAGATGTGACTATGTAATAAAGACTATTGATCTGGTTGAATCACAAAATAGATGTGGCTTAAATCACTCAGTTTTACACTTAATTATTCATGAAAGAAAATCCTCATTATTTTCATAAGAAACATATCAAATAGTAGAAGGTGGGGGACATGGGCAGACTGCATGCTGTTCAGAGTGGTTTATTTGAACCAACTGAATTTTCTACAAAAAAAGAAATTAGTTTTATCAAAAGAGAGTTAAACCCATCACCTTCTTAACTCTTCAGTCTTCCATTTTAATGTACTCCATTTAGATTTATTTCTTACTATTATATATTTTTTGTTTAACCTTACATAAAATATATAGTCATGGGATCTAATATTTATTAATTTCAATGTAAAATTATAATCAAAATGTATAAAAGTAAGACATAAATCATCAATAATTATCTTAGTTTATAACATAAGAATTATTCATCATATTATATAATTACAACATCATTATATATAAGGTGGACCTGACTATGTTCATGGTAATTCAATTGAATTATCTAAAATTATGTTAGCTTGGTTAGTAATGAACTTAATAAGAGCTTCGCAACTTTAAATTTATTAAAAAGTTTAAAGGCTATTTTTTATTACTTTTAACTCTCAATTTTACACAATTCACATGACTTCTTTTGTTTCTTAAATGTTCATCCGAATACAATATTTTCACTAAAATGATTGATTTTCTAATTAAATACTATTCAAAAAATTTAATGTATTTGGAACCACCTCTTCGATGTGCCTAGATCCGCCCCTGGTGGAGGATGGGACTTTCCGAACCTGACCCATGCAACAATCCCAACAGCAAGAATATCCCATCCGAATATGTCGTACTTAAGATCATTGTTGTTCTTCTTCTTCTATTGCTTTTGGTTCTGGTAAGAGTACATGAAATCAAGGGAGATTAATTTATATTCACTATCAAATACTCCCTCCGTCCCTAAAAGATTGTCACATTTTGACTTTTGTTAGTCAAACATTATAAAATTTGATCATGAATTCCCATTAAATGATAAGAAATAATATAGTCTTGTGAGACCTTGTTAGATTCGTCTCAATATATATTTTTGAAATATTAACTGTTTATAATTTTTTCGCGTGTAGGATAATAGATATTTATATTTTAAATCGTGTTTTGTTGACCACCAAAAGTCAAAATGTGACAATCTTTTAGGGACGGAGGGAGTAATACAAAACTGACAATATCATCTTTTATAATTAGCAAGTGATAAATGCATTTCAACTTAGCCTAACTACCAAAAATAATGCAAATCGGTTGAAATTACTAGTATGGAAGAATCACCTTAGCAGCCACTTCCAAAGATTTATGTTAAAGATCGTTACTGAGATCATGCAAACAACTCAATATAATTCATAACTATACCAAATCAAATAGTAATAAAAAGATAGTAATAAAAAGATTCTCCTATAGGTTGCAACATACGGTCTTGGGTTACTGTTAAGATGCATATTCTACATCGGAAGACTCAGGGGCAGACCCAGAAATTTTATATGAGGTATTCATTTTATCAATCAAAAATAAAAATTATAGTCAACGATAATATATAAAATTATTCAACGATTTTTCGAAAGTTATGAGTAATACATTAATAAAATCAAATGACATTTGGAACTAATTCGACTTTATCGACATTCTTCTCTCTTTCATTGCTTGAAACCGGTTGATAATATATTGATCATCAACAGTGCTAAAGACTTCTTTCTCTATATAAGTCACCAACAATCATTAAGCCAAGAGTTAGTAATTGAGGTTCTTAAGTCATTCATCACAAAATTCATGCCTGAAAAAACTATTTCAACACTTGCGGTTGTACTGGTAAAGTCAAAGCAAACTTCACAAGTTTGTATACAAATCGGAAGGTCTTGTGTTTCTGTGTTCGTACAAGAGTCTTGCAAAGATCCTAGAGACCCTTGAAACTTGAAAAGTTAGGATCTGACCGAACACAATTAATATAAACTATAAACTTAATCAAAATTTTTAAAATCTAACCACAAAAATTAAAATATACCAATTATTTAGGAACAAATAGAGTATAAATTAAAGGTAGGTAGTAGGTTAGTGAAGTTCGTTGGGATTGTTAACAAGTCCGGTTAGAATAGGTAGTAATTAAGTCAATTGTTTCTTGATGAGCTAGTGGTCAGTACATTATATGCGGTGTTATTGAGGGAAACAAGTTAATGTGAAGAAATGAATATAACAAATTTGAGCGCTGGAAAAAAAAAAAAGCAACACTAACAAGGTTCGAACACTTACCCTTCTCAAGACTTCATAAAACTATTACCACTAGGACACTTTATATTTTGTTAGGGTATTCATGTGAATACCCTTGATACTACCTAGGTCCGCCCCTGTCGGAAGTCGATGTCCTGTCGGGTCAACATATACGATCTTGGGCTACTCCCCCTATTTCCAACTGGTTTAAGAGTGGAACCCTATAGACTCATAACATGGTATCAGAGCCAACCCGAGTTAATGAGGCAAATTAATATTATACATAAAAAATATATTTACGTGACGAATTAATATTATCCATGAAAACCGATATATGTGGCAATTTTACAATTGTTAAAATTTAACCTCCGAGAAATAAGCCAATTAAAAACTTAATACTCCATCCTTCCCAAATTATTAGTCCCATTTTGACTTTTACGGTCTACGAGACACAACTTCAACCGTATATATCTTTAATTCTACAAGCGTAAAAATTATAAGAAGTT
The DNA here is from genome assembly GCA_003412495.2 of Echium plantagineum. Lineage (NCBI taxonomy): Eukaryota > Viridiplantae > Streptophyta > Magnoliopsida > Boraginales > Boraginaceae > Echium > Echium plantagineum. The sequence goes on from QFAX02000311.1 coordinate 164,413, forward strand.
GATATTTCAAAAATATACATTGAGACGAATCTAACAAGATCCAATATGACTATATTATATCTTATCGGCTAATGAGTCGAGCCCCTGCTGGAGCTCCTAAAGAAGTTGGGATGACGTTGAAGCTGGATCAAACCATGTTAGATTTTGTTAATATCGTGACACACGTTTTATTATGAGCGTACCGATATCTATACAAACAATCACTCCTACTACAGAACACATTATCTCACAAGGCTCATAAAATTGTACACCAACATGCAACAAAATATACCAACATCTCATTGAAGAGTCTTATATTCATTTTCACTTTCAATAGTATCAACATATCACTATGAGCACTACAAAAGGCATCAGTTTATACATTCACGTACACCACTAACTGCACAACGTACAACTTTCCCAACAGATGGGACAACTAAAATTCACAATTCAGATATCCTCTGATCCTCAACATGTGGGAAAGGCATAGAGAGTCCATGCACAACAATTCTATCATTATGCACCAAATCAAAGTTCTTGATCTTCACATAGTTAATCCTCATCGGCACCAACGGCCCTCCGCCACTCGGGGTGGTAATCACCAGCCTCTGCCCCCTCCCCGTCGTGGGCAACACCGAAAACGCCTTCAACGCCACCAAATCTGACCCCATCAAAACTTGATTAGGCACAATGTGGTACCCAATATCCGCAACATATCTATGCCCAATTTTTCCAGCAAATATTGAAGCATCATCTAGTGCAAAAACAGTCAACCCCTTAAACTCACGAAGGTCACCATACTTCTGCCTTAAGGCCAACGCCACAATACTATATCCCGAAACCCGAAGCTTCATGATGGCATCAGTAAGCATCAAACGTGGTACGTGAGAAGGTACAAGGGTAGATGCCTGCTGAGGTGGGAAGGCTAAAGAAGTCATTTTCTCGATCATGCAAGAAAATGGGGAGAGATGAGAAACAAAGCCTTGAAGACCGTGGATTATGAGGAATCCATCGTTGAAGAGGTCTGGTTTGGTGATTTCGATACCGTTTATGAAGATTTTCTTGGTGGGGTTTGAGGGGGAGGGGGTGGAGGAAGTGATGGTGAGGCATTTGTTTGGGGATAAAGTTTCGATTTTTGTACCGAAGAATAGGGAGCGGAGGTAGTGGAGGGAGTAGAGACCGGGGAGGGAGTGTTCTTGGAGGAGGAGGGGGATGGAGCAGGTGGGGCAGGTGAGGAGGGAGGTGTCGGTTGGGGCGAAGATGGTGGTGGGGATGGTGGTGGTGAGGTTGGCTTGGATGGAGGCTGTTGAGAGGTCTGTGAAGCCTAGGTTGTTGAGTGTAGTTGAAATTATTGTGGGTGTGTGGTAGCTGCTTCCATTGGGTTGGGTAGTGGTGGCTGATGGTGGTGGAATGGTGGGAGTGGTGGTTGATGGTGGTGGGGTTGGAGTGGTGTATAGTCTGTTGTTTGGTTGAGGTGGCGGTGGAGTTGGATCGGTGGGGGTGGTGTATGGTGTGTAGTTGTCATTGAGGGGGGCGGCAGAAGTGGTGGAGATGGTGGTTGTGGTGGTGAGGAGGATGAGGAGGAAGAGATGAAGAGTGGTGGTGGACATTCTGATGGAGAGATTCTTGATCATTGCTTAAGTGAAGTTGAAAAAACAGTTGAATTGATTTAGTAGTTATGTAACTGAAATTACAGAGGATTTATTAGATTCTTGATTTCTCTATATTTCAGATTCTGTTACAATAATCATCTATTTTAAGGGGATTTATATATGACTTTTGATAGCTAATAACTGATCAAGATTGAAAACCTGCAACAAATTGAAAAACATATATGAAGAGAGCTATAGATAAAAAAAAAAAAGAAGAAGTGAGTAATGAAAGTGAAATGTGTTGGTTAAATAAAAAGAATTAAGGCCTGTTTTCTCAATTCACGTATGTGATAGATAATTTCTCTATCTCTTGCTCGCTTCGATCGGACTCTGACTGCTTAGGGAAGAATGACAGGTTGCTATCCGCTAAGAATGTCCCTAAATGAGTAAATGATCGCTCATAAGGCCTACTTATTTTTTTCCTACTAGCTCGTCCCTCTCCCATGAAAATGATCTTTTCCTCTTCCGGCCGCTTTAACTCATGTCTATAGCTAGTTTCCAATACACATTCCCATTCAAGCATTCTCATGAAATTGCAAGAAATGTGTTAACTTTGTATCAAGTATTCAACAAAATATTTTTACTTGGTTGGACACTTTTAGTTTACCTGAGTGAGTAGATAACCCATATTGTGGATTAAACCAACAAGTATACATTTCTAGAAGTTATTACATACTATTAATATTATCTTCTGGTAACACTTGCACATCAAATAATAGTAGTAGATTAGATAGTAACTCAAATAATTGACCAAATGTTTGGTGTGCATATATATAGCAGTCAGCAGAGCTTGATTGAGAAGCTTATTTGTTTGCATTCCTTCCTACTTTTAACCAACAATGGTGAACTAGCTTCGCTTTGTTATTGTTACCATATCCTTATAACATGATGGGAACATGGCTTCGAGCAGTGCGCTTTCCTCTCAAGAGACTATGGGGCTGTTTTCGCCCGACTCCAACCAAAAGTACGTTCTTCTTCTTTCTGCAACACCATCAGGACGTATTAAGAGTGTGTATGTATGTTACTTTCTATGAATACTTTCTTAAAACGTTATTGTTTTAGGAAGAGGATTATACATCCTGTATGAAGATGTGAAGTCCTGTTCTTGCGAAGATGTGCATGCATTGTGGTCTATCGTCGTTAATTCGGATGCAAGTTTGTCACCTCACCAGTTAGTTTGAAAAAACCATATATATATATATATATATATAAATAAATATATAAATCTATGAAATTATTCATGGAATGTGTAAAGCTAGAAGTAGCTTAAATAAGCAGAAAGTGGAATATAAATAATGTGCAGAAAATTAACTTTTTTCTCATTTCTCATTTCTCATGCTCTCTTCTAGGCCTGTGAACAAACGTTAATATTCGAAACGGTTCGACGTATTTGGCTCGAAAAAGCTTGATTTGAAGTGCGATTCGACATGTCAAACCTCAAGCCAAATATAAAAAGTGGATATTCGTCAAACCGAGCCAAACGGTGCGAAAAAGCTTGGCTCGATTCATTTATGTCATCTCTTATATATATATATATATTATATATAATATAATTATATATGCAGTAAAACGTCCATAAATTAATATTCTATAAATTAATAATCTCTTTAAGATAATAAATTTATTCGGTCCCGACTTGGGCTAGTTAAAAAAATTAGCACAATCGATAAAATAATAAAATGTATGCAACCCTGGCGTGTCGCACTTTTGGTTGATGAAAAACCGAAATCTGAGCCTATTTAGAAGTTACAACCTTGAACTGTAATATGTTTTGGGAACTACTAAATTCTGTTATGGTTATAACTTGTCATTATATTGTTATGTTTAACGTTTAAACTTGTTGTCTATTTAATTATCAAGCCGCACCTTTTCAAACGGTTTGGCTCGAATCAAGCCAAATCAAGCCAAATATCTTGTTAAAATTTCCTTCAAACCTCAAGCCAAACTAATTTTTCAGATATTTGACCAAATCAAGCCAAATCAAACCTTAGGTCAAAATAAAATCAAGCCAAACTCAAATATTCAACTGTTTGGCTTGATTCGGCTCGATTACAGGCCTACTCTCTTCATAGTTCAACTTATCCTAATAGCGAAATTACTCTATAAACCGAAGTAATAATAGTTATTTAATCCAAAAATCTTTTATTAAACCGAAACTCTAATACAATATTCATGTTTCGCCTAGAAGGCCATGCACGGTTGGATGTCATAGTGACATCTCCCTTGATATAATCAATCCCGAAATTTGGAAGTGAAAGTGTGATTAGTCCTACAAATCATCACGAGTTTTTCAGTGTAACATGTTTTGTAGTCGATTCATGCGCTCAAAATTTTATCAGTAAGACGCCCGTCCTAGAATTGCTCTACAGTCGAACACCTTCAAGTGTTCATAAGTTAATCTTTCGAAAATATCATTATCGTTGATAGTACTAATCGAATCTTTTTAATTTCACATATTACGCGCTTTCGACCAGTAGTACACATTACAAGTGGGCTCAGAGGATAACGGGCCTGGGCATTTCCTCTATAGGATATAGCCTATAGTAGACTTTAGTCTATAGTCCACCTTAATTGGTAAAATGGTCCATTAAACCCATTTTTAATTCGTCGAAACCCTAAAGTATAAATCTCGAAGCTCTCGGTACTCCAAAAATTCAAGTGCAATAGCAAAGAGAAGATAGGAGCGAATCCGTGGACTGAGCTCAACAGTATGAATCTCTATTCTTCATTTTCTACAATATATAATCTCAACTGATAATATTTCTAACAATTTTGATTTTTACTAATTTTGTATTCTGATTTTGTAGGCAAAAATGTCGGAGAAAGCTGTGACTATTCGTACCCGAAAGTTCATGACTAATAGGCTTCTCTCCAGGAAGCAATTTGTTAGTACTTTGAACTAATTACTCAATCTGTCCCAAAATGATTGTCAACTTCTATTTATGATTTGATAAAATTTGTGATATTAACTGATGCATATAAACTTTGATTTCCGATCAACATTTAGCTGGAAATGATCTATGTTATATATACAAAGTATTTGAGTAGAAAATATAAAAAATTAAATCATCAGATTAAAGAGTCGACGGCCAACATATGTTACAAATATCTGTTTAGATCAGATATGTGTATATAATGTTATGTAGTACTTCTCGAAGTTCTCATATTTTATCGTTCAATTGTTCAGGTAATTGATGTATTGCACCCAGGGAGGGCTAATGTGTCCAAGGTATCATCCGCTACTTATTCGTTGTTGTGGCGAGACTATCGCTATGCGCTGTTCATGTTTGTGAATTGCTTTTATTTACCTACGTAGTTTATATTTTACACTATTTATGATTCAGTTTTTAGTTCGTTAGATTGGTTTAGCTATACATGTTTGAGCTAGTAAGTAGTGGCAAGGTGAATTCATCATTCAAATGAAATCAAAATGTTATGAGCTGAATAATTTTATGTTTTATAATAAACATGTTCTTTTGCAATTGTTGTATCATTTCCTTAAGTCAATGTTCCGATTATTCTGTTTTGTTTTGTACTTATTGATTGATTGGTTTAAATTGTTTAAGGCCGAGCTGAAGGAGAAATTGGGAAGGATGTACGAAGTTAAAGATCAAAATGCTATCTTCGTGTTTAAATTCAGGACACACTTTGGTGGAGGCAAATCAACTGGTTTTGGTTTGATTTATGACTCTGTTGAGAATGCTAAGAAATACGAGCCGAAATACAGACTGATAAGGGTAATTCTAGAACTTCATCTTTTCCTGTCAATGTATTTGGATATCGTGTCAGTTATCCTTTTTCTAGGACTGAGTGTACTCATTAATTATCTGCATTCACACTCTTCGTTTTGATTGACGAGACACATTCCATTGTTTTGTTCTTACTAGAATATGTTGAACCAAATATACCAAAGTTTGATATATTGTTCATTGTTAAACCTTGATTACCTTTGCTTAATCTTCACCAAAACGCAGAACTACATATTAAATATATGAATATTAAGCTGTATGCGACAATTTTGCATACATGCACTGCTGGACTATGGGTAATTTTACCTGCATTATTTAGAAACTGCCTTATAGTTTATTATGAAGTGCTTTAATCTTATTTGGTCTGTTTTTTGTGGAAATGTGGATGTACTTCTTAAGGTAGAAAAGAGTCTTACGTGGCAGTATTATTAAAGAAGCGGGATTTTGCTCTGCCCTAATGTTTATAGAAGATTGTTACTCACAGATGGACAATTAAGATTAAATGTTAGTAGAATGCTATGCATATACAAATCTTTTCGTCATTGATTAATCCATTTCTCTTTATCAGAAATGTTATACACCAAATATGTTTATTTGTGTTGAAGGAAGTGGATCTGAACTATTTTGTAGTATTTATTTTAGTTTGAGAATATGATTTGATGACAAAGATAGTCTGTTGATCGAGTGAATGTGGTGTTATATGTTCAGTTGTTTCATTAAATAGCTGTGGTTGGCTTATTTGGAAATAGTGCTATAACTTGTGTTTGCTTGCGAGTGATGTGAGTTCAATATAGTGTTATAACTTATGGCCTATATGGGTTACCTTTGTAGAATGGCTTGGACACCAAGGTGGAGAAGTCAAGGAAGCAAATGAAGGAAAGGAAGAATAGAGCCAAGAAGATCCGCGGAGTGAAGAAAGTAAGTTATATTTGGTCCTACCGAACTTGATTTCATAGTTAAATTTACATAAGCGGAACTCTTAGCTAGAGATCGGCTTTCTATATTATTTCTTCATATGACTAATATTTGCACGAAATTTGCAGACAAAGGCTGGTGATGCTGGAAAGAAGAAGTGATTTTGTTGTAGTTTCGACTTTCTTCATCATCCTCTACATTTAGAAGAGCTGACCAGAATAATATATCATGTTTTATGGATTTGAAGTCATTTTGTAGAAGATTTCATTTAATCAGTGTGCATGACTTGAGAATTCATTAGCCATCTGATGAATGATGAATTTTGAGTAATATGACGTGATAAACGTTGTCATTACTTCCTGGGTTTAATTCATTTCAATTTCACTATACTATTAGTAGTTACACTATTTTACGACTACGATTTTTAAAATTATGAACTCCAAGTAATTTTATGCTCTAATTTAAATGCCGAAATTTAAGAAATTTCCACACATTTATGTATAACTATCATAAATTTCGCAATGGATTTGTCGTTGTAAAATATCATACCCCTCAAAACTCTAGCCCACATTTTATCCTCAATTGAAACAATTCATACTTATTAACTCAATTCATTTATAATTCTATACTTATTGTTGTCGGGATATAATTCAATTGGTTCCTGATCAGGTGACGCACAGATTGCGATGTACCTCGTCTATACTCCATAATAGGGGGGCATATGTGATGTTACGGTTTCACATTTTTATTAATTTTATACCTCATCCAATATTTCAAATCATGACAAAAGGAGGGATGGCAGGCAATCCGTACTTGTAATATACATTTCAATAGAGCTTTGAGTTCTCTCCACATCCGCTGAAATTGCCGTTGAAAACCCGTTTATTTGCATCAATTTATTATCCAATTACCAATGATCTTATAATATACACACTTCACTCTATATAATATCCTACTACCGAGTTCTATTAATGCATAGAAATAGAAATTTAGTTAGCGACTTTAATTTGGGACACATAAATAACTCGTCACCTTTAATTCTTCAGGTAATTTAATTTTCATTTTGCTTTTCTTATGTATCGTCTAATTTAATTTTTCATGATCAAAGTTAACGAATTTGATACATTAACTATCACAAATAACTTCTATTTTAACAGTAAAAAACATGTTTAAATACTGGTTATAGAAATAAAAATTAGAGGATAATTTTGAAATGTGATATATGCCAGTGGTAGTGTGGTCTTGCACATTTTTTTGGCAGTTTATCTGAATATTTCAGTTTTATATCTATTTTTGGTTAATTTGATTGTTTGTTTTGTGATTTTTTTGTTTGATTGTGTAGATCTGACGAAAGTGAATATATGTGTGAAAAAGGGTGCAGTTTCAGTGAGATCAAAGTGAATTTACTCAGATTTTGGTGGTTTTGGGGAATATTTAAAGACTATATATACGTATTATTGAGGCCTTAGTGTGATTTTGAGTTCGAGTATATATAGATCTTGAAGTATATGAGTGGTTTTTTTTTGTAAGTTTAGTAAATCAGTGTAGATTTGGTCAGTTTTATTGAAATGGAGATATTAATCATTGATGGTCAGCACCATAGGAGTCAGTATTGTGGTAGTAGTTTTACTCGTACTCCGGCTGGATTTGGGTCGTTTGAATCGCCTCCATCTAGGAAACACGATGGGTTTAATTGTAGAAGTTACCATTCGGGTACTGGATTGCTTCCAACCCCTTTTAAGTCTAAGTCATTCAGTGAGACAAGGATTGTTCGAGGTATCGCTGGTTTAGCTACAGCTAAAACCCCGTCTCCGTCTGTTTTTTCCAGTTCGGGTGGTAGTAAGAATGATGGAAAGCCTGTTAGGAGTAGTGCTGTTTCAATTCCATTGGCGATGGAGCTTGATGATGTTGGTTCCATGAATGAGGGAGATTCTGTTGGTGGTTTTTGTTTCTCTGAGCTATGGGCTGGCCCTACTTACTCAAACTCGCCTCCTCCAAGTTCATTGCCAATACCCAAATTTTCAATGATGCCTAAAAGGACTGCCTCCCTTGATTTGCCTCGCTCACTTTCGCCCATTGAGCTGTGTCCTATTGCCAAGTCTGCGCCAGCTTCCCCCACTCGTGAACGCAGCCCTTCAGCAGTTTATTTCCTTTCTGATGTTGAATCTGTTATGGAGACGAGTGATCAACAACAAGAGTGCTTAGAAAATACTGACATTGCAAAGGCTCTACGCCGCATTCTCAATCTTGATAGTGGTGATCATTGAAGTCTCCGGGAGCCCTTGGAGCTTCTGTAAATACGTAGCTTTTACTTCTTAGTAGTTCACAAGTTAGATTGTATGTACATTGAATAAGTAGGTTCAGCAGTGTGACTTGTTTCTGGTTAGCTTCTTGTTTTGTTGGTGGGGAAGCTGAGTGGTGTTGGCTGGTGGTATACTAGCTCGACAGTACTAAGAGAGAGGAAAACAACTGGTGTTTGGATGTTGAAAGAAACACAAATGGTTCATGGTGACACATAGGTACTTTTGGGTTGTGAGTCGGGAGAAGGAACTGATGAATGGCATTCTGTTGGTGATTAATAATCTGCAGCCACTTTGGATCCAATGCAAACTAGAGTATTTATTACTCATTTCTTGTCTGCAGAATTGTTTTCAGTCACTTGATCGCTAGTGGTCGATCATAGGTTTTCAGTTTAGGCACGCTTGTAGATACTGTAGATCCTGACTGGGTTACTCTCGTTTCAAATAGTTTAGGATTAACTAATAGGTTTAATGATTATCACATCAACCGTCAGTCTTCATTGCTTGAGTAGGCATCCTCAACTTTTCATCCTAGTCTTCTTTCTACTTCTTTTCTAAATTTGTCTTTTGCTCTTCACTTTTCTTTGAGCTCTCCTGTTTGTAATGACCCTTATAGATACAGTTGTTCCCTTGGCCATGTTTTCTGGTTTTTTGATAAGAAAACATGGGGATGGGACACTTAGGCCATGGTTCTCCTCCACCAGTTCATTTCATTTCTTTTACACCTCTCGTTTAGCCTCCAGTCCATGCATTCCTTTCTAGTCTCGTACTTTGGAGATGTTGGTCCTATCTACAAGGTAATATCTATGTTCTTTCCATGTTTCCATTGTTATTATAACCAGAATCAGATTCTAATGTTATATATGTTGTGGTGCATGGCACAATTCGTCAGGTGGACTGCCGATGAAGCTGCCTTTGAAGATAAGAAGTCACCTCCTGGATCTCTGGTCTTGTATTGTCATGTCTTTTGTTAGCAAGTCTTTTCATCAACATCAACATGCATCCGTGCCTTCAAAGAAGTTCCTGCCTTAGTGAAGTAAGGGAGGGTAGGATAGTATATGTACAAAGATGCTATCCCCGTGAGACTATTTCACTCTTTCCGAATCAATTAAAGAATGAAGTACAAACAATATTTACTCGCAAGTGTTATGTGGTACTGATTACAATGTCATCACTCTTAGTTTCCTTCAATAATTAGCCGAATCCATGCCCTGGATCTGGTTTGGCTTCATGTTTGTCAGTCTTGATATATGTACTCTTCACTTTCGACTGTTTTACTGATGTTAGTCGTTACTCTTTGATGTTTATGTGATCGTTGCAATCATATCTAGTTCATTATTTTATCTTCTCAGTGCTATGCCTGGTAAATATTATACACTAATATGAATTCCTCCGATAATGGTGACAGTTGCCTTCTTGAAAATCTAAGGTTATTATAGCACCAGGTCGAACTACAAAAAGTGATAAAGAGGCGTCCAACAAATTCTACAGTAGTCTAATGACGAAAGTTGTCGTGTGTGGAAACAAGACAACTATAAAGGAAATATCTTATGAACAATAGATATTGCAGAGTAAGCCATACCAAATCTGATACCAAGCTCTATACAGCAAACTTGTGAAATGATTATTGAGAGACGTAAATTTGTGAGAAGAAATCCTATGGCCCCCGAGATTTGCCAAAACAGAAACATCCACGAGTCTGATCGTCAGGTATCATACCACCGCCGTGGCTAGTATCTATGGCTTCTAGCAACCTCACGACCTCCTCCATCTCTGGACGTTTATCTGGGCTTCCATCCCAACACTTCTTCATAATGTTTGAAAGAGCACTAGGGCAACATTTAGGCACTGCCGGCCTCACATTCTGCTTAGACAAAAAATACTCAGCCTTTCGTAACGAAATCCTCGGTGAATAGAAGCTATGTTAAAAAAAATATAAACCCACAATTCTTTTTATTAACACAAAAAGATAGTAAATACTAAACGAACCTGTTGAACAACCCCAGAAGATACTTCAGCAAAACTAAGATCAGCATAAGGCATGTCACAACAGTATATTTCCCACAAGCATATACCAAAACTATATACATCGCACTTCCTATTGTAAGGCTTGCCCTCTAGTACCTAAGAAAGTATCAAAGTTGTTTCAAAGTAAGCAAATGACCGATTATTATTATTATTAAGTTACTAAAGTTTATGATTTACCTCTGGAGCCATATATCCTAAAGTTCCGGTTTCACCTGTCATGTCTCTAGGATTTTGAGCTTCAACTCGAGCAACTCCAAAATCTGCAATCTTGAGATTTCTACGAACATCGAGCAACATATTTTCAGATTTCACATCACGGTGCACAATCTTTTGGGAATGAAGATAACTCAACCTGAAAAAGGTAACAAACCATTATGGCTAGTTTATGTGCAAAGAATTTAAATTAACGGCAACCAATATTATTTCTCACCCTCTAGCAAGATCCAACGCAAGTTGAATCACAATTTTGAAAGGGAGTTTCTTTCTATAGTGCCTGATTAAGAATTTCTTCAAAGTGCCCCCAGCAAGGTACTCGACTACAACACAACAAGCTCTGGTAGGCATAACATTCCGTCCATCGTTTGAGGTACTTGTGGAAGGAATAGAAAGCTTCGAGGTTCCCATTGAGGCTCCAACAAACTGGTGAAATAAAAAAAACAAAAGGCAAATGTGAGCAACCCAGTAGCATGAAACTTAAACTTATATTTATAATGACAAAGTAGGATTGACATGAGGGTAAGATTAATGAAACGCCTGCCAGGTGTATTTGAACATCGAATTAGTGAACGAAACAAGCACGCTTAATGTGCTGAGGATCTCAATTGATGATTAAAAAACAATTTGAGTTTAAGCAATGAATATATCAACTTTTTAACCTTGGTAACATTTGGATGATCAAGTTTTTGCCAAACAGCAACTTCCTGACGAAATGATGCCCGCAGGTTAGAGATTTCTGTAGCCGTGGCAATACCATCCTCACCCCAGTCAAGTACCTTCACTGTTATACATGAACTCCAACATTTTCAATAATGGTGGAAAAAAAGGTACAAGTATGAAATATACCTCTGTTTCAATATGAATGAGCAAGTACAAAATAGAGTTACCATCGAAATTATATTAACTAATACTACCTCCATCGTGAAAATATAATTCATTTTGATTTTCAATTGTCAAAACAAAATATTACGTTAATAGTAAATTACAATGAACATACATCTTTTCATATGTTTTTGATCAAATATTTACACAAACAATACAAATATTTTGAAGATCAAAATTTAAAAGGTCAACTGAGTAAATACAAAACTAAACAATTCTTGTAGTTTAGAGTGAGTGCATATATGATCATGATATAATATGCATTATACTATTTTTCAAGCAATTGAATAATCAAACCACAACAAACTCAGAATCATCATCATCATCAAAATTAAGCATTCAATATTATAACAGACTTTTTTTTTCTTCGTAAATTAACAATGAGGTGAGTTTATAACGAGTTAATCTAAATAACTCAGATTAATGACCTGCAACATCGTGACCATCATAGGCTCCTTTGTAAACTGTACCATAAGTTCCATGAGCTATAACAGTTGTAATCTCCAATTTAGCCAAATCAATTTCCCATTCTTCATCCCCTTTATTCAATTGATCTTTCGACCAAACCCGAGTCAAGTGTTGAGCATCCCAACTCTTGAAATCAATTTGGTCAGCCCTAATCAACCCACCTTCACCTTCCACTTTGCTAATACCATTGCTAAATTCCATCAAAAACAATATCAATTATTTGCTTTACAATAAAAAAAAAAATTGAAGCTTTATAATGAAAGAAAGAGTCAAAAGGGACCAAGTAATTTGGAAACAAGAATCTTAAAAAATATTTGAAGAAATACCTACAAAATTGGAGGTTTAAAATAGAGGAAAAAGGCAAAAAGGATCAACTAAATAGGGAAAGAAGAATCTTGGGTATATTTGAAAAAAAAAAACCCAACAAATTAAAAGAATGAGTAAAAGTACATAACTATAAAAACCAAGTCGAGAAAAAAGAGGAGAAAATAGATGAATATTTGAAGGAGTTTGAGTCCAAATGGGATTTGTCTACTCTTTCGTCCTCGAACTTGTACTCTTCGTCACTTGAGTACTCATTATGTTATGTCTAACTACAAAATCTATCTTTTATCATTAAAGTGTACATTGATTAACGAAAGAAAACTGTACTTTGGATTTCTTGTCTTATTTTCGTCATGCCCCTCAACTATAACGAAAACTTCAAAATATCTCGTACTATTTTATTAAATTTCAAATTGCTTTGTAAATTTTTGCATTTTGTTCCTTAAATTCTAAAATTGTTCACTAAACTAATGTTTTTGTAATTGCTTTAAATTTTTTAAAAATATCTCAAAGTATTACCAAATGTGTTATTTCAATTGAATTGGTTGGTTTTTTGTGACTAATTGTTAAGAGTTTATGTGGTTCACTCTAAAACCAATTGGCAGATGGAGTAACTCAAGATCTTATATATTGACCGGGGAGGACATCGACTTCCGATGTGGGTCTTAACACTAATGGGTAATTATTGTTCATATAAAATTTTAATCAAAAAATGAGGAATTGTCATGTGGCTTTTTTGAGCCTTTGACATTATATACTCCCTCCTCCCTAAATTGAGTGATACATTTTGACTTTTCATGGTAAACAAAACACGATTTCAAACATAAATATCTCATATTCTACATATGACAAAATTATAAAAAGTAGATAGTTCAAAAATATATATTGAGACGAATCTAACAAGATATCATATGACTATTTTTTCTTATTGATTAATTATAATTATTGATCAAAATTTTTAAAGTTTGACCATGTAAAGTCAAAATGTACCAATCATTTAGGGAGGGAGGGAGTATAATATAGATTAGTATAGTGAGCAATTTTAGGATTTAGGAAGAAACTTAAAATAAATTAAAATATAGGAGAAGGCTTAACAAAGTATTAGGGAACCATTTAAAATTTTTGAAATAGTAGAGGGGGTAATAAGAAAATAAGCATATTAGGTACTCTATGCATATCAACGTGTTAGTTGTTGAACTGAAGTGTGATTTTATACCAAATAAGTTATGATATCGTTTTGGTAACATGTGTTTTAAGTGTATATATTAAAATGTTGATAATAGAAAAATTTTAGGTTAAATATTCTTCCTTATTTGCTTTTAGATTTTTTTCTTCTTTCATTTTAGTTCTTAATATGTAATTTAGGTGCATTGCAAACAAATTTGTTACGATAAAATGATGTATAGCATTGTGTCATTAATGGAGATAGACACGTAACAAGCATGGTGTTTTAGAATAAAGTTTTGGTTTTTCCATTCCAAACAATGATTGTTACACTTTATCTTTTTTTATTTTACCCTTCATTTTACCCTACAAAAATCTATAAAAAATGAAAAAGTTCACTGTGGTTTATCAAATTTAGAATGTAAATATTTAGCATGTAAGTGGAGTGTGGTTATCACTTAGCTTTAGAATTTTAACATGTAAGTACTTTTAAGTAAAAAATTGAGGTACAAGTTAATACACTAATACTAACTCCTTTTTTTGTCTTAAAACTAAAACATTGATATGTTTAGCTAATACAATTAATTAGGATTGTTGAAGTAAATTTAAAATAAAGTATTTTAAATGTTGCTTTATATTCTTTTACTTGTGAAGGTGAAACGAGTTGACTTATCTCTATAGATATTAGTACGTATTAAATTACTTTATATTACAATTAAAGATTTTATGAAAATCTATTTCGCACGTTGGAATTATTTCATTTTGAGTAACTTTGATGAACACAAATATAGAACCCAAACAGTTAGAGGCGACGGTTATTGAAAACGATTTCGTACAGAAAGGTATTGTCTCCTGTGAGGCCTTCCTCACCATCTTTATTCATCATCATTAATGACGGTTTGGTTTCGCATATGTGGTCTAGATACTTCTAAGAGAATTGCATATTTCAAATATTGAAAGCTTTTTATTGAAGAGCTTATGAAGAAGAATTATACTAATATATTTGGTATCCTACTAAAATCGAATGTTTTTATAACTTATTTCATGTTTCCATTAGCACTTTTAATGAACCTGTTCGTGCTTGGGTTTTTGTATAGGCACAATTTTTTTTAAGTCGTTCTCGAATACTTATACTATGGGAAGGGAGAATTAGGGTCTCATTTGAAATCACATGCTCTTTTCTAACTAATTAGAAAATGACATTTGTTGATATTAAAAATAACCTCCATTTATATTCTAACTACTCATCATATAATCTTAATTAATATATACTTTTGTATTTAATATTGATACATTTATGTTTCTTTAAATTCATTTTCAACTATGTGATATTTTATCATATGTTACAAAATTTTAACAATAACAAATTAATTATACAAAAACACAATTGTCAATAGGAACGAATTTTCACAAGCTGGACCGTGCACAAACAACTATTTGTTTTTAATTGGAATACATTATCTAAAAAAAAGAATAGGACCCAAATTAAATATAGGCTTTCAAGTTCGACCCCTCCAAAAAGCTGTCATACGTTTCACTCCCCATAGTTGCGACAGAAAACCAGATTTAGTAAAAACAAAATAATTATAATCAAAGTATAATCATACTCAAATATTATGAGAAGATTTAATATTGTTATATTATTGTGGTTTAATATATTATGTTATGTAACATGTAACACATACAATGTGCTCTCTCCTCCCACCCCCTGTTTTAATGCTTATGTTGATGGTGGAGCTTCTGCAGTTTTTGGGTCGACGGATTGCAATAAATGGATATTGGGTTCTCGAATTTACACGAAAAATTGTGACTTTGCAACAATTCAAGGATATAGAGATTATCAAGAAGACAGACTAGTTTGTGATCTTGATATGAAATTGGGGTTTTTTTTAGGTAATTGATCTTTTAGCTGTACTATGTTGATTGTTTTATTGTTGGAATACACTATTGATGCTTCTTCATGTATGTGTATCGACTGGTATTATGTACATTCAAAAAGATCGTCTAGTTTTGAATTTTGATTATTGAATTTATTGAAGTTCAAACTTTTGTAAGACCCAACCGCTACTCGTGGAGTGTACTTTGAATATATTTGTGTGTGTTGTATAATGTTGGTGAACAATATATCAAAATGTAGTATTTCGACGTGTTTTGCTAGTAACATGATAATTTTGATCTTCATTGAAGTTATGTGCATCAATAGTAAGATTACAAAGTTTGTTAATTTTGATTATTGAAGAACAAATTGGGTGATTTTTTTACAAAGTATAGGTACTGTTGGAATTTAGAGTCAGTATTTTCAATAATCTATTTGGGGTTATTTTCAAGAATAGGCCAATGTCGATTTCGAATAGCTGCGATTGATATCCATTCAAGCTCAAATCCATCTATATCCAAAAATAATCAATCTTTGAAATTGAGTTGCCAATAAACAGCAGTAGTAATAGTATCACCTTGTGGAGTACCGCACTTTTAGTACATTATGGAGATAGTGTTTGATTGGAGAACTTCGTTAGAAGTGAGAAATGTGCGGTAAAGATGGGTTTTTAAACTTAGTTAGCTGCAAGTGTTCAAGGGATTCATTGGTACTTTCATAAATCTTTTGCAGGTGAACAAGAAACTGAAGAAGATACTTTAAGTATATCAGCAATATTTGATGGTCATGGAGGCAGTGAAGTCAGTGAGCTAGCCTCTAAGAAATTTTTGGATTACTTTCAAGTGAATACTATTTTTAGTGCACACCAACATGTAAATCATTTGAACAAAGGGAATGAGGAAGCTGTAAGCCACAGCTCTCTCGAAAGGTAAGATATATATACTTGTTGAATACTAAATGATACATTCCAAACTACACACACTTTAACTACGAGGTAGTATCTAGACTCTAGAGAAATCAGATTTAGATAAAAGCCTAATTTACATAACATTATGTCAGAAGAGACTAATGTAATTCATAACCATGCTTCGATGCATTTTCGATATCCTCAAATATTTATTTCATACAATTATACTCTTAAGTATTTCATGATGTGGAGTCATGGAGTTCTGATTCAACCATTGGAGTGAGATCCTTGTCCAATTTCGAGCAAATAGCTTTTTTGAATTTCTAGAACCCATCTTTCTTGATGTTGATGTGGTTGTCACAGATCATTGGTTAAAGTTGATGATAAATCACTGCATGATATTTTAGAAGAAGCTTTGAAGAGGACATTCAAAGACATTGACTCAGAATTCTCTGTGGCATGTACATTTACTTTTGGTGTGTTTTGTTTGTCTTTTAGTCAACCATCTTCACCTTGTTTTTACTCTTAACTATCTATATGCAGGAAGCTGCAAACAAAAAATCTGTCGCGGGATCTACTGGAATTGTCATTATTTTGCTGAACAATAAACTTTTAATTGGCCATGTTGGAGATTCTAGAGCACTCTTGTGCAGAAAGCGGGACCAGTCCAATGATCAAGGTCCTACACTCATTAGATATTGTTAATAAGCTTTATAATTAGTCTTTGTTAGTGTTTTCTCTTCTTAATTGATGTCTTTGGTGGCAGAGCTTTATGCTGAACAGTTGACAGTAGACCATCATCCAGATAGAGTAGATGAAAAGGCACGAATAGAAATGGCTGGTGGTTTTATTAGAGTATGGGGCGTGCCCCGTGTCAATGGAATCTTAGCTGTATCTAGAGCACTTGGTGATGTGTACTTGAAGAAGTGTGTAAAAATCAACTCCAACTAACATTATCTTAGTCCACAGTTGGCGTTTCAAAATTTTACCTGCTCTTATCAATTGCCTCTTGGGAGTTGGGAGGCAGGCGGTATTTTAAAAAATGTTGCTACATATTTTAATCTTGAGGCGATTGATCTATCTTCATCTTTGTCACCGTGGAGATCTGCTTCTCACTCATTATCTATAATTTTGTTTGATCAGATATGGCTTAATAGCTGAGCCTGAAATCAATGGTTGGAGAACCTTAACTGCTCAAGACAGCCATCTGGTGATAGCAAGTGATGGTATCTTCGAAAGTATGACACCACAGCATGTTTGTGACCTCATGGCAAGTACAAATATGCAAGACAAAATGGCGTTGAAAACCATGGGTTCTTGCTCGTCCTCATCCTCCTTGGCGGATTGTATTGTCAGCACTGCATTCAGAAGAGGCAGCACAGATAATTTGTCTGCAATTGTCATTCTTCTTAGACCGGATTCTTTGTCGCAGCAAGACGCAGAAAACTTAGACAAGTCAGAACTTTAGTCCTGTTCCATATTTCATCAATATAACTTTGAAAATGACATGTGGTGGTCTGGTAAGAGACCGAGGCTGGTCGTAGTAGCTTTTGAATCCTATTCTTAGTTTCTTACTGGTCGTCATCCTAGAGTTCATAGGGCTTAGTAGAAGGAATCATTCAATAACAAATGATTGAAGATGTCAAATTCATATAGTCGATTCATATGTAGTGTGACAATTCACAATAATACATACATATAAATACAACGCTTCGTTAAGAATTGCAAGGCAAAGACATGCACATCATTTTCCTTTGTTTTGGGTGTATGACAAAAACATTAAAAAAAAAATGAAAAGCTCCCTGCCGTCCTGGAGATTCTATCCAAGTTGGTAAAATCCATATCCAGCATGCTTATAATTGGGCGAGTTTTTCTTTGTTTTCATAGATTTTCCCTCTGCATCTATTGGACTCTTCGTCTATTCATAGATTCAGACAAATTCTTCAACGTCAAATGACAAGATTCTTACAGATTCTTACAATTATTTAACAAGAGAATATATAGATGTTTATTTAGAAGATCTATAAATGTCTAACCACACTCATAAGAATTAATTGATCACAACATCCCTTTGGTCGAACATTGTAAAAATGACGACCTATCCACCCCTTCCATCAAACTTCGCCTCTGATGAAGCAAGTCCGGAGTGGATGAACAAAGGCGACAACGCCTGGCAGCTAACAGCAGCTACTCTTGTCGGGCTCCAAAGTGTGCCGGGGCTGGTGATTCTCTATGGAAGCATAGTGAAGAAGAAATGGGCTGTCAACTCTGCTTTCATGGCACTTTACGCCTTTGCGGCTGTTTTGATCTGTTGGATGGGTTGGGGATACCAAATGTCATTTGGGGACAGATTGATACCTTTTCTTGGAAAGCCTGATGTTGCAATGGACCAAAAATTTCTGTTAGTCCAGACGTTTGGTGGCGCAATGTTTCCTAATGCAACTATGGTTTATTTTCAGTTTGTGTTTGCTGCTATTACTTTGATCTTAATTGCTGGAGCTTTGCTCGGGAGGATGAATTTCCATGCATGGATGTTGTTTGTCCCGCTTTGGTTAACCTTTTCTTATACTGTTGGTGCTTTTAGTATATGGAGTCCAAATGGATGGTTATACAAAAAGGGACTTATTGATTACTCTGGAGGGTTTGTCATTCATCTTTCCTCTGGTGTTGCTGGTTATACCGCTGCTTATTGGGTAATCTTCTATTTAGTTAAATATGCGAGTTCAAAATTTTAAATATCTAACATACAAAATTCGAAACTAGACATTCTTTTGAAGGATAAACGATGTAGGTGAATAAGCGTCAAGAAGTGTTTGACATGAGATGAAATTTCTGAACTATATTATTCAAGTTGAAAATATGATTCAATTTGTGTTGTTATGCAGGTAGGGCCAAGGGCAACCAAGGATAGAGAGAGGTTTCCACCAAACAATATCTTGTTGATGCTTGCAGGGGCAGGGATGTTGTGGATGGGGTGGACGGGATTCAACGGGGGAGACCCTTATGTTGCAAGCGTTGATGCATCGTTGGCCGTCCTCAACACCCATGTTTGTGCTGCTACGAGCTTGCTCACTTGGCTAGTTTTGGACATCATGTTTTTCTCAAAGCCTTCTGTTATTGGAGCAGTTCAAGGGATGATAACTGGCCTAGTTTGCATCACCCCTGCAGCAGGTGATTTTTTGGAGATCATCTATCACAACATACCTGTCCATGCATGACACACTAATCATACCACACGCGTACATGTTAACGAGTACATATGATCATCAAATTAATCTAGTAATATTGAATGATGAACAGGAGTTGTCCAAGGGTGGGCAGCTATGTTGATGGGGCTAATGTCAGGAAGCATTCCATGGTACACAATGATGGTCCTGCACAAGAAAATTAGCCTATTAAAACATGTAGACGACACAATGGCAGTTCTCCACACACATGCTGTTGCAGGAAGCTTAGGAGGAATTCTAAGCGGATTTTTCGCGAATCCTAAACTTAGTCGCATCTTCTACAAAGCAGATGAATGGTGGAAATACACCGGTCTTGCTTATGGATTTCAAAATGGCAGGACAGCTGCAGGATTCAGACAAATGGGAATCCAACTCCTCGGAATTCTCTTCATAGTATGCTGGAACGTGATATCTACGAGTATAATCTGCTTAGTGATTAGGATGATCATACCACTCAGGTTAACAGAAGAACAACTAAGCATCGGAGATGATGCTATTCATGGAGAGGAAGCCTACGCATTGTGGGGCGACGGAGAGAAATACGAATCCAGGGGGAATTCTACTTATAGTGTTGATGAAAGTTCCATGCCTCAAAAGGGCGAGGTTCAAATGGTTTAATGTTTCTTAAGGTTGTTAGATTAATGTTTCTCATGTATTATTCATAAAGCACAATTTCATGATTGTGCAAAGATCATTCATTTGAATGGTAGATGATAAGGACCTTGCTTGCATATGTATCTTTAGTTGTTTTACAATAATAATCACCACAAGAATTGTTTAAAATGAGATTAATAAGAATATCATCAAGCTCATAAATGTTTATATATAATTTACACGTTTCATTAATTCGAGATTGACTTATGATACCATGTTAAAGGATGGAGATCAAAGCATGGTTCTTGAAATGATAATATCAATAAAAAAAATAGTTGTCACTAATGTTGAAACGAATTTTAAAATGTATTAATATTTATTAATAAATGTATTGTTAATAATCCAGGGGATACTGAAATCATTAAACAACACCCAATAATTTACAAAAATAATTTGTAATCTGAAAACAATATTATTTGTTTTTATAAAATTAAAACACATGTGATAATATTAACAAAATGGAAGTGTTTGACTCGTAACTTATTTGTCCACTTGTTCTTTCTTCTTAATCCAACGCTTACCCGTCGTCGTGCGTGCATCACACATTCCCCCCCCCCCCCGATCTCCATTCGGCAGAAGCTTCAAACCTCTGTAGGTGAGATACATTAATACCATGTTCGTTATTGTTTCAGTTTCATGCATATCTTCGATTTAGGTCTCATTCTAATCATTGAATTTGTAAAAAAGCCTCAATCTTTGATTAATTTTCCAATATTTTATGTTTCAATTTACACTTGTATAGTCTTATGTGATAAACTACCCCCCCCCCCCAATATTTTTTAATTTTTCGTAGTGCATACTAATCTTGTTTAACATTCTTGAATTGGGTTTGATTTGTTTTATTGATTGATTTTTTGTTGAAGGTATAACTGAACTAGATGGCTGGTCGTGCTCCTATTCGTACTAATAATTCAGCTCTCATTGCTATGATTGCTGATGAGGTAACAATTTCAGCTTACCAATTTGATTATAGTTGATTCGTTTGGTTTGTTTTTGGATGTGTGTAGATAGTTGATCTTGATTTGGTTTTGAGTTTATCATGTTCATGATTTTAGATATTCTGTTTCTTATATTGTTTAATGTTGCTATAGCATAAATTTGATCCATTTTTGGATATATACCTGAAAGATCACACCTTTTTTCCGTCAATTGACGAAGCTTAGCGGTAATCTAAGAGCCCTGGTGTAATACATGTTTCGTCGTTTGAGATTGTATTGTAAAATGATTTTTTATGAGCTTTTTTGTAGTTCATAAGTCCCGAAGAAGCTTAGGTTAAAAAGCTAACGAGAATGTTGAAAGAAAGAGATTAGCCAAACAGCCTTGTCGATAATGAGCTGATCATTACAGAGATATCAGTGGATAGGTACTTCTGTGAATGGTTAACCGAGGTCTGAATCTGCTACAATTTTTTTGATTATGCAGGACACTGTCACAGGATTTCTGTTGGCCGGAGTTGGTAATGTTGACTTGAGGAGGAAAACCAACTACCTCATTGTGGACTCAAGTAATGCTCGAGCCTGTTTCATTCAAATTTAACGTTGAGCTTCCTGTTTGATTATTTATTGATAACGTTACTTGTATTACTGGATAGCTAGTTTGAGTAAACTAGTATAAGGACTCTCGAGATCGTATTAAGAAAAAGGGCTCACCTTTTTATTTCATGCATTGGTGTTAAAGTAAAACATTATAATAAACCAAGGCTCTGAGAAGGAGTAGATAATCCCTATGCTTAAATGCCCTACTGTTACATAATGTGTTATAGAGAAAGAGTATATATTCTAAACTTTCAGGTCTTTAAAAGATGGTTAATTAAACAAATGATGTTGTCTTCTCTTACTCAACTCAACTTATGCATACAAAACCCTTGTAACTTATTATTCAGAACCGTGTCTCTCTCTCTTTATTGTGATATAAAAAGTGTAGTTGTATGTGTACAATATGTTTCGACATGGCATTTTAGGCTCTTCGTACACATGGGAACAAGTGGTGGAATGCCTCTACCAATTTAATTGCATGTGTGATATAATAATTATCTTCACCCTGACCCTAACTTTCCCTTTAAGTCTATATAGCTTGAATAATTTCTACAACTATTTTTAATTTGAAACTTCTGACCTGCGTGCGCGCTGATACATTGGTTCTTTCTTTTGTGTTTGTAGAAACGACTTCAAAACAGATTGAAGATGCTTTCAAAGAATTCACATCAAGGGAGGATATTGCTATAGTTCTGATAAGTCAATACGTGAGTACTTGGTCCTCTCACATGTATGCTTAATTGCTTCGTTGGAATGATTGGCCAAATTAAACTACGGAGATGTGTTGTCCTGTTTATCCCTTTTATGAAAATTATCCCCGGAGACTAAGGTGTTCCCTACCTTATATAGGAAACCAACTTGTTAAACATTCCAGTAAATTGATTAAGAAACCAGCAGTTCGAAACTAAAGTTGTCCTAATATTGCTCCTGCTGGTTTGGAGTATTATTATGCGGCAAATTTGCTAGATATACAAACATATATTTAATTGTTTTCACTTCTTTACTTAGTAAGGATCTGTGTTTTTTGTTTTATCAGGTTGCAAATATGATAAGATTCTTGGTTGATAGCTACAACAAGCCAATTCCAGCAATCCTGGAGATCCCTTCAAAGGACCATCCTTACGATCCTGCACATGACTCCGTTCTTTCAAGGGTCAAGAACCTATTCGCAACTGAATCTGTTACATCTGGGAGACAATGATTTATGAACACTAGTTCACTGTCATAAGAGCTTATTGACAAGGATTTCAACCTCTCTAATTGGGTTCACAAATTTATGTATCTCGCTTTTATATTGTATCCCTTGTGAGTTACTATTAGTACTCCCTATTCAAGTTTCTTACTCATTGATTGTACTCTTGTGATAAGACAAATTCTTGAGAATAAGTTAATGTCAAAATGGTTTCAATATATATCGTCTCTTTAGTAACATTTATGATTTCATGCACAATACAAAATAATAGTATATGTGTATCTTTCTTCTTTGGCACATTTTGATCAAACTGTCAACCAGAATACAGAATTTCAAGACATCGAGAAATTCTACAAGACAATAATTCCTGCTACATATTCCAAATAAACATTTCTTCAAATTAAAAAATTCCAAGACAATGATCAATTGTAAAGCAACGACTTTGTTTCAAGCTACAAGAAACCTCATTTCAACCAAAACTATCAAGATAATGCAGATCTGACTCGGTAAAGCTTTCTAATTCTTGCAAGTCTTTTTCGGGGCATTTGCTTCAAGATTTGACCATGTTGATGCAAGTATGCAACCCCAACCATCAAGATAAAGCAGATTTGAGTGACTTGGTAAAGTTTTCCAATTCTTTCAAGCCTTCTTCGGGAGATTTAGCTTCACCAAGGATTCTGACCATGGCGCTGCCAACAATCACGCCATCCGCTCCCCATCCTGCCACCTGCAAAATGCATCACCTAGATTAGATGATTTCTAGTATAAACATTAATGGCTTCTAATTTGTGGAAAGAAACTCCTACCTGCTTCACTTGCTCTGGTTTTGATATGCCAAATCCGACAGCAATTGGCTTTGTCGTAGCCTGTAAACCAACAAATTTCTCTTTATTCAATAGAATGCAGAGTAAAGATTTAATGAAGGATTCAGTGAAGACTCTCGTGTGCCAACATATTGACTCTTCGCCGCTTCTCTTTTTCCTTCCATTAAGGAGGGGGATGCAAAGGAATGGATTCTAAAGATAATGGAGTAAAATGCAACATATCTTTATCAAGACAAACCTCTTTTAAATCACTGAGCAGGGATTGCACCTTACTGCTCACAGATTCACGAGCTCCAGTAACTCCAACAGAGCTCACCTATTATTCATAAATAAACAAATAAGCACTAGCATGATAAGGCAGAAGCAGTACATAGTTAACACCTACAATAGTAACAAATAGCAAACAAAAGGATTCTCAAACGGTGCAAAGACAATAGTTGAGTCTCATTATTACCTCCAACATCAAATTTCAAGAAACTGACATGACATGGTCTCAAATCAAATTTCAAGTATGAATGACTTCAAAATTAGATGTTAGATAGGAAATTCAGGACATTGTAACCAGGAAACATAGCATCCGATGATCAACACATCTCATTAATCAATTAAGAAGCGAAGGCTTATATTTAATATTGAGATTACAATTGACAGGGAATAGAACTCTTACCAGATACACAAATCCTTCGGAAACTTCAACAATGGCTGCCATGCGTGCTTTTGGAGTTGTGGGAGTTGTGAGTAGTACCTTGAATTAGAGAGGCAAAAGACCATGGAAATAAAGAACAAGTGAAACAGGTATCTTATATAAAAAAATCCGCCATACACCTCGAAATAATCAGCAGGCCACCAACGATGCATGACCATTTGTTACGGTGATGAGAAGTTTAATGCAAAATTGATAGATATAAGAACTAGATTATGTTGAAGAGCTAAAATAGACCTGTTGACTTAGCACACAGTTCTCATGCAAATAAGATATCTTAACTTCACGAAATACAAGTCTGACGACCCAAATATAGAAGACGTACAACATATCCTCCCTTCACCACAAAAAAAATTAAAACAAACTCAGAAGTAATGAGGACTGGTTTAATGTACTGATGCGTAGCATGATAGTAGCAAAAGAAGCAAGAAACAAGTTCCAGCAAGCAATACATGGACAACAAACTACATCTTGGAGGTATATACCAATTCAATATTATTCGCGAGAGCTTCTTTTCTCAAAGTTTCTGTCTCTTCCAAAGGGACATCTGGAACAACAAGTCCTGTAAATAAAGTATGCCAGTTTTAGCTTTTCAGTCATGCCATCTGATGAAAGATTTCAACTTTCACCTACCATCTGGTAAATAATTTAACTTACCATGCACTCCCGCATCTCTGACAATGGTCATGAATTTGCCAATTCCACGCTTTAATATCGGGTTGTAATAAGAAAATAATGCAATTGGACAAGATAATTCAGGTGTGACCTGACAAACAAATGAGAATAAGATTAAAGTTTGAAGATAGGGTATCTGACACTCTGAGCAAAAGACCCTAAATTTGAACCTTGGACATAAATGACATCATGAACAAAGTAATCGAAATAGTCATCAATATTTTTTAGATCCAGATGGAATAACAGCGTCAAATTCTCAAGTCTTATGTAAAAAACATACATTATATGTCAAATACATATTGGAAGTTTCATGTGACAAAGCATCGTAAACAGATTAATAGGTAGACAGATATTTAGATATATAAACAAAAAGAGACATCTAAGAGGTATGTGAAGGTGTATCCTTACATCCCTCAACATAGAAATAATCCTATCAAAATTGGTCCCCCTAGACAATGCACGAGAAGCTGCAGCCTGTGATTGGAAAAACACTGAAGTTAGGATCTTGAAGAGATCCGTAACTAAAAATTACTTTTATAGTATTCAGGTCAAGAATGACAGTTTTAAGGACCTGGATAACTGGACCATCTGCTAATGGGTCAGAGTAAGGTACACCAAGCTCTATAATGTCTGAGCCACATTTATCGAGAACCTTCAATGCTTCGGCTGTGGTAGAAAGATCAGGATCACCAGCTGTGATATATGGGATGAGAGCCACCTTCAGAATTGAAAGAATGCTTATCAGTGAAAACCGCTAATAGGTAACCACGGCCAGCAATCAATTACAACTAATGTAGGTAAAAGAGTCACCGAATTCTTTTAACAATGCACTATTCAAGTTACTGCATAATTATTCATCCCTCAGTTAACTCCCCTGGATTGAACCAGACAGAATTTTTTGACAACAGAAACCATAAAAAGTTGAACCCCAGTCATTAGATGACCAACGGTAAAAATGCAATCTTTACCAATCCCATCTATCTAGTGTCAAGATACAAGCTCAGCAAAAGTACCTTTTCTCAATGAAGTCTAAGCCCATACAACACCCGTTGCATCGAAAACAAATTTACAGCACATAGCAAAAACAAAGTCAACAAAATCAAACAAAACTAAAATGGAACAGAGCTACAATAATAAAAATCCTATCTTTACCAATCCTCTCCATCTAGTATCAACAAACAAGGTCTCATTTTCAATCAAAACACAAACTAGACCCACAGAAACACCCACATTTTCGTTCTTGTCAGCATCATAATACATTTACATAATAAATTCATAGCAAATGACAACACATAACAAACCAAACATTATCTCATTAAATGGGATATTTCATATGAACATACCATTGCCATAAAACATCAATGAAACAAAATAGTCAACCCAATTAAACAAACTACAATTAAATGACTGTAATAATATTGACAACAACAACAACAACAACAACAACAATAATACTACTAATAATAATTAATTAATTAATTAATTAATACTCCATGCATTACTTTTCCTTGTTCTCTGAGTTTGGTAAAAGTTTGAGAGAGACCAACTGAAGTGATGTTAGAGGTACTGAGAGTGGCCATAACAAGTGGTGTTTTCTTGATGTTTGAAACTGGAAAATTGATATTATTTGATTTGAAATCAATTTTTGTAGTTGACCTTGATTTGTTCAAATTCAGAAAGTTGACTCCTTTCAAACCAAAAGCAGCCATATCAGTCTTTGCTTCATTTTTGGGATACTTCTTTCGGATACTTTTGGGAGGTTTTGTTTAACAACAAAAAACGGACAAATTATCCGACCCGTATTGTTACCAAACGAGAAATAAAGACCCGATTCGTAAATCGGAATGCAGAATGAGTAAGTGGACTTTATGGTTCGGTTACTAGATAAACGGGCTTTCATGGGCTGATGGAGCTCCAAAGAGTTCTCAGCTGGGCTCAATACTTGCACCAAGTTAGGCTATGGTCTTGACTCTCGACTTGTATATGATACGGAGTATTTGAAATTGAATGGTTGAAATTAAAACTCTTAAAATGATAAGAGGTGTCATAAATAATTCGAATTAAATAACTTTTTTTAACTCAAGTTTTCATGTTAATGTTTTTTTCAAGTTTCTATATAAACTCGTATAAAATACCATTGAAATAGAAACAAAGTGACATTTGAGGAGGCTTCTATAAAATTTTGTAAACTCGGAGAGAATTATCCTCTATTTCATTTACATTTACGGATGCTTAGTCTTCTCTCATTGCTGCTCGAATGAATTATAATTTTGGATGTCACTCCAATTCAAGCAATGTATGAACTTCGTTTTCTAAATGTGACTCCTATCAACGAGA
The DNA here is from genome assembly GCA_003412495.2 of Echium plantagineum. Lineage (NCBI taxonomy): Eukaryota > Viridiplantae > Streptophyta > Magnoliopsida > Boraginales > Boraginaceae > Echium > Echium plantagineum. The sequence continues at coordinate 192,020 of QFAX02000311.1, forward strand.
TTGTCTTGAAAACACCTAGAAATCTCACAGAGTGGATGATGTTTCTAAATGTGACCCCTATCATCGAGATTGTCTTGAAAACACCTGGAAATCTTACAGAATGGATGTTGAACCGGTGTAAAGCCCCAAAAGCGGAGAAAGTATGATTAAATATACTCTTATGTGAGAATCAAACCTGAGACCTCTCGGAAAAAAGTTCAGGTCCGGTTCCACTAGGCTATGACCCTTGGATAGCCTAATGGTATCTGACATGAGCTTCTACTCAGAGGTCTTGGGGTTGAATCCCCTCTTTCATGTAATCACTACTATATTTGTAGTGCATACTATAACAGTTATTTTAGTTAGTCATTTATGTATTTTTTTTCAAAAAAAGATCCATCCACCGCTCCTTACAATGAGAATTGAGCCCAGACCTCTTAACCAGTAGGTCATTTGATGTTCTCTACCATTTCTATATTCATTATTTATAATATTCTTCAATCGTTATATTTAATAATTGTAATTCTCATCAATAATTTACAAAAACAGAATACATTTACATTTGATGAGTGAAACAAGCATAACTTTAAAGAAAGAAGAAAACATTGTAAAAATAAAAACATGAAAGAGTGAAAGACCATACCAAAATAAAGAGAGTGGGTCTTGTATGTGAATAATTTCATAATTTGGATGGGCATCCTTTATGAAACAAAGTTGTATTGTCTTTGCTTCCGTACACAAGGTAGCATGGATGCTGGAGCCCTCTTGATGCTCCAAACAATGTATTTATCCCCATTTCCCCACTCACTATTTCAATCAAATTGTTTGAATTCTAAAGTTGAACATTCACACCTCATATGTTTTAACTTGGTAGGACTTAGCCACCATTATTATTATACTTATCAAACCATGCATGGCCCTATCGGTTCTACATATGACATGACTCATGAGCCATGACCATTATTATTGGGATTGATTTGTATGTGTTTCGAATTCGTCGGTACAATGTTCCTGATGTATGCAAGAGAATTGGACCCACAAGGTGTTCGAGTGGACTCGATGAAAACGCTTTGCATATCGAGTCATTGAACGGTTGATATAATGGGAGACGATGCAATACACTCGGTGGAATATCATAATTTAGGTAATGCAACATATTTAGAAGAAAAAAATGTTAAGGCTAGAACATATATAACCAGGGTTCAGAGCTAGTCCATAGATATTCGGGGTTAGTGCGATAAATTGAAAATGGGCCCCTCGATATATAACAAAATTTATATTTTCGAGAACTCGATTTTATTCATTATAATTGAACATAAAAATTACAAAATTACACAAAACAATATCTTCGAGCATTGTTTGATGCAAAATCCCAAATTATATGGTCTCGAATATCAAAATGTGATAAAAATTCACTATTGTAAGCTAAATTTTTCTTAGAGTTCATTTGGCATAATATTCTCATTATCGACTATCAAGTTCACTAGATACTATATATTCATTAGTTGAGATTACATTTTTTCACTCAAATTCTCATTTAATTGCTGGCCACCATTGTTACTAATTAATTTCTAATTTTTTCAATCAATACAATAATATATATATAAATTTGAAAATTTTGTGGCCCCTCCAAAACGGGGGCGTATTGCGGTTGCGCTCCCTGCCTGCGGTAAGGGCCGGCCCTGAACATAACATGTTGTAAGTAGTGAGACAAAACAAAACTTTGTGTCTCAATAAAAAAAAATTCAAAACCGATGTGTGTGACCAATGTTGTTGACGAATGACGAGCTGGTACCATTCGGGTTTAGTCATACCGGAACTAAATTTTTCAAAATCAAAACGGTTTCATAGAGACTAACAAATTTTGATAGTAGCTAGTCCCGGTCATACTTTGTGCCAACGAGCGTGCGTGACAACTTTGACATAATAGTAGTTATAACACACATTATTCAAACTTTAAAACACCTTCTATATAAAGTAGATAATTCACTTTAAGGTGAGTAATGTGGGACGTATTATTAAATAGAGACTAACAAATTTTGCATTCAAATCATTATATCCAACAAACATGTACTTTAGCTGGTCCAACTTTCAAACCAAATCATGACTGATTCAATTTCGAGTTAGTTTCGATTCGACTTTCACGAGTTCAATATCAAGCCTATATGAATATGTGAGACGACAAATGACAATAAATGGTGATTGGCCTACCACACGTGGATTAGGATGTACATTGACTTAATAGTACATAGACGGGCCTTTGAGTACCAAACGGGACCCAAGCTATTGAGGTTGTTGTCTCCTTGTCTATTTGGTGTTTACCATCATAACTCATTGGTTTTGGGTCTCAATCTTCAGAAACATTTCAAAGCAATCAGGATAGGCCTTCGTACAACTATGGTTGCTTCTTTTTAGTTCACAGTTCGTTGTCACACACTCACATCTATGTCCATGGGGTCCCCTTTAATAAATGACTTCTGAATTCCATGTAACCATGCCCCTCTGTCTATGGGTTATGGCAAGATTCTCGGTTAGGTTTTCCATGGCCTAATCAAGTCAGCTACTCCTAATTGTAACTAGTTTTGGGGTTTGATATGCCTCGGAGCATAGCCTAGTAGTAATATGATTGAGGTGGAGATACCACGACATTGTCGGTTCGTATTCGTGTAGCGGCGACACGTTGTTGAAATATATATTACAGAGTTGCCTCTGGTTTCATGTCTTGTTTATCTTCTTTAGACTGCTACTACTCCTATTAGGGCTAATGCCTCGATTAGGAGATATTTAACTTCTTTAAGACAAATTTGAGATATGATGTTCAACTTAAATTTGAAGTTTTCATATAATAACATGGTCTTCTCTGCTGCTCAGATGAACTTTCGCTTTCTAAACATGACGTTGATGCATGTAACTTCAATCCCAAAATTATATTGAAAGCACGGAAATTTCACATAGTGGATGCTATAAATCGTCGAAATGCTTAAAAATCTTGCAAAATGGATGCTGAAATCTTGCAAAGGCATAAATCTTTTGAAAAAAAAATTAAACTCGATACTATTAAACTAAAAGCCTTCAATTAAAGATGATGTATCACATTTGTAATATAGTAGTACTTGTTATGCAATAAACTTGAATAATTCTGAATAGGATCATACTTGTTCCGTTACACCACAACTACTCTTTTGAAGATGCTAATTATTGATTGGCTAAGTATGTATATATTCAATGCATTTTCTAAAAATCACAAGACATAAAAATAGAGAATGAAGAAAAAGTGGTTTTGTATATATTATTATAAATATCTTTTTATTCCTGTTTAAAAAAATATCGATATTATTAAGTTGTGGTATGGTGGGATGAACAGCAGCGGCGCACATGGAATAGGGTTTGACTCTTAAAGGTTCGAATTGAGAAAAATAGGGAAACAAGGTCACATGCCCTCTTTAATTTTACGAATTCAGCCTCCAATCCTTTTATTTGTCCTCTCCAATTCAATCTCCCCACATGCTTTTATACCTCTTCAATAATCCCATTATATTCTTCACTCCATTATTTTAGGTGTCTTTCGAGTAATTCATTAATATTCTTTCATTTATTTAGTTTTCGTTTTTAACTAGCCAAATATATTACTATTTTAAATCGGTTGTTATTTTATAAATTCGATACAATTTTAATTAGTTTCTATCGTTTGTGAAAAAGAAAGAAAAGATACTTTTTGTCATGTTTTTTGTATTATATCTTAATTAAATGTAAATAGATATTTTCAGTAACTAATAAATACTTCATGTAAATAAAAGATTTATGGCATTAATTAATTTTGACTCTATAAGTAAAATTATGTTGGTTCTACTTCTATCTCTAGAAAAAAAAATGATACCTTCATATTAAGGTCCCGCGCATCTTGTCCTAGGTCATCACGAGGAGGTGACTCGTCAAATGTGTCTCAGAGGATCAGGAGAATTGGAATGCTTGTTTAATACTCCAGCACGATATTCTACCCATTTATTACGAGGCAAGAACTCACACCGTGCGAAAAGGAGAGACTTGTCACCCAAGCTCTTAACCATTTGAGGTGTCCTTGAAAACATTAAGTTATTTTGTCTCCTTAAATTTATATATCTTTTTGATTGTTTAATTTTAAATGATTCATCTGTATAGAAAATATTTTATTTTGTCATAGATTATTACTCCCTCCGTCCCTAAAAGATTGTCACATTTTGACTTTTGATGGTCAAACATTACAAAATTTGATCATAAATTCTCATCAAACGATAAGAAATAATATAGTCTTGTGGGATCTTGTTAGATTCGTCTCGATATATATTTTTGAAATATCAAATTTTTATAATTTTTTCGCATGTAGAGTAAGAGATATTTACGTTTCAATTCTTGTTTTGTTGACCATGAAAAGTCAAAATGTGACAATTATTTAGGGACGGAGGGAGTATTATTTTATAATAAATAAACTAACTAGTGCCTAATTAAACTAAATATAATTTTATTTGTGATTTGCTCTCTTAAAAGTATGAGAAGGAAATATAACGAATCCGACTAATACCAACAAAATTGTAGGTCTGTTCGTTTTATTACCAAAATTATAGGTATTATCTTAACTATATATCTTACTTATCAATTATATATCATCGCATGAGTCGTAAATTTTCCTAATAGTCGATTAATCGGGTAAATGGAGCAACACTTATCATGGGTGGTCTCAGTATGTGCGTTTTGTAGTTGCTAAACCATTTTTTTCCTTCAAGCAATAGAAATTATAAATTAAATATTTAAAATGATTTGGCAAAAATAAAACATGAGACATTTTGAAATTCGGCTCAAATGTGATATCACTAAACTAAAAGCTTGGGTGCTCAACCATTAACTAACAACTTCAATATGCAAGCGGGATGAATGATTGTAAACAACATACCTTGATAAAAATATAGTACTCCCTCCGTCCCTAAAAAAATTGTCACATTTTGACTTTTGGTGGTCAACAAAACACGATTTAAAACATAAATATCTATTATTCTACATGCGATAAGATTATAAAAAGTTAATATTTCAAAAAAAAATATTGAGACGAATCTAACAAGGTCCCACAAGACTATATTATTTCTTATCGTTTATTGAGAATTCATGATCAAATTTTGTAATATTTGACTAACAAAAGTCAAAATGTGACAATCTTTTAGGAACGGAGGGAGTAATTCTTTTGCTGTGTAAAAATAGTCTCGTTTGGAAGTTTGATGATTGAATTTTGAGCTTAATATATTCATATTTTCTATAATAATCGGCGGAAAAACGTTTAAGATGATAATATTAATTTTAGTTTGCTTTGTAATTTACATTATAACTTTTACTTGATTATATATCGGATGAGACTTCAACGTTTGCTAATTTGATCGATAAGTAATCAATTAATTTAGTTAAGAATAGATTATTGTGGATTATTGTGATAAATGTGATAATCCACAATTCAGACGGTAAGTCGTGAGTCACTAAGGATGCAAGGATATAGTACTTTTTTTAATAGAAAAAGTCAATTATCTTATTTTGTTTTTTAATGGGAAAAGGAGATAAAGTCAATAGTTGATGAAAAGAAAAGCAATCGAGTCCGCAACTCTATAAAGTGAATTAAACTTCGGAGACACCGAGTTACTCTTTAGTCTTAATATTACGTTATAAATTAACACATGTATATAATAGAGGAAATTGTCATGTGGTAATTTCACAAAGTGGGTTAATGTTTTATTTTATCCTTAAAAATTTAAAAGTTATAAATTTATTTTTGAAATTGAATAAGAGTTGCAATTTTTGTCTAATTTTGAGAACCAGTTTATAACATTTAAACTTTCGAGATCAAATGATAACATCGACCCACTTTCTTTGATCATTTTAACAATTTGCTCGTATATATATAATAAATTATAAGTAGTTACTAACATTTCATTCTTTTACTCAGATTACGACTTGTACTCTATTTATTTTGTTGTTGTAATTTTAGCTAAAATTATTTATTTTAACATAGTTGTCGCTTTAGGATGATTAAATTGTAATTTTATATTTATAATATAATTTATGTTTATTTCTTCAACAACCATTCGATGATATAGCGACAGTCCGTTTCATTTTACATTTCCAATTAATTTTTTTAGCTTTTCTTTTCCTTTTATTAATTTATGTAAAAGTGACTAAAAACAACTAACAAAAAACGAGAGAATATTCTATACTAAACAAATTTTTTAATTCAAAATTGAGAAATCTATATTTCCCCCTACGCAATTACTCCATTAATGACAATCATGGAGAAGAAGGCAACCAATACAACATCATTAATCCCCCCCAGCCAAATTGGATATTCATCAAATCACAGTTCACCACGTGTCCACTCATGTTCCCAATACCAAACTATTTTTCCTCAAGTTGAAAAAATAAAGAAACAAACAAATCCACACCCATGAAATGACCCATGCATTTCTATATTAATAGCCTCTTTAGGCTAAACATATACCTCCCTTCTTTCCCAACTTTCTTCACAACTTGTTATTAATTCATTCTTATATTAATATTATTATTGTATACTTCCACATATCAATTCCCAAAACACAAAATTATTTGTTCTAACTATCTAAAAACAAAAGCAATCATTTCAAGAAATATTGGTTTATGTGATGAGCATGGAGATTGTGAGCAATAACAATGATATGGCTCCTAAGTTGGATCTTGAAGAGACTGAGTTGCGCTTGGGGCTGCCCGGTGGAGGCGGAAAAGAGGCGGAGGTGGTGGTGGTTGTCGCCCCGAATGCTAACGGGAAGAGAGGCTTTGAAGAAACGGTAGATCTCAAGCTTAGTCTTTCAACTAATAAGTTGATGATGGAGAATTCAACAATCGACACTACTAGTCACATGATGAACGATATTACTAAGGATGAGTCTAATGATCTTTCTAGTGATATTGATCAAATCAAGCCTCCAGCCAAGTAAGCATTTATGTTATTATTATTAGGATAATATTATTTCATATATACAATAATAATTTAATCCCTCACTCCTATTTCATTACAAGGTTTTTTCATATAATTATTCTTGACTTAAAATTAAATAATTCGTTCATATAAATCGAAATAAGTTCGTGTCATGTAATACTTTGGAAAAAAACACTTGCTTTGCTTGAGGAAGTCATCATGAGGCTCCTACATGCCAAGTTTATATTGTTATTAAATCCGTGTAGTTAAATTGAGATAAAGATAATATAATCTCGCATAAGTTTTATTTTATTGCTCAAGAATACATTATCATCACACGCTTTTTCAGTAGTTAATTATTTTTAGAATTTTAGTTTTTCTGAGAAATTAAGTAACTGATGTATAGATAGATAATCTCGAGGGAATTATATGTTATTAATAATGTGAAAGAAAAATTAAAAGGGACACATGCATTTTTTCTAAGATTTTGAAGAATAAAATTATGGAATTGCAGGGCACAGGTGGTGGGTTGGCCACCCGTGAGGAACTTCAGGAAGAACGTTTTCACAACTAAGCAAAAGAGTAACACCACAATGGAGGAGCGCGGCGGTGGCGGCGCCCGCCTTGTCAAAGTGAGCATAGATGGAGCACCTTACCTTCGCAAGGTGGATCTCAAGATGTTCAAAAGTTACCAACAACTTTCCGATGGACTAGGCAAAATGTTCAGCTCGTTCACAACTGGTAATAATTAATTTTCTTATATACTACTCCCTTCAATTCAAATTATGTCTTTTTCGTTTTTTCCATGTCTAACTTAGATTAGCAATAACTAATTACTTATACTATAAAAAATTATAAAAATTTTCTCTTATGAAAATACTCTTAAATATAAATTTATCGATATTAATTTTATATTTTTTGAATTAAAGAATAATAAGTTATTGATGATCAAAATTGGGCACGCAAAAACAGAAAACGAATTATATTTTGAATTCAAGGAGTATATATAACTTATTAACAAAGTTTACAACCTTATTATATGTCGATTGCTAATTAAAAAACGAGAAAATAAATTATATAGTGTAAAATCGTCATAATAACGATGTAGTCCACATTTATTTGTAATTCAGGGAAGTATGAAGCTACAGGGATGATAGATTTCATGAATGAGAACAAGTTGATGGATCTATTAAACAGTTCTGAGTTTGTTCCTACTTATGAGGACAAAGATGGTGATTGGATGCTTGTGGGTGACGTACCATGGGGGTAAGCTTAATTATTTAATTTATTATTGCTCAATAATTAATTTATAATTGTCAGATTCTAATTATAATATTGTACAATAATGTCCTTCGAAACTTCCGACCTTTAAACATACAATACTCGTATGCCATTTCTTGGTTTTTAGTGTAACTTTATTCAAACGTGTAACAAATATAGATCGGTAATAATAATAATAATAGTAAAATATAATGTTAGTGCAATTAAAAATACATTGAATCAAATGTTATTATTAACCAATTATACTAATTGTGGTTTTATGTGTTCTACTTCAGGATGTTTGTTGAATCATGCAAGCGTCTCCGCATTATGAAAGGCACCGATGCAGCTGGACTTGGTTAGTTCTATATTATTTTACTCTCGAGTTCAATCCTTACTGAAAATATTTATATCATATTATTTTTAATATAGTTAAATTTTGTGATACATACGTTTGTGTTACTTTAGTTATTTACTTCAAATATTTATACACGTGCATAATTATGTTGAATGTAACTATTTTTTCGGATCGAGGGAATACTGTTACTTATACTATGTAGAATGCCATCTAATTTGATAAATAATAACGTTGTGTATTTTTTTTAAAATTGTTCAGCACCAAGGGCCATGGAAAAATGCAAGAATAGAAGCTGAAGATGGATTTACCAGAATGCATAGATGTGTTTTATTTGAATAATTGTGTAGTAGTATTATATATTGTAGTGTGAAATATATTTAAGTCTTTTGCATAAACTTTGGCATAATTAGTTAAACTTGATCACTTGTCGGCTTGATTTTCTAAGTAGTATTTTATGGCAACTGAACAAATGCCCTTAAATAATGTACTACTGTACACATTCTTTTTTATTCCCTTTGTTATTTTTCTTTTTTGTGAGTGAAACTTCATTTGGTTTTATTTCTCTTATTCTCTTCTATTGTCTGTTTTACATATATACCAGAATGAAATTTAATAGTATATTTTTTCACTTCAAGCTCAAGTAAACGAGTTATAAACCGAACCAATAAGATTTAATTACTTCGAAAAAGTATGCAGGAGAGTCATAAAATATACCAAACTAGATACAGATCTAAGCGTTTATTCCACATAGCAAAATTCGTAAGTTATTCAGGTAACATAAATGTACTCATGGTGGAAGCTATTAGTGTAGATGTTTACAGTGTGCTGTTACACAGCACTCGGAATAATGTTGTCGGATCGACATGGTTTTCTTGATTTTAGTTAGAACTTCTGCACGAGTATATCGCCAGAAGCAATGATGTCCGAATGCTCAATCAACCCCGCTAGCTCCTAACCACCACGCAACAGGGCCCAACCCATCTGCATCGAGATATCCCTGCAAGTAAATGTCATATCGGACTTTAGCCTCCTCCGCCGCGATTTAAAAGGACAAGAATAAACATACTGCATTAGTTCAGCTGATTAAACTATTGACAGAACGTCGGCCACATTTACTTATTATTGTAGAAGAACATGTCTAGCTATAGGATCAATAGAGAGCTAAGAATGGAAGTTACACACCTATCTAACCAAAGAAGGATACGGTTACTACTTTTCTTTTGTTTTTTGAGCGAGACAATCACAACAAGCAATACAAGTATACAAACACAAAAGCATGATACACAGCTCCAAAGCATATCATAAATAAAGGAACAATGTGCAGAGCAGAGCAAGAGTCGATGCAAATGTTCTTAATTAGGAGTAGTTATTAATACCTTTATTACCATTGGAGCAAATGGTTTACCATCATTGGTTTCATCAATAGGAATTGGTGGATAGTCTATACTGTGGACTCGAAATCTGATCTGTTTAATCATGAAGATTAGGTGAGACATCTATAATTTAGTACAAAGATACTGCTAAGTTGCTAATAAGATCATAGTATAACCTCATCGACCGCATCTATAGGCAAAGTCTCTCCCTGGCACTCCCAAATCCATCTCACCTGTTTCCTGTGACAACCACATTAGATTATCATCATATTCTAATATATTGATTTTATAGAGTTTTAACATCTAGAAGTTCATGAGAAATTTAGCATCAAATAGGAGAAAGCTTACTTATTTTCAGGATCAGGCTCAGAATGTGACGGTTGTGGAAACAATGCAACCGGAATATAGATGTCATCAAAAAATCCAAGAGACACTAGAAGAAACATACAACAATTAAAAATATCTAAAAATACTGAGCGAGGTATAATATAATTTGTGCAACTGAACACGAAAACTGGTGTTCAGGATCAACTTTTTTATGCAGGCCTATAGCCGAGGTATGTAGAAAAAGCTTCACATCCTATCTTTCTAGAGCAGGAAGATTGCCCATATTTAAATTAAAATAATAATTCTTGGCTTAATTTTAAAAAAAAATTTAGGCCTGTTAACCTCTATAGATTTCCACTTGAACAGCCGTTTATAGAGAAATCATGTGAAGTGGGATGAACTAATCAATTAACACAATTGTGCATCGGTAGACGATTAAACGATAGGAAAAGACACCAATCAAAAAAGAAATTTATCAGGTAGCCCTACGGCGTAAACCATCTGCAGTTGAATCTTTAAGTCTTCCACATATAACTTCTCCCACAAAAGGGCGAAACATTATCATCCTGAACTTCACCTGTAGAAGTGATGGAAGTCTATAATCAATAAATTATGAACTAATAACTCAAACAAGATGTAGCACCAATATGAACATGAAATGAAACTTGAGCCATTAAACAGTATGGGACAAAATTGGCACTCCGCATAGTTGTGAAGAGCCATCATACTGCAAACTCATATTTGATTTAGTCAACCGGACAACAGTAGCTTTGCAGCAACATACAATTCCATTACATTGTTTAACGAAGCCTTTTTGTAGTTTATATAGCAAAAACGTTAGGTTGACTCTTCTTGTTGAAGGCTTACTTATACGTTATAAGTTCCAAACACCACCCATATACACTATCTACACTTCTATACTGTTGTGAAGTACTCGTACTAGATAGTCTTTGTCGTTCATCTTAGGCCAACTCGGAAACAGCCTATCTGTTACCACGAGGATAAGTTGACGGACACCTCACTTTTAATATTCAGCATCAACATAATGGTACTCATACAATGGACACAAACATGAATTCTTTTTACCGTATAAGAAGAAGCACCATCTCCAGCCGCGATAAATCCATCACTAATTTGACGAATATCATAAATAGAAACGCAGAGCCCCAGTTTTGCAATAACCTTAAAAGGCACCATACAGGATACAACAACCCAAGTTAAGCCACAATTAGGAAAAATGAATACTACCCTCATCCCGATATATTCCCCAAAACAAGAAACTTTGCGGATTTAATTGAAAAATGTAACTATTATTTGGATCAAAATTGATGGTAATGTAGGTTGAAAATAGTCGTATTTGATATATTTATCACCTAATATATACAAATATATTTTAGTGCAAAATCGGAAAATTAAAGTCACCTTGTCCAAGAAAAGGAGCTCAAGTTCGCCTTTAAGTGCTTCATCAAGAGGACGACTGAGCAGCTCTGGTTTCAACCTTAGTGAATGCTCTATCTCACTCAAGTAGAACATACTTTTGCAAATTCTTCTGCAGATTTTCCTTCAAATTGAAATCAGTCTTTTTATTATTAATCTTTTTCATTAAGCTATTCGATTAAGTCGAGGATGGGAAACATGAGTACCTTTGTATGAAGAGGCAGCGGTTGAACAGAGAACCGAGTAAGGAAGACTCTTCTTAATGGGGTGGGCTTAGGGCCTAGTTTAACTATTTATATTCCCCATTAGGGCGGTTAACGGCCCAATTTACTCGCAATTGATGTGGAAAGGAATTTATCGAGTAATTGACTTTAAAATTGATTCGAAATGCAACGAAAAATATAAAGACGTAGAGAAAATTCAAATGAAACTGAATTTACCCAACGCATAATGATTGATTCAACCGAAGTACATAACAAACTAATGTTAATTGTGGTCGCCCCGATAAGAACTCATGATGTTAATGAAATATGAAGTATAAATTATCTTTTTCTAAATATAATGTTAAATGATGCATTGAGCTCAAGCTATTACCGAGCAAAATAGTATATTACAACACGAGCACATCTAAAGAGAATTGGCCAACTCCAGATATATAACGTGCTAAACTTTGTATGTATGGCTTGTTTTAAGAATTACACTTCGTTAATATAATTACAAGCGTATTGTTTGTTCTACAAATTAATTTTAAAAAATAAAACATAAGTGCAAATATAAAACACATCATGATATTAGCAGAATATAACGTAGTCATTGTAAAAAACGTAACTATGGATCCGATAAATCGAAACATGCATTGATATCTACCAAGAAAAAAGAACCTATTTTCCGAATCAACTGGATTGTATGCAAAGAAGAAATGATTCACAACTCAACCTGATATAGTTTCTGCAATCTTGGATAATGTTAACTAGTTTAGAGCTACATCTCATAGTTTTATTCATTGGCAACCTTGTAAACTTCAAACGTAAGTGTCTTTAAGTTGAATTTGTATGTAAACCAAATGTATAATCTTGCACACTGTACAATATACAATTCTGAAACAGGAGCAAAATGCTGGAAGTTTGGCAATAATAAAAATGTTTAACACTTAGAAATGCCACAGATATTACATGACAAATTGTTCAATAGTGATTAACAAAATCGCCACTGTTGTCTATTTCCGATTCCAGGTCCCCTTCAATGTCGTCCACGTCTACCGAACCACTAGCATCGAGTCCTCCAACTGCGCTAGGTGATACTTCGCCAGGGACCTTTGCCTCTTCTATGATCTTCATTATTTCCTCCACATTTTGAGGTGGTAATTCACGGTCATTCTCATAGTTGTTCTTCTCGCCCTCTATCAGATCTTTCGGATAATTTTTCAGGAACCACGGGTGTTTTTTGATCTCCGGGATGGTGATCCTCTACATAGATATGATCACTGTTTTATTTACTGAGATCTTCTAATTTATATTCTATAAATTCATAGACTGTCCAAAGGGCTAATTGGTAATAAGAAAGGACAAAAGGGAAGTCACCTTTGAGGGATTCGCTACAAATATGCGAGAAAGGAGATGCTTACAATCTGCAGAAATCCTCACATAATCTGGTATCGAGTATTGGACACTCATAATTCTCTGTAGAAAACCAGAAAAGTTGTAGTTACAGGTCACATAACATGAAACTTAAGCAAATTATTTGTACTTGATATACAACTAAAAAACTCACCCCAATAGTTTTGCGAAAATTTTTGGGATCTTCAGGATCCTCAAAAGGGTATGCTCCTACCAACATTACATATAATGTTACTCCGCAAGACCACACATCAGCAATCTGTAAATGCAGAAACAATATCAGATATTCAATTCGACTAGCAAAGATTTCATGCTCAAAGGCCTATTCAACTCCCCCCAACCTTGAATTTGCTTCGAACTGTCTTGACAGTGTTCATATAAGACTATATGGTTCGACAATAAAATCAGTGCTCATTAGACATAAGCTTGCAAATGTGCAGTGGAATATATGAACTTTTAACCGTAAGTTTTAAGATCAGACTTTAACAAAAACCTGTAGTTCCACGAGAAATTTTCTGAAGTATATTTACCTTCCCATCGTATTCCTTTCTAGAGAGGACCTCAGGTGCAATATATGCTGGGGTTCCTACAGTCGACTTGGGTTGCGAGTGCAACAAACCGGACTGCAAATGCGAGATAGAACAATTATCAGGAATAAAGTTAAAAATGATATTCAATCCAAGATTGTATACATGTAAGAATAGTTAGATTATATAAACATGCAATGGTGGAGAGGTAACCTTAGAATAGCCAAAGTCGCATATTTTAACACGAGGACTTGGACTTCCATCCAATAGAGTGTTCTCCAGTTTAAGATCCCTGTGACATATTTCCTACAATCAAGTGCAGACAATATGTAAGGTAATTATTCATTCAATAGGCGCATAGTATTTTTGTTTAGATCACGCTAGACTTTACCATGGAATGGCAATAACTGACTCCAGAAATTAGCTGCTGGAAGAAAAAGCGAGCCTGCAATTAAAGGAATAAAATCGTTGACTACAATCTCCTAAAATGTCATTAAAAGTAAAACCGAATCAAGAACAGGTTCTTCTTCCAACCTCATCTTCGCTGAATCTACCAGCACTGCAAATCTTGGCGAAAAGCTCTCCACCAGAAGCATATTCCATAACAATGGCTAGTTGTGTAGGCGTCAAGAGCACCTGCTTCCACATGTGATTGATCAACTCATGGGTACTTGAGCTTATACAAACAAATATACTGAATTTACTATATCCAGATAGGCTTTTTGTATGACTGAACACGAAACCAATGTCTTACCTCCTTAAATCTGATGATATTCGGGTGCCTCAACGATCTATGGTTTATGATTTCTCTCTGCACATTTTCATCAATCTGTAATCATGTCAGGCATCAGCAAAATGGTTTGAAATAAATAAACTCAAACCAATACATTATACATTGCTAAGAAATCCCCCGTTCTAATAATATTGTCGAGAGGGTCTCAATAATGTCCATATTATTAGCCTTCAATCTTATAAACAAATCATTTTCACAACAATTTTAACAAGCTCCGGGGATCATTTGTGCAATTATCTCTACGTATTACACTATATATGCAACTCCCTTATTGCATAAAGTGAAAGAAGATTAAATTTTGAAATGCATATTACACGTCTACCCGAGTGAGCTAAAACAATTCGAAAACAACCTCTCTGCTATCAACTGTAATAAGGTTGCGTACTATAATACATACCACGATAGGCGAAACTCTTCAAAAGCATTACGACATGTTGATAAAGGAAAGAAATTTACCTTCTTCCCTCTTTCTATGTATTTGACTGCAAAAAGTTCCTTAGTCTTCTTGTCTCTAACCAATCTAGCTACTCCGAAATTTCCAGAACCAAGATATTTCAATGCCTCATACTTTTCTTCCATCTCAACCAATCAAACAAAGCAAAACCCAACCAAATGGTATTTCTAATATTCAAGAACTTCAAATAAATTGCTCAAATAACAAGAACAAGCTTGAGAGTGCACCAAAACCGATGAATGAGATCGTCCACATGCCAAGACTAATCTATATTTATAGAATATGCTTTTTGGGTAATTTAAAGTGATTAGAATTAAGATAATGATTAAAAATAATGAATGTGTACTTGAAAATCTAAGCTTGCATTAAAGGACACGTATGAGGAATTATTTTATAGCTAAAGGGTTGGCTACTGAAAACGACTATCAAGACTTGAAGACATCGAACCTCGCAATAAATTTCACGTTTAGTACCATGTATTTGCCACTTATCAATCCAACAACGTGTGAAAAGAATATCATATTCATTTGAAAAAATAAACTATCATCTAACATTTTTCCACATGAACTAAGTGAAGAGGTTAAGAAAGGATTGAGCTTAACCGATGCATTAGAGGTGAATAGCAAGTCGGGATGTGGCTCAACGGATCATACTGATATTTCATACTCCTTCTATTTTTTTTATAAGTTATTGTTTTGACTTTTTACAGTTAAAGATACACGACTTAAAACGAAAATATCTATAATTTTATCCGTGTAAAAGTTATAACAAGTTGATATTTCGACAATTAAACTCCAATACATTATAATTTAAAGTTCAGATCTGTTAAGAGTCTATGGGGTTCCACTCTAAAACCAATTGGTCATAGAGGGAATAGTTCAAGATCTTATATATTAACCCGCAGGGACGGATCCACGAAATTTTTTCATGGTGATCCCCAATCTTATATAGCTAAATTTTGAAGAGGGCGAAAAAACAATGATCGAACGATCTATATTTTGAAGTGTATAAAACTAGACATTATGAAAATATATAATTATAATTTAAAAGAGATGAGAGGTATATGCATCTTCTAGAATCAATAATTGTTGACTTCAACAATTCAATGATCTCTAACCTATGTAAAGAAAAATATATAAATATTAAATTATTAATCGTATAAAAGTCACTATAAAAAAATAATATTAAATCACTATAATGACACAATTGAAAATTATTTAGGTCATTCAACAATTACAAAATAAAATAATTTAAATGTTAAATGGAAAAAATAGAAAAATAAAGTTAAATCACATAGAGGTTAATGGAAAGAAAAAAATAAATGCACAATCCTCTAAACAATAAAATTATAAAATATAAGCAAAATTTAAATGTTTAATCCTTTTTAAAATAAAATAGCAAAAAATTTAATAAGAAAAATTCAACCATATAAAAGCTAGGTGAAAGTGAAAGCAATATTTGTAAGAACTAATTGTTCAAAATCTTTTATATAATAAAATTATAGTTCATTAAGTAGGAGTCTGTACAAATATATATAGGAGTAATTAAATGAGACAACTAATATCTAACGTGAATTACACTTGAAGGAGCAAAAGAATAATGGTAAAAGCCACAGGACTCGAACCCAGGCACACAATGACGCATTTGAACCTGTTAACCCGGGAGTACATCGACTTTCGATGTGGGATGTGCATCTTAACACTCCCTCTCACGTGTAACCCAATCATCGGCGAAATTTTTTTTGCCGGAATTACTTGCCGAAACAACATCGGCGAGGTTACGGCACTAACTCGTTCTGACTCTGATACCATGTTACTATGGGTTCCACTCTAAAACCAATTGGTCATAGAGGGAATAGTCCAACATCTTATATATTAATCCAGCAATACATCGACTTTCGATATAAAATGTACATCTTAACAATATCAAATATAATCAAATTATTAATCCGTTGACAATTCGACACTAATTATTTGTAGTTAGACGTTGACAATGTGGGAGCTATGTAGGTGGTCGGCTTGTTTGTAGTAGTAACCAATAATAGGGTAACACTAAAATATTAACGTTATGAATTTAGAGAATCGACCGACCAAAAAAGGGGCATCCTTATTTATTTACCATTTTAGAATACTTGAATTTCAAATTAAAGTGAAGTGACCGTCATCTAACAAAAATGTGCACTTTGCCGACAAAATGATAGGATAATTTTTTTTGAGTTGTTATACACGTACTTTTTACGGTCAATAAAACACGATTTCAAACATAAATATCTACTATTCTACATATGAAAAAATTATAAGAAGTTGATAATTCAAAAATATATTTTGAGATTAATTTAACAATATATCATATGGCTATATTATTTCTTATTGGTTAATGAGAATTATTGATCAAAATTTTTAAAGTTTGACCATGTAAAATTAAAATGTACCAATAATTTAGGGATGAAGTAAGTATTATTTTGCCAACACAAATTAATGGTTTCACTTAAAAAAACACTATTTAGATGTAAATATAAAAGTTCCATAATTTTTGAATTGCAATACTAAACATAAATATATAAAAACCTTAACAAATAGACATGTCACCAATATTAGTAAAGAATAACAGATCAGATTTGTATTTCAATGTTATTCATTTTTAAGATTGTACGTTCATTAAACATCCTCACGTCCCTTCTCCACGTATTACCAGGAAAGTTACCAGCTTCTCTGGGCACTCTTGAGGTGGAGTACCGAGCCGCTAGAGACACATCCCGAATTCACCTCCTCTGTTGGGCGATAGCTAGCCAGGCGGGGCGACTTAAATGAGCGTATCATTTATAGAAAAGTTAATCATGGTATTTGGTTCGTTTAAACTTATCATCTAATTGGGCCACAATAAAGTCAAAGTATCATTTTTAATTTATAAGTTGTATCGTTGTAAGTACGGATGATATTGGTCCTGGAAAACCGAAATCCATCGGTTCCCTGTTCGTTTATTCACCCTGTAAGATAACGATTAGAAAACATATAAAAAAAAAATCAGTATTCAGTTAGTTATCCGATAAAATATTCGATAGAGTATCCAATAAAATCATTGTCAATTTTTAGATCTTTCAATGCTTCATACTTTTCTTCCATCTCAAACCAATCAAACAAAGCAAAACCAACCAAATGTTATACTCAAGAACCTCAAAAAACAAGAACAAGCGTGAGACATGTACAAAATATATGTTTTATTAATTCGAATGAAAAATTTACAACAACAAAAAACCTGGCGAAATATTATCATATTTCATAGACAATTCTAAACACTTAAATCTTGAATCCTAGGCCTCAATGCCCAATTAGATAATTTAGCCCGTCTTTAGACGGGCTTACCCATTAGTAACATCCCTACCTACTTGGCTACTTACAAGGCCAGGTGGCCGTGGCCAGTGGGCCATGAGCACTGAGGTCTGAAGTACCTAATATGATCTAATTGGATCATAATCCAGTCCAACCCCAAATTGTCCAATCCAAGAACATTCTCAATTTTAATTTATAATTTGTATTCACGATAATTAGTATTAGGGTCTTTCTAAAATGTTCCATAGGGGCACATGTTAAGCACTTAATATAATAATACAATTTAACATTTTTAAGCATTTAAGGTAACATTCATAAGCATATAAGGTAACATTCAAATTTCAAATACAATTAATTAGCAACTATGTTCGCTTATTAGTTTCTTAACCTGTGTCATAAGGGCACATTTTAGAAAAACCCTTAATATTAAAATCCATTAAATATCAAATAATCCGATTGCACTTTAGCGAATTGTCAAACTTTTTCAGTGTAGTCGGTCAATGAGTGGAGCTATCATCAAGCCGCACTTTTTGTTATAGTTTCGAGAATGTATCGGGTTACCCGATCAATACCCGCTACTCAAATTTGATTTCTATATTATTTCATCAATTAGGGTAATTGGGCAATTTTTTTGGATAACATGTAATACCACCTAATCCGATCCAACTCAGATAATCCGTTAAAAGGATATTCGAGTTTTCCGAGTCAAGTTTCAAACGTTAGTAGGCTAGAGCCTGTCCGCGGACCAGCCCTACTCGTAACTAGTGCTGTTAGCTGTTACCGGTCCAGTCTGGTCCGGGTATCCACTCTCCCAAGAACCGGGCGATAAGTTACTGGTTCTATCCGGTCCGGACCGATAATCATATCGGGTACATTTTTTGAACCGGTATCCATCCGATAACTTATCGGATTGATACCGGTTCCGGATATATCCGATAAAATAATAAATTTAATAGAAAAACCTTTAAAAAAGATTAAAATCAATAATATATTAACTAAAAATTAACATATGATTTGTTATCGGATACTCTATTGGGTATTTTATCGAGTAACTTATCGGGTACTGATTAATTTTGTTTACATGTTCACGAACCGTTATCTTACCGGATGGATAAACGGATCGAGAATTTCGGTCCGGGTACCGGATGGATCTCGGCTCTCCGGACCAACAACAGCCCTACTCGTAACACTGTAATAACATAAGACCAAGCAACAACACATCAAAGCATCTTTTATTCCTACACTCAAATCAAGAGATGAACTTTGCGAAGCAGCAAGCAATTGATTTATTCGGAGAAGAAGAGGAAGAAGAAGAAGAAGATCAAACCAACCCCGACCCACAAGAACACAGCCACCAATCCTCCTCCTCCGCCACCTCCTCCTCCAACTCCTCCTCCGCAGCCTCCTCATCTGCCGCCTCTTCTTCCGCCGCCTCCTCCTCCTCCAACTCCCAGTCCGCCACCGATGATGATACTAATGCTGAAGTGCAGTCTCACAATAACGACGATAATAATAATATAAGTGTTAGTAACAATAATTATGATGAGGAATATTATAATAATAATAATAGTAATCATAATGATTCGAATTTAAGTTATAGGAATAATAGTAATGCTTATAGTGAATTGTTTGGGAATGAGTCCGACGAGGAAGAGGTAGAGGAGGAGGTAGACAAGGATCTGTTTGGTTCAGACAATGAAGATTATGTTAATACTCCTCTCATTAGTCCCTATCCCGTTCCTGGTAATTACTACTGTAATTTGTTGGATTTGTCTCAGTTTGATTATTTACTTATTTTGGAGTATATATGTTAATCAGATTGAATTGTAATGACGGCTACTTTTTTGGAGGGGAGGCTTGAATATATCGTGTGAGTAAGGGTTTAAGATAATCGAAGATTGTGGGTTTATGTAAAGTTTAAACCTTTTGCGGAAATTTGGATAGTATGATTGATTTGATGTATGAGTAATATGTTGCTGAATAGCAATTCTGGAATGGTTAGTGAATTTGTTAATTAAAGATTTTGGGTTTATATGAAGTTCAAATCTTTTTCTGTAATTGGTATGGTATGATTAGTTTGAGCTATGATTAATATGAGCAGAACAGCAGTTCTGGTGTTTGCTCACTGAAAGTTAATAATTTTTCTAGCTTAAACAAATTTGGGGACTTTGCTATTTGTCCCATGTTTTCGCTTGGGTGATTTCTAGGCTTTGAGAGCTTGTTTGGTCTACTTGGAACAACTTCGTGTGATATTCATTCTTACTATTGTGTGGATCCCCACCCGTCACTTTCCTTGTGGCTTGTACAAGGGAACATTAATTAGTTGCTTTACTCATACGGCCATTTGGATATGTAGTCTTGCCACAAGTACGTACCACTAATAACAATGCAAGGGGTGGAATGGGGCGAGGTCGGTGGAATAATGATAGAGGAGGGCCAGGCTTGCTTCCTCGTCCAGGACCTTATCCTCAGAGGCAAGGCTATGGTTATGGTCGGGGCAACTTTAATGTACCTCGAGATGAACGTCTGGTTGCTGACATGAAGTTTGCTAAGAGTGAAGAGACGTTAGCCAGAAAGTGTATACAATTTCAAGCGGTAGGAATTTGTTCTTATTATATCAGTTTCCTATGCGGTCTCGAGAGATTAATGCATAAAAGTGTTGAAGTTCGTTGAAGAAAACGAGATTACTTTTTTCTTTAGTTGTTTACATTGTTAATATAATCATGATATACAATGAATTCCACAGTTCATGCATTCACTGAATTCTCTAGTATCTCCTATATCTATGTTTGGTTTGAACAGCCATGTGAGCTTGCTTGCTATAGTCGTGCAGAAGGTGGAGAGGTTCACTTTGATGATCGAAGCTTGGTGAGCCTTCAGTCAAATAGTTGTTATTTTTCAGTTGCTTTTGTGTATTTGAAAGTGCAGAAGCTTCTTATTGCTTCTTGTCTCATGCTTTCCTCATCTAAAATGTTAGAGATTGTTCAAACGTCTTATCACTGAAGATATTGGGGCAGACCTGAATGAAGGTTTTGATACCTTCGTTGAGAAGAAAGGTAGCTCTTGTTGACACATTTTATATTTATCAGATTTCGTTTTTCTACAATATTCTTGTTGTGGCTAATCTTATTGCTGTGTACGCGCTCGTGAATTAACCCCACTGCAAATTCTTGTTTACTCCCCAGATCTGGGCTCTAAAGGTTTCGGGGACCTCCTCGCATCCATTAGAAATAAAAATATTCCTCTCCAGAATATGCACTTCGTGGTAAGAGTCCTAGAGCATCAACTTTTGTTGCCTCATAAATGTTTCCAGGAACTAATCCCCCCGTTTCGCTGTTTCTTTTGTTCTTGCAGACTTACCGTAACAACCTTAATAAGGTAATTAGATCACCTTATTTCTATGAGCACTGTACTTGCTTTGTTTATCGTCCATGCACGTGATGTGTTATTGAAACACACTTTAAAAACTTTTCTGGCTCTTGGGCTGCTGTTCATTGTGATAAAGTGGTGCATTTCTCTCACAGGAAAGTTTCTTTTTGTTGGCAGATATTGGCTACTGCATATATTAGGCACGAGCCCTGGGAAATGGGGGTCCATAGAAGGAAGGGGGTTGTTTATCTTGATGTGCATAAATTACCAGAAAGGCCTCAGAGCGAGATGGAACGTCGAAGGTAGAGAGTCTTGAAATTATACTTCGTAAGTGTAACAAGTTAAGAAGGGGTCAGCAAAGGAGGTGTATATGATGTATTCATATCTCAATCTTTATTAGGGAACCCTTCCAGTTGAGACGTATATTTGTACATATTAGTTGTTGTTAATGAAAAACGGAAATTTTGTAAATTGTAATAAGTAAAGTGTACAAAATTGAAGGGAAGTGGCTTCTTACACTCATATATGGTGGTGCGAGTGAACTGAATCCAATATTATTATGCTCATCCAGTATGCAGTGTATATATCACTTCCCAAACAAAAATGCAATTAAACACTTACACCATATCTGCATTGCTAATTTTAAAAGATGATCATATAGGTCTGGCTAAGAACTATGAGATATCCATTATTATTACCTCCTAAAGTTTTGATGAAACTTTTCTTATTATTTCTCGTACTTCTATCTTCTCCAATCGAAGATGTGAGGATTATGCATTTTTTCTCTTAGAATCTGTGGTGGTTAGTAGTCTGGTAATTCTGGACTTAATACTGATTTCTTCTTTTGAGACAATGCTCTTTGCCGAATTTATTGAACTACCATGTGGGAAGTAGAAGCCTCGAATTTATGCAAAAAGCTAGTTATATTGTCTTTTTCTTTGTTTAGCATCGCCTGCTTCTTACGGACTCCATTTAATATTGTCACCTTAATCAGGTCATACTGGGGATATTGTTTTGAGACTCTTGCCACAGAAGATCCAACTAGATTTGATGGGGAAGGAATTCATGATGTTGATTCCAATGTTGAATTCTGTTCTGTACTGAAGACTAAATTGGGTGCTCATCGGATTTTAATGGGTGCTGAGATGGATTGTTGTGATTCAACTGATGATGGCAAGAGGTTCTATGTGGAACTGAAGACTAGCCGTGAGGTCGTCCATCCCCTGAATCTTTTGTCACCTTTGTTACTTTTACTTCTCTATTATTTTTCTTCTTTTTTATCAACTAAGGCTCACTTTTGCTTTGCCCAACTTAAATGCAGCTGGAGTATCATACAGAAGAGAGATTTGAGAGGGAAAAGTTGCTCAAATTTTGGGTACATACACCTCACTGAGTTTGCTATAACATGCCTCGTTCTTTAACTCTTATGACCGTTCAATCTTTTGCCATGTTATTTGGTCTACTGTATCGACAGTGAACTTGTAATGTTTCGTAGTGCTCATAATTGACTGTCTTTTTTTTTCTTTCTCTGCATCTTCTGACTCAATTATCTTTTAGCTGGCTGTCTTATGGAGTAAATGTTGTAGTAGATTTCTTCCTACAAATTGTTTCAACAAATACTGCATGATCTAAAAAATATTGTGCACGTTCCTTGCTACTTTGCTAGGGTTATTTCCATTATGATCTGTGGTATGACTTGGGACCACATAATACAAGCAGCAAATGCATTTCTGTAAATAGTTCCGTTAATTACTTTTGTACAAAGTTCAGATCGTTCTCTTCTTCTCTCTCTCAATCAGTTTTTATTTATTTATCTGACCTTCAATCTTTGATCAATTGGGAAATGGTCTTGCTTAACCTGGAGCCTTCAGAGGCTTTTAGGCATGTTCATGTATTTGGGTATAAATATAGATCATTACTTGGACTGAATTCCTTGATCTTTTGCAGATCCAGTCATTCCTTGCTGGTGTACCTTATATTGTCATTGGCTTCAGGTAGCGTCCTTATCTCTTATTCGAATTGTGAACCCCATTTTCTCTGCCAAGGCATGGAATTTACTAATGTTGTTAGTTCCCAAAAGTGATGTTGCTTACATGTGAATATCTGTATCTTTGAGTAAAGGGATGATGCTGGTCGTCTTGTCCGCACAGAGAGGTTGAGGACAAAAGATATAACTCAACGAGTCAAGATGAAAAGTTATTGGCAGGTAATTAAAATTTCCTTAAATAGTGTTTATCACTTCATTGACTTCATTTACTGGTATCATGACTTGCTGTGTTCCGGTGAAACACGAATCTGATTGTCATTTATAGCAAGTGCAAATATCATCTTCCAAAAATCCATGACAGAAGGTCCAGTCTGATCATTTTGACATTATTAGGCAAATATGTTCCACTTCAAACTTAAATATTTTTTTGCATTACTGCTTTGTCTTACCAACTATAATCTCTTGACGGTTCTTCCTGATTGGTCTGTGAAATTATTGGCATCATCTGAACTATGAAACTCTACTGATATCATTGAGTTTCAACCATTTTTTACAAGAATCGGTGAGACTAACGTAGAAAATGCAGTTTAATGCCTTACATATGGAACATCATATAGCATACCTCTCACTGGAAGGACAATCTTGATTGGACTTCTACTTTTCTATCTAAAATGGTTATCCTATTTGCACTGTGTTAGTTTACGCTGGCGAAGTCTGTTATTTAACCTTGATTTGGTTTTCAATTCTATCCCTTTGACAGGGTGGAGTATGCCTAGCATTTGCTGATGAGGTTTTATGCTGGCTTTATGGAACGGTCAAAGAGAGTAAGAATCACTAATTTTCCTACTCTCCCTCTTTCTTTATAAAGACAACTAGGAACAAAAGAAAGAGTTCTACATTGAGAAATCTAAGCAGTCTGGTGTCATTAGATCTGAAATAGCATGCAAAGAATCTACTTCGTTTAGTTTGGTTTACCGGTTGTGACAAATCTCTAACACGCCATAAGTTGCATATATATGCAGATCAAGACTACATTTTACAGTTTGCACCGCCTTTCACACGGTTAGAGCTCCTACAAGCACAGTCTTGCCCGGTTGAAATCGATGAACACGTTGAACAATTGTAGCGGTGAAGAGGAAACAAGTTGAACTGCATCTCTATGTTCATCCCATACAATAATAATGAAAGAAATTTATTTAAATGGAGCCTTGCTGATTACCATCCCTACTCATTTTTCATACCAGTTTATGTTGTATACGAGAAAATGTATGTTCATTATGCATGCATGCTAATTGCTAAACCAATATATATGGCTAACTTCGAAGCAGTAACACATGCAAGGTTTTAATATTTTTCGAGAACTTCGATTTTTTTTTCTCTCTTTGTTCTATATTTTCGATATTCTAATAAATATTAAAAAAATTATCATCTAGTGACAAGTTCCACACATTGGAAAATAATATTGAATTATAAATTTACAGTTTGTAGAGCAACCCAAATATGAGGCTTAATGCAATAACAAAAATTTATATGACTAGTTAGATCCATTGCTATTTATTTATGACAGTTTATTTATTCGATGGCCGAATACATGAGTTAAGAATATATATTGAATTTATATAAAAAGAGAACATACATTAAGACCTTTTAGTAGTAAATTTACCATTCTTTTTTTCCTATTATGCTATTCATTTTTTTAAGGATTATTTACTTTTGCATAAAATTTAAGAAAATTAAAATTTATCTCAAAAGATATAATTTTTGTTCAATTTTTTTACCGAATTTGATAAAATAAGATTCTAAAAAAAGAACATGGCCAACAAATTAATGGACGGAAATATATCATTAAATATTCCCATATGATGTAAGTGCACAGAGCAATTAATATGTCTTCAATACTTATTTTTTTTGCTAATTCATTAAATTAACAAACTAAACCTCAACCAAATCCCTATTTTTCATTGATGATATTCCAAAAAATATGGGAGTGTATTTTAAGCTCAACTAAGCAATTAAAAACAATTTTTGTCATGTATAACAAACAAATAAATGGAAACAATAAACTTAATTGTTGACTAGATCCACACAATTCTTTCAATTGTTGACCAAATTATCAATTGTCAACTTCCATTTTATACCTCATCTTCAAAATTAAACCTCATATTTTTAATACTTGATTGAAAACTTTTTTACTTTTATACACATTGCTCAATTCTTGATTGTTTCAGCATTCTTTTTTTTTTTTGAATTTGGAGAGTTGTTGACTTTTGAGGTACCCAAGATGTCTGTTTTTGATGAAGAGCTGTCTGAAATTGAGGGCCAAATAGCTGATCTTTTTCGTGCATTAGCGTAAGCACTTTGGTCTTACAATTTATATGTTATGCATGAACTTGATGTTTGACTTTCTTATTTGAACTTAAAAATTATTTGTTTGTTCATGTTGTGTAATGTTTGAAGAAATATATATCAAAAGATTGTATTTTTATCTTACTTTACACTATTTTTATGCTAATCTGGATTCAAATCAATGTTATATGTGTTAAGTGAGTATGTTTATTTTGATCGTTGAATTGAGCTGGACAATATTTTGGGATGAAGGTAGTATCTATTCGGATTGTAAATGTTTATGAAGTGTTTGATGATATTTCTTGCTAAAGTTCGATGGGTGATTATGAGTTATGGCAATGCAGAAATGGATTTCAGAAGTTGGAGAAGATTAAGGATTCACATAGACAGAATAGGCAGCTTGAAGATCTTACGGAGAAAATGCGCGAATGCAAGAGGTATTCCATTGACGTATTTGGTCTTCAATTAATAAATAACATGTTCGGGTTTTCTTGTAATAGTCAAGTAATGTAATTGATTGAAGATATATTTGATTGTTGTTTTGGTAATCAACCATACCTAAGTATTGGGATTTGGGACGATGATTCTTCGAACTTTTAGTTGTACAACTGATGTTGAATTAGATAACGGAATGAGTGAGGGCATGAAGACCGTCGAATGAACATCTTATGAAGTATTGATCAGTGATCACAAACTCTCATATGCATGGTTTTTTCATTGATCAATCATGTCCTCTCGTCTATATCCATGATTTGACATTCATGTGATGTTTGGCAGGCTCATCAAAGAATTTGATAGAGAAGTTAAGGATTCACAATATAAATATGCTCCTGAAACCACCAAATTGCTGAATGAGAAGAAGCAATCAATGGTGACCTTCCTTTATATCAAATATGTTTACTTTTAATGCTAAATCTAAGGCAATGTTGGATTCTAATGATGATTTTTTTTTCTGCAGATCAAAGAGCTGAACACCTATGTTTCTTTGAAAAAAAAGTTAGTCCTGTTAGCTATCTCATTTGTTAGAGTATTTTGGTGGACTTTGTTAAACTCATATACTAACTAGAAATAGTAGAGAGATTGTCAAGAATAGAAAAAAATCACCGTAAAGACATATTTCCACAATAATTCAAGCACCTTAATAATTAATTCAGTTAATGGGCTAAGCTACAGTCCTATTCTCGGAAGGTTTTCCGATATTGGAAGATAATATAAAATATGCACATCATGAAATGTCATTTGACCTTGTGGGAATTGATTACATATAATGTTGTGTCCTAATAAGTTCATTAAGTATTTTACATTATTCAAAGGGTTAGCTTAGCAGTATTTCCATTTTCTACCTATAATACATAAGTTTATGGCTGTTTGCTACTTTATCTTCCTGCATGCTTTAAGTTTTCTTACTCCTATCTTCAATGCTTGTCTAGATATGCAAGCAATATCGAAAACAAGCGGGTAGATCTCTTTGAGGGCCCTGGTGATGAACTTGCTGAAGAAAATGTGATGTTAGCGTCAGGTATAAAATCAGAACTTCGCTATCCTCCGAATTGAGGACGAATTCTCTTTGTAGAAATTCTTTTTACTTATTTCAAAGGAAGGACTTCGCTAATTCAAGGTTGTTCAAATCTGGCACATGTGAAGGATGTCAGTGTTAAAAGTCTATGTGGTTCCACTCTAAAACTAATTGACAATAGAGGGAGTAGTCGAAGATCTTATATATTGACCCGGGAGGACACCGATATCCGATATGGATGTGCATCTTAACACTCCCCCTCACGTGTAACCCAATCGTCGGCGGAATTTTTTCTCGCCGGTATTAATTGCCGGAACAACATCGGCGGGGTTACACGTGCCTTAATAACTCGGGCTGGCTCTAATACCATGTTAAGATTCTATGGGGTTCCACTCTAAAACCAATTGACAATAGAGTGAGTAGTCCAAGATCTTATATATTGACCCGGGAGGACACCGATATCCGATGTGGGTGTGCATCTTAACAGTCAGTTCTTAAAAACAATATCCTTGTACTTTTGAAGTCAATTTATTGGAACAAGTGAGGTTATGCTCAATTACTACCTCAATCGTCCATCCTTAAAAGATTCACAATATTTTCTGGTGGTGAAACTGTACAATGGGACCGTCATTGACACTCATAACTTCTATATGAACCAAAATGATTCACGTCAATAGTAAAGAAGCGTTAAAACTATTTTGCATCGATCTATTTTCACCAAATTTATAGAATAAATAAAAATCTTCAACTTCAAAATTGGAAAGGTCAGCCAAAGAAATTCGAAGTTCAATTTTTTTTACGGATGGTGAAGCATATTTTATGATAGTAATTCGAGGTTATGCTCGATTACTACCATTTATGAACCATGCAGTCTGACGGTCTCATAAATAGAAGTTACATTTTTTCTACTTTAAGGCATCATGATAGGACAGTAGATTTTATTTGTCAACTATGACATTGCAGCTATGAGCAATCAGCAACTCATGGATCGTGGAAATCAGATGATGGACGATACAGACCAGGCTATCGAAAGATCAAAAAAGGTCATTATCTTCCATACTTCATACTTCACCCTTGTGTTAATTACAAAAACAAGAACCAATTTGACAATTTTAAATGTTTTACAGCAACTCCTCAATCCAGCCTGGAGTAGGCAAAAGTTATTTCATACTAAGTCATAGATAGAACTTCAGTGAATACTGATGTGGTAGTACCCCGTATTAAGTTACATCGCGTTTTATGAACTAAAGGTTTCTAGAGTTCTCTTACTGTAGAGAGATAGTGACTCCATTATGGACCGTGTAATGTAAGCTTGGATGGGAGGAGAGCTTAGACAGAGTTGCTGGGACTAACTACTGGGGAGAATGTTCCACTGCTGGAGATAAAGACTGAGGTGTTTGGTTTCTCTAGTAACTCGTAATATTCTAAGGCATAAGATAGATTTGCTTCATGGGATGATTGAAGGCTGAGATGGAGACATTGGGACATGTTGCTAAAAGATAGACTAATCGAGTGTTGAAGATGATGAACACGAGATCTTTGTTTTTTTTAAGCACCATCACTCTTACAGTTCTTCACTCCTCAAAGCCTAAGTAATTTATACTCTGCACAGGACTTATATGTTTTCAATTTTAAATTCGACATCTCTTTGTGAATTCAGAATTTGTAGAGCTTGGTTGCATAGTGTTCCCTTTTGTCATCTTGTCAATCAGATAAATGAAATTCTCATAATATAATGTTTTGATCAAATTTCAGGAATTGTTCTCTTCCCTCTAATATTATTGTCCTTTTTTATTAGTCCCTGACTAATGAAAATCCAACAGTTCGTAGTTCCTTAACAATTTTTCAAATATTAACAGGGATGCTTTTGTTTCTTCTCTTGTGATAGGTTGTCCATGACACTATAGATGTTGGAACAGAAACTGCAGCGGCTCTTAAGGCACAGGTGCGTGATTTTACCTCAACTTAGTACTGAATGCAGTCGTGCTTGATGATTACTGTGCTGGCATGCGTCCTTCTATACACCTTAGTTATTGCAATTTCTCCAATTTTAGTTGCTTATCCCTCCTACATATTCATTGCTCAGACTGATCAAATGAGCAGAATTGTAAATGAGCTGGATTCAATTAATTTCTCAATCAAGAGAGCTTCAAAGCTGGTTAAGGAAATTGGTAGGCAGGTCAATTTCTGAAAATTTCACACCCATCTGTTCTCATTTCCCTGTACTCTTTGTTATATTGTCTTACTTAATTGACTTATTTATCAGGTTGCAACTGATAAATGTATCATGGCCTTGCTCTTTCTAATTGTTGTGGGTGTAATTGCTGTTATTATCGTGAAGGTATGACTGTTTCGCGGATCTGTGGCTTGCTAAACTTGATGCAATTTACTACATCTGTTGGTCATCACCTGTAACATTTTCAGTTTTGCAACAATTTACCTACTCAATGCATGTCATGATACTAGTTCTAGATGCATCCAAAAAATTGTAAAACCTGATTTGCTTGAACTCCCATACAATTGACACATAACGACCTGTCTTGCAACTTTCAGCTTGTAAATCCAAATAACAAGGATATCAGAGATATCCCTGGGTTAGCTCCACCAGCTCAAGGCCGAAGATTGTTATGGAGCCATGAATGGAAGACTGATACGAGATTATGAGAGATGCAGTGCAGTTGGAGATTCCAAACACCGAAGCACACAAGATATTTCGACAGAATTAGTTCGTGGGCCAAATTAATCCACCTGATGAGCATATCGATGGATCGCCTCCTGATCGTGCATCGGTTCTCATTCACAGAATACACTTGGCAGCTTTTGAGAGTCTAGACCATCTATATGTTTCCCCCATCCTGTGTTACACATAAGTGTCCGTCGAAACATTATTTAAGATTGAGGAAGTAGTTCATTACATCACCTTTGTTCTATGAGATCCCAACAATGTGGATGTTTTAATTCCATCTTAAATATTGATGTTGTCATACTTAAATATAATTGGTACTCCTTAATATTGAATAGTGATATAGGAAATCTGGATTGCACTAACTACAAGTACTCCTAATATTGAAACTTCGATAAGTGACAAATGAACGTAGATTTAGAGATAGAGCGAGAAAACGTTTGATCAAATGATATGAAGTTTATGAACTCAACAGAACGGTTGAATGGTCATATTGAGTTTGGCGACATCACATTCATATAGTCGATCTCAATGAATGGGCCAAACCAAACAATGAACTAGCAAAATGCATTATTAGAATATTGACAATGAGTGGTGTACATGCTTAATAACAACGGTCTAAATAGGGCAGGTAAAAATCTTCATATAATCATACCAAAGTCATACTTTACATGATCAATGTCATGATCATGGCACATATTTTTGTCACCTATAGTTTTTGGACCACAAAAAACTACAGTATTTACCAAAACTCAATTTATTACTATTCTTTACCTCTTTAATTTTTAATTTAAAGTAAAGTAGATATTTTTAAGCCAATTTGCTTTTGTTCCCACTTTAGTTCCCGCATGTTAGGGAGTTCCTCAGAAACTACAACGACTATTAATTATTAATTTCATTGTAAGGTCATGATTTGCAATCTACTCTATTAATTCGAGATCTATTTAATGCATATTCAACGTGTAGTAATCGTGGTCCCTCTCACTACAAAAGTAATTGTATTAATTTTGACATCAAACAACACAAAAGACTAAAACATCATTATCGAGGAGAGAATGGTATTGCTCTAAATTACTAAAAAAGTGGAGTATAATAAAGAAGTTAAAAGAAACAAGAAAATGATAAATTTCTCATTGTAGCATGTATAACATATGCTTTGTTTTTTTTTTACATCATAACTCATGAGTTGAACTATTCATGAAACCACCCAATATGAGACAAGAAAAAGGGTAACAAAATTATAGTCCAAACCATAGATTTACATACCACACAAAAACCACCCACAGTTTTTCATATGTCAATTTCACAATGGTCCCTAAAATTCAACTTTGCTTTCCTCATCAACTACCTCCATTCTTCAAGGAGTTAGTTAATTGGGTCCTTTTCTTCACCAACCAAAAATTAGAAGAAAGAAAAGAAAAGTTTCTTCAGTTTCAAATATATTTTTTAACAACTTTTTTTGCCAAATAATTTCTATTTTAAATAGAGGAATAGTCCGGTTTACCTCGTGTCAAGAGGTACTTAACAGTTTAACCTCGTATCAAGAAGGGACGGACAGTAGTAATTCTTTTTCTTATTCATTTATTTTTCAAGCAGCAACAGTATTTGCACTGAAACTATAGGTTTGGGTGGTTTGATTTGGAGTTGTTGAAGTTGTTTGTTCCTTTTTTCTCAAAGCTTTGGTGGATTTCCAACTCTTCTCTTTGGCTTCATCCTTCTCAATTTGTTCTTGTCTGCACTCCTCGCTACAGAATGGAGTGTCCCCTCTGTATATCACAAATCAAGAATCTCTATATCAGCTATATTATTAATTTAATCATCGAAAAACGATACCATTAACAATATATAATTACCTAATGAATCCCCTAATTTAGTTGTATCTATAGTAATTCCACAGTTGATGATTGAATATCAATCATCGATTTACACACATCAACATCAACATGGGCCAATGCCGATTATTCATTAAACATTACAACAGAGATGCCTGAAAGACTTGATTTTTACTGCTTTTTAGTATTTCCATCTATATATTTTGACCTTTGAACTTATTCAGAACAACCCCATATCTCATATTAACCCAAAGAACACTTCCAAGACTTGATTTTTATTGCATATTAGCATAGAAATATATAAAAATTCGATCTTTAATGCACATGGGCAGTTTTGTAACTGCAAACTTCACCAATTTCGCTACACACTTCAACACAGATTGAGCATGTAAATCTTTTCCCAACCCATTATAACACATATTGAATATGTCGAAACATACACGAGAAAAAAGTCTACATAGTTTGGTTTTTATCAATCTATAACTAATAATCGATTAATTGATTTTAGTACGAACCACACCAATTCTTCACATCAATAACAAATAAAAAAAAGTGTACCAGTTAAAAAAATGAGACCTTCAAAACACAAGGGAACAGTGTAACAAATCAATTTTCATTTTTTTTTGCTTATTAGGGGAAGTAAATAAATCTAACCTGTACATGAAGATGTCTGTGTGACCAAGTGTTTTCTTACAAAGAAAACATAAATCCAAGAAATGGGTTGTTGGCTGTTCATGTTGCTCTTCATGAAAAAATCTCCCATTTGCAAATTTAGAAGATGAAACATCATGGATGGATGCAAGATTTGGTCCTAAAATTAGAGGTTTGTAATTATCTGTAGAAAAGGTAGTTTGAGTTGCAGTAAGTGAAGCTAATCCATCGTCTTCTTCTATGAAACATAGTCTTGTTAATGTATTAGATTTAGTTGTAGTTGATGAATCCATTGAGGGACTTTTTTTGTTGAGAAAGAAAATGTAGGAGTGGAGAAGATACTAGAGAAGTGGGAGGTTGGTTATAAAGAAAGAAATGATAGAGAAGTTTGGTTTTATTTATGGAAAGTGTAAACCACTTTATTTTTTATAATTAGCGATAATAGACTTTTCAACCAAATACCTCACTAACAAAAACATTTTCATACTAATATATTTGATTAATTACATGTAAATATTAATATTTTGTTAATGTTATAACATACCAATTGAAAAATATACTATATATAACACAAAGTGTCATATAAAACGTAATTGAGAATTCATACTACTCGATGATTGATTTTGTCGTTTTGAGATTCCATGTAGCTGGATGTATTGGGCGAAAGCGCAACCTTTTGGACACATTTTTTGCATAGTTTTTTGATGGGTTCACTTCCTCGTTTGGAAGCTGTCTTAGTCGAATCTCTTTAACTCAGAATGATTTTATTGGCAAGCTAGAAATATCAAAGATATTTCCATTTTTCTTTGCCACACCTTAGTTTCATGGCAAATGTCTGATACCACATTGAAGTCAGCTGAGTATTAATTTAATTTTATTCAATGATTCAAGTGGCCGACCTACTAAAATTATTCAACGGAGTACATTTGTTGGTGGCTACAGTTTATTTTGGAAGAAATGAGGCATGTAGCTGAGGTTGTGTTAAACGGCAACATTGGCGCCAAATGACGTTAAATTAGTACTTTTGTTACTTGTAAAAGGAGCGAGTCCTTCAATAAATTGTACCAAAACGAGAGTCAATCTGATGGTTCATGGTGCAAAAGGGGTCTAGCCTTTCAAAAATACTACGTTATCTTACTAATAGTGAGGAACTCAAAATGAAATCGAAGTAGTTCCTCATCGACTTGAACCACCACAAAAACCCCCACGAATAATTAACAAAAGAAATACACCATATGTGCACCAACATCATTATCGTGTCTTAGTTGGCAATGACAATTACCAATCACAGTGCCAAACTAATAACTTGGGAGAGTGATTACATGGGAGGGAAAGCTGGAAGGGTTCAAGGCTTAGGTCCTGCAGTGCTGTCAACGAACTAACTACACTGGAAGCTGCGCTTTTCCTGACTCTGCTTTTATGCTCCTCTTGTATGAGGTACGAACACCCCAACCATTCGGACTGAACCCTGTCATGTAATGCTCTCACCAAGGCTACCACTTGCTTCTCCTGCATCAAGAACATGATTGGGGTTGTCTTTCTTACCACTAAATATCTCCTTCCATGCACGCCGAAAACTCAGCCTTGCATTGTGTCGATCTGATGGTCTCATGAACCATCTTTTAATGGTGTCTTCAACCAACCAGTCAAAATTCCATATGCATCTTATTGTAGAATGCTTACGTATGAATATATTTCCGCCACATAATGACAACGTAAACCAATTTGCCAGGTGCAAAGGCTATATACCGTTTCACATACCAACTCGTCCCTGACCATTGTAGTGCAATTTCTGATTTTGTGGAACCTGCCCCTGTTGAGGCTGCTGTTGTTGCTGCTGAGAAGGCTGCAAGTTCATTGGTTGACTGTTGTAGTGACCGAAGGGCTGAGAATATAGTGGATTGAGCAGATTCTGCGATGAAAGAAGAATAACATAAAACCATGTGAAAATTGAAAAATAGAACTGGGGGCACTATCCAATAATATAGTACTAAAAAAGCACACTGCTAAAACGAGTACAAAAAAGTGTGAGTCGGATACAGTAGTAACAACTTTGCAACACAATGATTTTGTTGTAATAGAAACAAATGACGAGAGAACCTGAGAAGGAAGTACATTGGCATTAGCAACACCATAATGGGGTTGAGTTGCATCATCGTGAGAGAGATCATTGAATCCTGCTTGTGTAAACAGACCTTGGGACCCATGAGCCATATAGTCCTGCTACAGAAAACACAAAATTTAAGCAATATGAAAGAAACAAGGTAAATAACCGAAGACATCATAGTGATTATTTTTATACATATCAAGCAGTCAAGTAAAAGGAGAATAAACAGTAGGATACTTTCTGCCGAGGCATCAAAATAATAAGCAACAAGACGTGTCAAACCTGAGACATGAAATCATTCCCGGATCCAAAATGAGAGTACCCCGTTTGGGAGCTCTGGTTTAAGAAATTCCCAGGATATCCACCTTGTGCACCTTGAGTCGCATAATCTGCACCAAATCCACTTTGAGAAGCCTACAAAACAAATCAAATTCATACATATATTGAGACAATAAGAAAGGAAAATTTTATGAGGTACATGTGACCCCCGGCGTTGAAAAGATGTGATAGTTATTACCTGTGTGGAAAAGTCAGCAACATTATAAGGTACATGTGATCCCTGACTTTTAAAATCATCGCCCAAGAAATCCTGAATGGAAATGAACATGAATAATCAGCAATACATACAGAAGCAGCAGAAACTACACCAGAACAAAATAATCACCTAATAGGTGTTTTCGGTCCATTAGGCGTGTAGTTAGTGGATGGACTGGAGTTGATAGAAATAGAACCAATTGGGGAATTTGTCTCAATTGGGGTTTTAGTATGGCTATCTTCAAACATTGATAGCGATGGTTTGTATCTTTTCCTATTAATACAAGCAATTTAAAAAAAAAGTTTACCTGAGACATGCCGCTCATAGAATATCCATCCCTAAATGTTTGGTTAGTTCCTTGAGCGGTCATCTAACATGGAGAATATCATTAATCAGCCTCACATTATAACTGGAGAATATATATCCATCGAAATAAAACAAAACAAAACTAACATTAGAAACATATCCCGGTTGGGATAAAGGTCCTCCAACAGATGACTGGCTATTGGGGCTCTCAAGACCTGGAAAATTAAAGTTTGATCCATGACTTCCTATGGGCTGCTGTGGACTTTGCTGAGGAGGTAGGTGACTGCCAATAGCAGAACTAGCATTTCCCCGACCAGCCCCAAATCCTCGACTTCCAGGTTGTGGAACATGTGGGATAGCACCCACAGGTCCATGAACAGCACCACGAGTAGGAATTGAATAGGGTTGAGTAGGGCCTCCATGATAAGGCATGGGAACACGAGACACTGGATAACCAGCAGGATGCAAACCAGCTTTATGTGCACCATTGGGAGGCCCAGGAGGCATGAAGGATCCTGGTTCGACATGCAAGATAGAGGAGAGAAAAAGGTAAAGTTAGTCCAAGGTTGTTGAAATCAAGAATGATTAACTACCTCTCACACTGAATACCATTTACAGCGGCAACAATTTTAAAGTTATTAACTAGTTAATGGATTTTATCTTCAGAGTTCAGACTGAAGTGACAACTACCAAGTTCTCTTCTCCGATTTGTGTCTATTAATATGAACTTCAAGAGAACTTACCCCGTGAACGACTATTCCTTCTATCAGCATTTGCTGCTGATGGCCCGAAAGTATCACCAGGAATAATTCCAGGCCCACCACCAAAGAACAGTCTACGGTCATTATACATCTGTGCCACAATGTCAAAACAGGAAAGTCATCCACCATTGAATAAACACCAAATACATACTAACGCACATATATCAACAACTAATATGATGTAATGAACAGTAAGGCACAACATACTCAATAACGCCGTACCTTTTTCGGCTTTTGAAATTGAACCATGCTCTGCTTCAAATTGTTCAGAGGTCCTTCAACCAAACACTCATGCTCCTGCGACAGAAGAGAATAATTGGACAGCAATAAGCACACCAGGTGACAACATCGAACATATTATTGCCTAAGTCAGTTGAGGAGAAAATATAGAAGGACAGCTATGCCTTGGTACACACGGTGAAAAAATAATTTTCATTATATAAAATCTATAAAGCTCCAGCTTCACACTGCCAATGAATTAACATACTGAAGAAAGCTGGACTTAACCCAGTTATCATACAGCAACACCCCCCGCCACCCCGCATGCACACACCCTTTTCCACTCGGTCAAGGAAGCCCGAAACAAATCAGGATCTTTTGACCCTTGAAATCCAATACCATATTGAAATATCCAGCTTGTGTCATAATTTCAAGCATATAAATCCAATTACCTAAAGTGGTCATAAGGCAATCAAATATCAAAACCAATTAATTTATCAGAATTATAAATCTTAGAGCAATCAGATACCTTGTAATGTGTCAACAAGCCATTCCACAACAACTGTTTGCTTAAAACTTTAGGATTCCCCAGAATGACAACACCATAACGAGCACGTGTGAGGGCAACATTGAGTCTGCGAGGGTCATTAAGGAAACCAATTCCCTGAATATATAATAAGAGAATTAGAAAACCACAACACAATGAAGGCAGAATAAGGTTATCTAAAATGGCCTAAACAGAAGAGAGATTAGGAGACATGGAAACTCACCTGATGCTCATTACTCCTCACACAGGACAAAATGATGTAATCTTTTTCTCTTCCTTGGAACGAATCTACACTAGCAACCTGATAGAGCAATACCATTCATTTCAGAAAAATGCCTGCACGTAGAACAAATTCATACAAGGAACACATCTGACCTCTATTTCCTTGTAAAGTTGCTGTCTCAAAGAACCATTTCGCGCCATATAATTCACAATGTAGGCTCTCTGGCCCTCATATGGAGTTA
Source organism: Echium plantagineum (assembly GCA_003412495.2). Lineage (NCBI taxonomy): Eukaryota > Viridiplantae > Streptophyta > Magnoliopsida > Boraginales > Boraginaceae > Echium > Echium plantagineum. Next base: position 229,760 of record QFAX02000311.1, read on the forward strand.
TCACTCCTATCTAAAAATAGCCAAAAATGTAGATATATAAATACATCAAGTAAGAAAACCAAGAATTGGACCTGAACCCATTCTTAACATACCTGACTGGGAATTACACCACTCTTCAAGAATGTTGTTACAATCTTTTCAACGTTTGCAGCCTCTGTCCTATTCAAATAGGATGTTCCACTTGCACTAATCTCCTCTTGTCCCATCTGATAAAGATCGTTAATAAATAAAGAACACAATTTATTTCACACGTAAAATCTACAAAATATCACTTCATCTAAGTCACCTTTGTTATACGGTTATCAATTGGTGATAATAATTTCATACGGCCAGAACTTAAAAACCAATCAGACATCAAGTTTACCTGTACATAGAAGAACATGGGACGGTTTGGCACTGGCCAAGGGAAGTCAATTCCTGGCGATTGCCTTTCATTTATTGTGACCCCGTTTTGAAGTGTACCTTCATAGAAGCTATTTGATGGGAATTCGGAAAGAGCAGGATGCATACGGTATTGAACCTAGCAATAACAACAGATATATCATTACACAGACAATCATTTCACGAACAAGGTTCAACATATACAGGACAAGTAGAAAGCGGGACCATACATAACAGGAGGTAGTTTTAATTAATGTGAAGAATCCACTTGAACATATTAGTGCATGCAACTCCGAAGGAGCTAACCAGGAAAATGTGTTGGTGCAGAATTATAACGAAATGCTAGAAGAAAGTGTAACAAGGAGTATAGGGACTTTAAACATAAATTTCTATTCAACAAGTATGCAAATGCTAACAAGCTTGCAAGTGTTCAGCCATAAAGGGTCAGCCAACAACCTGAAGTCTGATTGGTTTAACACCAAGAAGAACAAGACGCTCGAAAAGAGATTGAGCAAGACCAGCACGGGCAGCTTTCTTGCACATTATGACAGGACCAAGTTGGCAGTGGTCGCCAACAAGAATAATCTGAAAAGGACTGCATTAATCACAAGAACTAAGTAAATCTAACAGATTGATCTTGTTCAACATTTACCTGTTTCGCTCCCATAACCAATGGAATTAGACACTCAGGCTCAGTCGATTGCGTGGATTCATCAATCAGCACCTACAAATAATGGGTAAAAACAAATAAACACTACATAACAGACAGCAGTTGCGATATAATTGTTCAGAGAACAAGCATTTTTCAAAGAATAAAATTATAGTTATACTTGGCGGAATCTAAAATTAGCCAATCGAGGATCTCCAGCACCAACACATGTACAGCAAATAACATCAGCACTCTGAGTTATCTCCCTCTCTGTTGCCCTCTTCAAAGATTTGTACTTCTTCTCGTCACTACTAGACAGTTCACCTGCAACCAATTGCATAACAAGTTTTTTTAAAATATCATTAAATACAATCATTGGCAAATACAAGACATGAATGTAGCCAAATAGGCATCATTATTAAAAAAAAAATAGACAAAAGAATCTACCTTGTTCATCTTTTAGTTGCTGTAACTTGTGAAGTTCACTTTTTTCAGAGGTGTCAAGATGGCGAACCTGTAAATTCAGCAACAAAAGGATGAGATATAGAAGCCTAGCAAGTAGTAAAATCTTTAACAGAAAGACAAACCTGATAATGAAGAGTCAAATGCTCAACTGGCGAACTAACAGCTTCCCTAGACTTTGCACAAAGTCTTACAACCTAAGAAGAAAAAGAAGGCATCAAACTCGTGGTGGCAGGACAAAAGCTGTTTCCTTCAATATGTTATATCATAGTTTAGCCTTTTTTTGTAAGTAAACTGCTCCAAGACTCAAAGAACACATGCGGTCACTCAAAAAGGATTTTTTAAGAAAGGTCTTACCTTTAACCCGGTAGCACTTATCTTTTCGGCAAGTTGATCAACAGCAACATTACTTGGAGCACAGACCAAAACCTGAGTGACAAAAACTTATCACAGGCAATTATGCAATAGTAATATGAGAAGACTGCAATCGAATATCTTCAAAACGTACCTGCCCTTGCCCTTGTTTAGCCATATGATACACAATTGCAGCTGAAGTTACAGTTTTCCCTGTACCAGGGGGACCCTGAATCAAACTAATAGGCTTCTGAAGAACACTTTTGACAGCGAAAACCTGAAAGCAATGGATGATAGATCAGACTTCCCATTACCAAGGATACCAGAATAGTGAACTTTAATCCATAAAATGATGTGACAGCCTTATAACCAATTTAGCATATTGCCATCACATTGTTAGAACTAACATAATCAGATTATCATATTTCCACGGCATCTGCAAGCAACATTGACGATGTAAAAGCAATGGCAACTCAAAAAAGTTAGCATAAAGACGAACATATACAACAGCATATGCAATCTATGTAGCAAGGATTTTTTCATGCCGGAAACCAGTTCCCACTACGAACTTTTCTTGCATTCTGAACTAACCTTAAGGAATCAGAGATGTTGTACTAAACTCCCCCCCCCCCCCCTTTTTACACAGAAGCTTACAAGTGAACATGGATCTTACACAGGATTCACTTACAAGCCATCTAAGCTTCCCATTTGTTCATATAACTAAAATATTTATGCTGGTGGTTATACGGCCATTTTATAGATACAAGCTCCACGAGAGAGCTTTCCCAGAACATTAGTTAGAGGTCATAAGTTCTACGGCTCTACCACAGGTATAAAATGACATTGGAGATTAAAGGCCAAGTCTGACTAAACCCATCAAATTGCCACTAATGACGACAGTGCAAAGCCTCCTCAAGTAAACATAGATATGTCACTCCATTATTACCACATAATGTGCAGATGATGAGTTTGTTTAAAGATTAGCAAAGCACTGTAATGGGAAGGATTCAAATTACGATGGCTCAATCAAATAAACCTACCTGAGATGCATTGAGCTCAGGAAGGCCCGGAGCACCAAAACGTCGAGGCAAGGTGTTCCGAACCATTTGCATCTCCACTTCATGCCCAAGCAAATGATGGTAGATGTAACTGAAAAGACAAACGTAAATTTCACATAACAAAAGCAAAGTCTAACAAGAAAAGAACAGATAATGTATATTAAATGTTTAATAGTTGTTTTCTTTTGATTGCTCTATTAGTACATAGGATAGAAAGCAAAACTATTTCATTATGTAGATGTTCAACTATTATGATTTATTAAAATGTCTCTATCAACGTGTCCTTTTATGTCAACAGTCGCCACCCAATATACAGACATGTCAATAGTATGCAACCACAAGGATCTTACCCACTGACACTTGTTTCATCGACTGCAAAAGATTTCATGGCATTTTGCATCCGATCAAAACTTGTGCTCTTCCAGACAAAATCAACACTAAAACCATGACTAATATCAACAGGAACACCCTGAAACAAGCAAAACCAGACTATATCAATTGTATCCAGATGACCAAAAGCAGAAGACACATGATGCGACCAAGGTACCTGACTAGCCCGAAGCTCAAGAGCAACCTCCTCTTGTGCTGTCAATTTTATCTGGGAAAAAAGTTTTTAACTGTTAGTATCTTGAGATTTAAAGATTATGAACAGTGCCAGATTATGTATTGGAATTGAACATTCATTCTCAATCCAACTTAATCTAACAACCAGTTTCTTATTGTTGAACTGGAAATTAAATGGAATCAAACTCTGGAGCAATTAGATCTAACGCAAAATTAGTTGAAGTCTTCTTTGGAATATTCTAGAGTAATTTTCACCGAGAGACCTCTTTTTTAGTAGGTTGATCAGTAGGTGATTCAATAAATGTCTACAGAAAAGATGAGAAACTAACTTCCAATTACACTTGACACGTAGACCGAGAACATGTTTCAATGGCGCCTGGGGGGGGGGGGGGAACTGGTAGTATGCAAGCAGCCTTACCCATGTGATAATAGGGAGGTTGTTTCCGAATTGAATCTACTGCTTAGAAGATAAGAAGCGCAGGTAGGTCAATGAGAAATTATTATTCGACTACATCCAAGAGCTAGACAAAATGTTTGTCTTCATATGACATGGTAAAGCATACTAAAACTAACATAATCAGAAGTAATCAGATATCAACAAAAAACATACCACATGACCAACTGATTGCCAAGTTGGATGAGCTGCATCCCCTGAATAACGCAGCCGCAGTTCGTCGCCAGGAACAAGCCGCAATTCATTATCTTCCTACAAAATAATAATTGATATATACCTTGAAAAAAACTGAGGTGTAAATATTTTAGTAAACAAAAGATCAAGATCTCCAAGAGAAACATTAATGCATTTAATAGATTAGGCTATATGGTACCTTTGGGAATACAAAATACGCAACACGCTTCTTGTTCAACCCAATGTCCCACCTAACCGTGAGGTTGTCTTTGCTTTGTGATTCTTTCATCATCTACGAAACAAGGAAGTTCAATCTTGATCTTAGCAAGTAAAGTCAATGTGATCTTAACATGGTGATATCTATATTAGCATCAGAACGACGTTAATATCGTTCCCCCAATATAAATCAAATGTCAATGGCGTAAATTTTGTTTTATTATTTATCACATAGTCAATTGAGTATTGGACTAATGGTGTTAAATTGCTCGTCTACTGGTTTGCGTTGTTACATTTACGAGATATACAAATATGTCATTGGAGCAATTAGCAAGGATGTGTTAAAAAAGAGATAAAATACCTTATCATAGTCCGCCTCAAGCTTGATAAGTGGTGCGAAAACATTTTGGTACTGAACAAATACACAAAAAAGAAGAATAAGAACAAATAAATAGTTAAGAGAATACATGAAGGATGTGGACGAACAAAAAATGAAGCCTAAGTTAAAAAACATAGTGAGTACTAAAACAAACTACTTAAAAGGTCATCAGGTATTAACAGTTCACATCAAAGGACTTACATACCTGATACGCATCTTCGTATTTCAAAGCAACAGATTGTGGTTCATCATCCACTCCAGGCTTCTCCAGATCTTCCAAGGTAGCATCAGGATTGGTCTTCCATAGTTCTTCTACTTTATTTATTTGTTGAGCGCTGATCTGGCGTGCCCTCAATTGCTCTTGTTCAGAAGGGACCTATAACAAACGCAGTGCTTGTGAAGTTGAAGGGTAACCACTTATTAATAGGATACTAAATAGAGTAGAATATGACAAACCTTAAGCAGCCACTGCAAGAAACACCTGTCGTCAATAAGGGGGCACCATTGGCTTAAATCCCAGTTCATGTCCTTCAAGGCATTAACATTAAGACAAGGTTCTCGACATAGCAAAACTACAACACTTTCTGTCTTGGCAGATATGAAACCAAGAAGAAAAACATTTCTGCAACCACAATTATAACACTCCAAGATAGTCTCACCCAGAGGACTATCTTTATGAAGACACACCTCCTTATGCTTAGCTCGAACCTGAAAAGTAGAGGACATAAAACAACAAGCAATTAATCCTACACTGATGTAAACTTGTTTCAATCTAAAGATAATAAGTTATTCAGGTTGTGCGGGGTAATAAGTGACGCAATCCTTGCACCACAAATTAATCACAAACAAAAGGGAATTGAATGACGATCAGATAGTTTTGCACATTGTGTCCTAATGTAACTATCTAAAATAAGATCTATTAATAATGTTATTAATATTCATTCACAGTAGAATACAGGTTCAAAAGAGCCTTTGGAATCCAGTAGCTTTAATATAAGAAGCACGTGCATACTACAATATGGAAATCCTACAGTATACACAGGACTTCTAAATCTATACATTAAAAAGAAAATGATGGTCCAATTTACAATGCTCCTACTACTGTATTGTCTACAGGATCCAAGTAATGGTCCAACACCTTTGAGCCTACTGAGCACATGCATGCATAATTATTTGAAGGACAAGAATCAACATCCGTCAACTCCACGATATCTTTAGACATGACACCGAGACAATATAACTGACAAAGTATGCATGACATGAACATAATCAACTACATATATAATGAGGCTTCATCATCAACATCAGCAATCCTCCAATGCCTTTAAATAGGTTCCCGCCTTATTGGGGGCGGATAATGAAGTGTAAACACTATCTACCACAAATAGATAAGAAGCGTAGGTAGTGTAAATACTATCTATCTACTACATATATAACGAGGCTTGATCGCTAAATATACCAAGCTGCACCAACAACAACAGAAGCCTTCCTAGTCGCAAATCAGTAAAACTAAACATAAAAGCAACCAAACCCATAATTTGAGCTTACCAAATGATTCACAATATGAGAACCAGACGTATTCCCTCGGGAATTACAAAACCACTTCCTACAAGAAGGCATATTACACCTCACAACACACGAAGGATTCGTCACACCACAATACTTACAGGCGTGCTCCGTAAAATCTCCCTTCCCATACTCAAACCCCTCCTCGTCCCCTCCCGTCTCTTCAAAATTCAACCCGCTCATCCCCGTCGCCAACACATCCACTTCACTACCCACCCCACCCCCATCCCTGTCCCCATTTTTCGCCCCGATCACACCCACATTATTAGGACGCGCGGGGGCAACGACCACATCATCTGACAAATTAACAGCATTATCCTCCACACCCGCCGCAACGGAATCAGGGGAAACTACGGCGGTCGAAGTGGGCCACGCAGACGCATTGCCGGCGCGAATCGGCTGCGATAATTCTTGAAATTGCGGGTAATCGAAATCATCGTCGTCGCCTTGAGTGTTGAATTCCAGAAACGTGTAAGCGTCGGGTCCTGTATCCGGCTGAGACGCCGTTTCGTATAAATTAGTTGTGTCCGAGTCCATTTTGGACAAATTAGTGGACAATCAATTGGGAAATTGGAATAATTAAATATGTGAAAATTGGAGTGAAGAATGATCTGTTTGTTAAAAAGAGTTAGGGTTTGGTGAAAAAGAGTTTTGATTTGGAGATTCGATTAATGGAGTGGGGGGTGATGTGTAATTTGTATAAATATGGAGTACTTTTATGCTATTTTTAACCGCGGGAGAGAATGACGTCATGAGGAAGATGGCGCGCTAACCAAATTTTATTGCATTCAGACATTTATTTTGTCAGAACGGTTAGTTTTGGGCATTAAGATTGATATTTTATTACATTTATACTAATCATAGATGTTCTTTGTTTAAAAACTTTCCTAAACAAGTTTAGAAGCTAACTACATAAAAAGAGGGTTAAGTTTATTTTTTAATATTAAAATTAATAATATTTCAATCAAAATGTATCAAGTTAATAGTTGACAACAAATTGTTTTGCACTTTCAAAAATATTTTTGAATTAGAAATTAAAAAATATACTATATTAAATTCATAAACATTATAACCTACTTGGATAGTGATGTATATGGAACTATTTGCAAACAATTCAACATAACTAATTGTCTACATTTATTTTATTTTTGTGGTAGATTGTCGATGAGATGAGTTTCGAATAGGACCTTCTGGTCACTAGCAAAAGCCTTCTACATTAATTTTAGTTACTTTGAATCATGTTTGAGATTAAGTAATCATTAATCAATGTAGTATTATTGCTCAAATAGCTAAAATAAATTTATGTGAGCACATGTATTATATCATAACATCATGTTTTACAATGCATTTCATGTTTCATTCATTGTTTTTGGCAAAACGTGAATACAACGAAATGCAATTTATATCTTGTTACAATCAGTTTGATAATAATCTATGAGGTGTATTATAAGTTGAGTAATCGAGCTACAAAAGAGAATTAAAATGCAAGAGAAACAGATAATTTTGTATATAAAAAGTAATGATCGATAATATCGATGAATCAAATATCATTCATTCAAGCACAACATCAAATCCTGCAGACTATTTGAAGTTGTTTGCTTTCACTTGTATCCCATGTTGATCTTCTCTTCTTTGGGGTGTGTATATTACACAGTAGATTCTTTTACATCTTTATCGCTCGACTTATAAAATTTTAATAGGATTCTGTATTACAATCACGTTTTATTCCAAGTTCGGAGTATGTCAATTATAGATTGGCCCGAAATTACATATGGCCAAGCGATTGCAATTCAAAAGTCAAGATGTACCATTTAGTACGCTTCACTTCTTATCCAGCTCCTCCAGAGCAGCCCATAGTTTAGGGTCTTCATAATCTTTTATAAGAAAGGCAGGTTTTGCTTTCATAAGCAAGTCTTCTGGATTTCGGGTTGCTATTCCAATGACCGGCATCCCAGCAGCCACACCAGCCGTGATACCCGAGGGAGAGTCCTATAGTTCAGAAAAAAGGACATAACCACAGAGCACTGATAAATTATCCAAATAATACATAAGGTTATGAATAACAATAGATCACTTGGTGATTGTAGAGATAATAAATAAGGATACCAAGAAGAGTTTTCTCAGAGATCATCCAATTAATAAACGATGTCAGTTCAGAGCACAGACCTCAAAAACAAATGAGTGATCCTTCGACACCTTGAGCGCTTCAAGAGCCTTCAAGTAAGGGTCTGGCGATGGTTTGGGATGTTCGCATTCACTACCAATGATGACAACTTCAAAGAAATCTGAGAGGCCAAGTGTTGAGATCATTAATTCAGCATTTGGCCTTGGAGCATTTGTAACAGCAGCACGTTTCAGACCACGATCTTCAATCCATTTAGTCAATTTTAAGAGACCAGGGAGAGGCTTCACTTGGTCCTTTGCCAACCTGTTGACACGACATTAAACCCATGACATAAAGTTAGCAGCATTAAAATCTTGTATTGAGCAAGATTTTAACAAATGAGGACAATGATATATAATGCATACCTTCTAAACATAACTTCCTTGTCGTCACAGAATTTAACACCCCTCGCATGATCATCGGGGAAAAGAGCTGTAGCAATATCTTCATTGTGCTTCCCAGCAATGTTCTTAACAAAGAATTCCTCGTCTATTGGAACGCCATCATTATATCCTATCTGTTGGATACAACTGTTTACTACTCGTAGAAGATGGTGGTAATTATGACATTCTTACACATCTACTTCAAGCTAAAAAGAAGATCATATATTGGTCCTATTTCAGACCTTTACATGACCAATAATTCCGTTCTAGTGATTGTTAATTCTTTACATTCAACATGCCGAAGTACAGATGATAAATTTGGAGAATGTTAACCACTCTCAGAGTACAAGAATATATGAAGAAAGAAGAATTAAGATTTAACACCTCGAGAAGCATTTCTTGGAAGGCGTGATGGTGGATAGGATCTGAATCGCACAACGTTCCATCAATGTCAAACAATACAGCTTCCAGAGGACCACATTGTGCAAGCGAACAATTACTGCACATAAAACATAATGGGAGTAGTAAGATACTTTAATTAAGAATACTCAATAAACCAAGATCTCACTCTTGTGGCACCTCCTAATATGGAATCTAGAGAACTGCTTGATTTCTTCAAAAAAAAAAAATACAAAGTATGAACTGGAGAAAACGACCAAGGGTGGAAGAGTTGCTCCTTCAAATTTAGACACTTTTATCATTTTATGAACATACGGTTCCCTGTATCCAACTACGCAGTTCAAAAGCGTAGCAATGAACTCTGTAGAAGACACTCGCAAATATCAATCATACTTGTATATTGTTGTCAATGGACAATACAGAAAACCAGGGCAGCATCTCCACAATACAACCTAATTATATCATTCATACCAAAAAAATGGAATAGATAATTTGAACACTTTAGAGTGTGTTAGAAATGTTTATCTCGTCATCTGTCTCTAAAAATCGTTTCACCTAGCTGTAGATTCACCTACATTACCCCTCCGAACCTAGGATAATCGAGGTGAATGTTATTTTTGTAATAAAAAACTCACCCTAACTAGTTTAACTTGTATGTTTTACCCTCCTCTCGATTCACACCATGAACAAAAATACATATACATCTAGAAGTGGAAAAACAATACTGAGATGGAACAAATCAAGAAAGGGTAACATGACAAAAGTGGTAACTTTTTCTTAAGTAATAAATCGATTTTCACAAGAATTAGCCCCCCTTTATCAGATCAATTACATGATTTGTAATACCAATATAAATGCACTCCAAAACTACAATTATGAAACAGACAATCTTAAATCATGCCTTAGCTGTAATAAGCAAACAACAAAAATAGATAGTACCTCTGATTAATGGTCATTTTTTGTATGGTTTACTAAGACGCTTGATATATGTGTATAGAAGAAGAGAAGATGGAGAGGAGGAGATTGGTGATGGGGAAGAGAGAACAAAAGAATCTGCGAAGGGAATCTAGAAAATAGCTATAAAAGCGTACAAGTGTACGTAGGGTCCCTCGTTTTTGTTGGGCTACCAAAATTGATTTACGCGCATCTATTAGCCGCAGCCGCTCCAGATCTTTCAGTACCATCATTTTTTGGGCTAAATTTCATAAGTTCCCCCAAACTATTGACAACTATCCAAATGAGGATTGCACTTTTGAGTAAAGTCATTTTACCCCTCGTAAATAACCTTTTAGATCATTTTGGGCTTATTTTCTTTTGGCCCCCCAAGGTATTGCCACGCTTTCAATTTACCCCCTGAAGGATTTATCTTTTCAATTTACCCCCTGAACGATTTATCTTTTCAATTTACCCCCTATTTTTTTCGTTCCGCCCCCTGAAGTATTTTTTTCTCCAAAAAAGTGAATTGAGGTAAGGG